>AP025062.1:13761887-13838462 GCA_036186865.1 Eustoma russellianum | reverse complement strand
TTAACACATTTTAGAAAATTATTTCTAAAAACCCTAGACATCGATCGATGTGCAACAACCTGAGAGATCGATGTCAACTTTTTCAACTTTTACACATATAACACCATGTGTGACCTTTTTAAGTATTCACCACTTAAAATCATGACTTTGAAAATTATGAAAATTATCCAAACATATTTCTCAACATTCTCCCCCTTTTGGATGATTTTCAA
The DNA here is from genome assembly GCA_036186865.1 of Eustoma russellianum. Classification (NCBI taxonomy): domain Eukaryota; kingdom Viridiplantae; phylum Streptophyta; class Magnoliopsida; order Gentianales; family Gentianaceae; genus Eustoma; species Eustoma russellianum. Next base: position 13,838,250 of record AP025062.1, on the reverse strand, counting down.
AATAACATAACATGATTTTAATGTCACAACTTATAATCAAAATCTTAACCAAATGTTTTCAACTTTTAAATAGTATGTTGCTCCCCCTCAACTCATACTCTCCCCCTTAACCTATACTCAACTCATAACCAATTGAAACCTATCATTTCATACCAAATGATGACTTACCAACTAAAATCCAAAATCATGTGCTTATTCTATCTCCCCCTTTATTTTGCAAATCATGCAAAAGATAGAACTATACAATGGTATCGTAAGTCATCATACCTAACTTGGCACGCAAGTTTTCAAACGTGGCTTGATTAAGGGGTTTGGTAAAGATATCAGCGATTTGGTGATCAGTTCTTATATGGTTTATCACTATGTCCTCATTTTGAACATGATCGCGAAGAAAGTGGTATCGCACCTCAATGTGTTTGGCCTTAGAATGAAGCACCGGATTCCGGGAAAGGTTGATTGCACTTGTGCTATCGCAGAAAATTGGAATCTTTTTCATTTTAATGCCAAAATCACTAAGTTGCTGTTTAAGCCAAAGTATTTGGGTAGTACATAAACTCAAAGCAATATACTCGGCTTCAGTGGTAGAAAGAGCTACACTAGCTTGCTTTTTAGAAAACCAAGAGATCAAATTGGTTCCTATGAATTGACATGTGCCGCTAGTGGATTTTCTATCTAACTTGCAACCACCATAATCAGCATCACTATATGCGTGTAATTCCAACTTAGCATTTTTATCATACCATAGTCCTAAGTGAGGTGTATGCTTAAGATATCTAAATATCTTTTTCACTGCATTGTAATGTGATACCTTAGGACAAGATTGAAACCTAGCACACATACATACACTAAACATGATGTCAGGTCTTGATGCAGTTAAGTATAACAGTGATCCAATCATAGACCTATAGAGTGTGTCATCAAAAGGTTTACCATTTTCATCCTTATCGAGTTTGGTACTAACACTCATGGGGGTAGTTGTAGGTTTCAAATCTTCAAAGCCAAACTTCTTAATCATATCATTGACATACTTAAGTTGGCTAATGTGAATTCCTTGAGGGGTTGATTTGGAGTCCTAAGAAATAATTCAACTCTCCTACCATTGACATTTCAAACTCTGACTTCATACATTCTTCGAAGTCTTTTACTAAGGTAGGGTTAGTTGAACCAAAGATAATATCGTCTACGTATATTTGAACTATTAACAAATCATTACCCTTTCTTCTTAGGAATAATGTGTTGTCTATAGTTCCCCTTTGATAATTATTTGCAATAAGAAAGTTTGCAAATCTATCATACCAAGCTCTTGGAGCTTGTTTCAAACCATATAAAGCTTTCTTAAGCTTGTACACATGGTTAGGATTCTTTGGATCTTCGAATCCAGGGGGTTGTTTGACAAACACCTCTTCTTGGATGTATCCATTCAAGAATGCACTCTTGACATCCATTTGGAAGAGTTTAATGTTACTTAGACTTGCAATCGCAAGTAACAATCTAATTGCTTCTAGTCGTGCAACGGGTGCAAAGGTTTCCTCATAATCTATTCCTTCTTGTTGATTATAACCTTGTGCGACTAGTCTAGCCTTATTTCTTGTAATATTTCCTTGTTCATCCATTTTATTCCTAAAGACCCATTTAGTTCCTATGATAGACTTGTCTTCAGGTTTAGGTACTAAGTCCCATACGTTGTTCCTTGTGAATTGATTTAATTCCTCATGCATAGCATCTATCCATGATATGTCACCTAAGGCTTCCTTAACATTCTTAGGTTCTATGTGTGAGACTAAGCTATGTCCTTCAAGTTGACTTATGTTTCTACGTGTTCTAACCCCGACACTTGGATCCCCAATGATTAATTCTCTAGGGTGCCACCAATTCCTAGATTGACTAGGTTCACCCTCATCTTGTTCAAAAGTTTCATTAGTGTGAATGTTATCATATGTAATTGGATCATTAGTTGTATCATCATCCAATTGCAAATTTTCTTGATTCATTTCATCTAAGGGTTCATGCATGTCTTGTTCAGGGGGAGTTGGTTCTAGATGATCAAGTACAGGCTCAAGTATTACATCATCATCAAACATATTTTCAACATTTGTTTCTTGTTTATGTTGATGTTTATCACTAACTTCGAAGCATGCATTTTCATTGAATTTCACATGTATGGATTCAATTATTTTTCTAGATGCAGGATTATAACACCTATATGCTCTTGACTTAGTTGAATATCCAACAAATATACATTCAATAGACTTTTGTTCAAATTTATCTAGATTATCCTTAGTGTTTAGCACAAAACATTTACATCCAAATACTTTAAGATAATCTATTTTAGGTTGTCTATTGTTTAGCAATTCATAAGGCGTTTTATTTAATTTCTTTCTAATAGTGAGCCTATTTATAATATAACATGCACAGTTAACAGCTTCAGCCCATAAATACTTAGGTAATTTATTTTCACACAGCATTGTCCTTGCAACTTCTTGAATCGTTCTATTTTTACGTTCAACAACTCCATTGAGTTGTGGTGTTCTAGGTGGTGAGAATTCATGTTTTATTCCATAAAATTCACAAAATTTGATTACGTCTTTATTTTTAAATTCTCCACCTCTATCACTTCTAATTCTTTTGACATTTTCTTCGTAAATGTTTTCAAGTTGCTTGATAAGGGTTTCGATTGCTAATGGAGCATCGTCTTTGTGTGTTAAGAACAATGTCCATGTGTAGCGTGAGTAATCGTCTACTATGACACACACATAGTAGTGTCCACCTAGACTTCTTGTCCTACTTGGACCAAATAAGTCTAAGTGAAGCAATTCTAGTACATGACTAGTACTCACTTCATGTTTCGGTTTTAAGGTTTCTTTAATGTGTTTTCCCTTAATACATGTTTCACACATTTGAAAATTATCTAAGTCTAACTTAGGCATACCTCTAATTAAATTCTTTTTAGATAATTTCCTAATGGTTGAAATTCCTATATGGCCTAATCTTCTATGCCATAAATTCACATCTAAGTCATGTGATATTAGACACTTAACCTTAGCATTTAACATGTTATCTAAGGTAAGGGTATAAATATTTCCATCTCTATTTCCTTTTAAAACCGTTTCTCCTTTTTCATTTATTATATCACAAGAATTGGGAAGAAAGGAGACATTATAACCACAATCTATAAGTTGAGAAATACTAAGTAAATTATAAGAGAGATTGCTTACTAGCAACACATTTCGTATTTGAAATGTGTTTGGGTCCCCGATTGTTCCTTTTCCAACAACTTTTCCTTTGTTGTTGTCACCGAATGTTACCTTTCCACCATCAATATGTTCAAGTTCGGTGAATAGATTGGGGTTGCCTGTCATATGCTTCGAACATCCACTATCTAAAAACCATTTGGTTTTTAGATTCTTTGACTTTGCCTCTTTCTTGCATTCCTTGCATTTTTCCTACAATGGAGACAAAGTTTTAGGTACCCTTTATTTGGGTCCTTGAATGTTAGGGGCATTATTCTTGTTTAGATAACCCTTAGGTATCCAAACTTGAATATATCTTCTAGGCACATTTTTAACATTTGTTGAATATAATGGATTAACATATGCTTGTCCATTCCAAAAAGATGATGTATTATTATACATGTTGTACCTTGGTTTATAATTGTTATATGATGGCCGAATTTTATAATGTGTATAAGACATGTGACTTTGTTTCTTATATGGTGCTCTATATGTATGTTCATATGCATTTCTATAAGACTTATAAGAGTGTTGCCTATACTTAGGTTCATAATATGTTGAATGCATTTTATTATGTCTCGTTGCATTTGTATACATGTAGGCATAATTTCTAGGTTGTCTAGATGCAAAGTTTGGCCTAGATGTATGTTTAGGCGTGTGTATATAGGTGGGTGTGTGTTGTATTTTTGCCTTGATATAAGTAGAAGAAGGTGTAGAAGAAGATGCAGCAGGCAAAGTTGATTTTATTGTATTATATGGCAACTTTGTACTAGATGAAACAAACTTAGTCTTTTTATTCACTTTTTCATTTTCTTCTTTATAGCCTAAGCCGGTTTTATCATTACCATACTTTTTGATGAGATGAGTGTGTCTAACATGTTTGTACCGGATTTAAATTGTTCTAACAATTTTTCTAAGTTAAGTTTAGACGACTTAAGTTGTATTATATGTTCACAACTTTCTAACTTAGACTTTAACATCTTATTTTCCATTTTTATCTTATGTTCATCTTTCCTATATGATTCAATTTTGTTCTCTAAAGAATCAAGAGTATTAGTAGACTCTTGTTTAAGAGATTCTAGTTGATCGGAAAATTCCAAGTTGGACGTCTTCAACTTGTCATTTTCTTCAACTAGTTTCTTCTTTTCCTTAGAGAGCCTCTTACAGTGAGCATGCATTCTTAGGAATTCTTCATACATTTCATCAAATGTCATGTCACTATCAGAATCACTATCAGAAGAAGAACATACCTCGTTGGATACGAAGCACACTTGAGCTTCCTCAGTTTCGGATTCTGAGTCGGATGAGTCGCTCCATGTGCTCACCTTCATTGCTCGTTTCCCTTTTCTTGCCTTAGACTCCTTTGTCTTTGACGTTTGAGCTTCCTTGTCCTTGGCTTGTTTATTATTGTTGTTTTTATTATTATTTTTCTTTGTTGGACAATCGTATGAAATATGTCCTTTTTGACCGCATTCATAACACTTTAATTCTTTATTATACCATTTGTTTGTGTTATTTTTCTTAGATTGAGAAAAAGAAGAAGAAGAAGAATTATGTTGTCTATTCCTATTTGGGCGTTTGAAAAACTTTCTAAGTTTTCTAGCCATCAATATCAAGTCATCGTCTAATTCAGTATCACTATTACTATCATCGTTATTAGCATGTGTTTCAGTTGTTTTGAAGGCTATTGACTTACTGGATGACTTAGACGATTCAGACTTTCGTTGGTTCAGTTTTACCTCATAGACTTTAAGAGACCCGATCAATTCATCCATCTTGGTGATTGACTTTGTCTCCTCGATTGCAGTCACCTTTGGATCCCATTCAGCAGGGAGACTTCGTAGCACCTTTTGAACCTTTTCATTGTTCGAAAATGACTTCCCTAAAGCTTCAAGGGCATTGAAAATATTAGTAATCCTCAAATCCATAGATGTTATGGATTCGTTTGGCAACATTTTGAAAGTCTCTAATTCAGTCATAAGCATGTTTATTTTTGACTCTTTAACACCACTAGTACCTTCATGCTTTAATACAAGTGATTTCCACATGTCGTGTGCACTTGTGCAATTTGACACATATCCTGCTTCAGAAGTTGTAAGTCCATTCAAAAGTAATTGCATAGCTTTAGCATTCATGGACATTTTCTTTTTATCATCTGATGACCATTCACTTTTATATTTTCAACCTCTTGAGTTACTCCACTAACTTGTACAACTTTCATTGGAATGTACGGCCCATCTTCAACTATAGACCATAAATCGATGTCTATAGCCATTAAGAATAGCCTCATTCTTAGTTTCCAATGAACAAAATTATTGCCATCAAAAAGAGGAGGGCGTTGTGTGGACATACCTTCCAAATCACCTTTGTGAGAAACAATAGCCATAGTATGTACCTTTGATTTGAGACAAGCAGTATATTATGAATTGTTGTTTCTTGGCCTTGTATTGTTCGTACGGTGTTGAATCTTGCTTCTTTTGAGTGGTGTTGGTCTGGCTCTGATACCAAATGTTGGACCGTGCACCTGCAATGAACACCACTAGAGGGGGGGGGTGAATAGTGGTTAGCGGAAATTACACTACAACCCTTTGTTAAAATCCCCTTGAAAACAGAATCTGAGACCAACTCAGATTCAGAACCCGTTTTTCAAAAATTCACAAATAATTGTACACAACTCCAAAAATTATGAAACTTTCCAGAATTAAACTTCAATGAGTTAACAAGACTCTGTCCAAAACTCAGACAAAAATAAGATCGTTTGACCCTTCAAACAAATTAAAAGATTTAGATGGTCAATCTGGACAGAATTGGACAGAATGTTGCTGATTTTGAAAATAGTGTTTCTCTTTGAATACTCAACCAAAAAGGTTGATCTTTATATCAAAACACTCCTTAGGATGTGTAGATGAAGTTTCCAAAAGGCCCTGACCTCAAACAATTCTTGAAAAATACAGAATTTAACTTTTCTCAAAACTGGTCAGATTGCAGCCAGATTGGAGCAGTTATCTTGCAAAGACTGAAAGACTAACTTTTACTTGCTCAAATCAAGTGATTCTTATTGCAAATGAAAGCTAACAGTCTGAAGTATAACTCCACCAAAAATCACGAATTTTGAAAATGTTTAGCTATTTTTTCAAATTGTGTGAAGTTGGGTGAAAACTGCAGTCAAAAACGGGCAGAAAACAGAAATAAAGAAACAAGAGAAGAACACCGAGGATTTATCCTGGTTCGGTCAATGTGACCTACTCCAGTCCCAAGGAACACCTTTCCTTGGATTTCACTATGATATGAACACCTTACAACAAGAGCCAAGCTTGATCCTTGGGTTATACACCAACCCTACTCAAGACTTGGATAATCACCTTCTAAGCAACACTTAGTTGCAATACCTCCAACACCTATTGATGTAGCCTTATAAAGATGGCTAATCAATCTTACAAATGAAGCTCAAGAGGCTTGTAGCTCACCAAAATATTAAGAACAACTTTGCTACAACAAAATACAACAACAAGAACAAGAAGATGAATATGAAAGCTATAGAATGCTTGTGAGCTTCAAGTGTGTTTCATCTTCTTCACCATTGCCTCTATTTATAGTGTGATTTGAGCCTTGAAGATAAGACTTCCAATGCGTCATCATCTTTATCATCAACTCCAAATGTCTTCTCATCATTGGTTGGCTTTGTACACTTGGCAAAATAAGACACAATGATTGGTCCACCTTGGCAACTTTATGTGGCTGAAATTTTCAACAAAAAAATGACTTGGAATTATCTTGAAAATGTGAAGATAATAGCACCATAACAACTCCATCATCTTCTCAACTCTTTGGCAAGATAATAGGCATTGAGAATTGACCATTTTAAACTTCAAAATTCAGCTCCAAAAACAATAGTAGCCGTTGGCTACTTGCCTTTTTACAAAAAAAATATTTTGATTTTCTTTAATAAAATAAGAAAGGATAATACCACCAAATTATCCTCAAATTCAAGCAACATAATAGGGCATGTGAAGTCTTCATTTGACTTCAAAAATCTGCTGAAAATACCCAAGAAAACCAATATAGCCGTTGGCTACTTTTAGTAAATTCCAAGTTGGCAATTTTGCCAACTAGCTCCTTTTTGGTTGGTCCACTTGTCTCCAACTCATAAAATGAATAATGTATCACCTCCAACTGTAAATACACGTTTTTGACCATATATATATGTGTATCAACTCAGATTTTTGAAGAAGAAATAAATAGATAACAGTTGACAATATTATGTCAACGTGTAATACCGAAATTCCCCAATATTTCTTCTTATATGTTGAGATCATTTCCACACCTTTGACACCTTTAATATCTCTGAATAATGATGATAAATGTTCTCTTATAATATATATAAGAGGGTCTTCAAGAAAAAATAGAATGTGACATCTCAAATCGTCACATATCCAGCTATAGTCAATAATATCATCGGTTGAGAGAATAAGATATATGATCACCATATTATCTTCAAAATAATAATAACACAGCTCCAGAATGAAGATAATAATATACTCAAGAGATTCCTTGAGTGAAAATACCAAAAATACCCTTGGGGGTGAAATGACCAAAATACCCCTGGTGTGAGAAAACTCCAGAAATGACCCCGATGGTCATAAATACTCATGATATCACCTTTGTCATGATAAATAGGATAAGAATACATCCTTGAAATATTTTCATCATATCATGTTCCTACAAAACTCAAAATACCAATTTTGCCCTTTTTGGTAAGTTGTAGAAACTTCCAAGGCATGTTAGTCACAAGACAAAAATAATCACCAAAAACACATAATAATCACATAATGAACATGTATAGATCATGTAAAAATGAAAACAATCATTTTAACACATTTTAGAAAATTATTTCTAAAAACCCTAGACATCGATCGATGTGCAACAACCTGAGAGATCGATGTCAACTTTTTCAACTTTTACACATATAACACCATGTGTGACCTTTTTAAGTATTCACCACTTAAAATCATGACTTTGAAAATTATGAAAATTATCCAAACATATTTCTCAACATCATCGTCATAAAACAATAGAGTGTTCAGATCTATCTTCCCGGATCTGAGGCGGTAACTTCTCCCCTTCGAATCTATTACTCCCGGATTCGGAACGGTAACGTCATCATACTTGCCGGGTCTATTCTATTCCGGGCCCGCACGGTCATCATACTCGCAGGGTCTATTCTATTCCGGGCCTGCACGGTCATCATACTCGCAGGGTCTATTCTATTTCGGGCCCGCACGGTCATCATACTCGCAGGGTCTATTCTATTCCGGGCCCGCACGGTCATCATACTCGCAGGGTCTATTCTATTCCGGGCCCGCACGGTCATCATACTCGCAGGGTCTATTCTATTCCGAGCCCGCACGGTCATCGTTCATACTGGCCAGTTCATACTCACACACGGTACCGGTGGGGAAGCGTTCTTTTAAAACACAAAAATCATTTTTTGAAAACGCTTTTCATCTTTCTTTCACATAAAATCCATGCCATAAATCATGTAAGTGATGATGATGCAACGTATGACATGCATGATGCGACTCGTGAACAAATGCATCATAATATGCATACACGGACTTGTCTTTGAAACTGGAAAAACTGTCCAGCAATCACTCTGTTCATACAGCCTCGTGCTCATCAATTCGTGCTCATATTCATAAACCCATGCCATACATATGCATAATGAAGACTTGGACACATGCTATAAAAATTTCGTAACATTCCGAAATGTCTATGGACCTCAAAACATCATACTATCATCAAAGGTACTGCTAAAATCAGCAGGGCAGTACCGTCTTATCACAGTTCCGTGGGTCATAAAATCTTATTCATTTTGATCCATCACCTAGAAGACACATCTAACACACCAAGGAACAATATTCATAAGGCTAAACATCACATTTAAGCTTAAATGAGCAAGATCAAAGCCTTACAACTTATGACAATAAACTGTCCTGTTTTCCAGTTTTGTACACTAACTTTAACTCAGTTGTTAACCGTCAAAATGGTAGTTTCATACTGGTTTCTTTACATGAACATGTACATCAATACCCTAGGTAATTACCCTAAAAATTCCAAGGCAATCCAATAAGTTTAAGGGGGTCATCTAATTACTTTCCCAAACTGGGTACATGCAGAAACTGGAATGACCAATTAAATCACGAATTGAATTGTGACCAAACCACAACTCCGTTTACCAAAATTCCAACTCACAGATTTCATACACACATAAAACTATCACCATGTCAAAAATCAGCTCATTTGAACATTCCTAAGATTCATTTTCAAGCCACACAACTTACTACTCAAAACTGTCCTGTTCCAGCAACTATGTTTGAGCAGTTTCACCAAAATATTTATTAATAATAATTCACAACTTCTTTTATCAAAATTCCACCTCTCAAATTTCGTATACACATAAGGCTATCACCATACCAAAAATTAAACAATTTGAACGCTCCTAAGATTCATGTTCAGGTCGTTCAACATAACACATGAATCTGTTCAGTTCCAGTACTTCTGTTTGACCACTTCTTACTAAAAACTTCATTAAGGACAAACCACAACTCCTTTTACTGAAATTCCAACTCACACATTTTATATACATATGAGGCTAACATCACACCAAAAATTAGTCAATTTGAATACTCCTAAGGTTCAACTTCAGGTCATGCAAAACGTCACACTGTTCTGCCCAGTTCCAGTAGTTTCTTCTTGAGCAGTTTTACCAAAAGACTTATTAAAAATAAACCATAACTCCTTTTACTGCAATTCCAACTCTCACTTATACTACACACACAGAGCTAGCGTCATGTCAAAATTTAGCTTATTTGAACACCTTTAAGGTTCGTTCTCAAGTCCCACAATCAGCAACACAAATCTGCCAGCTCCAGTAGTTTCAGCACTTCTTCACCTTTTTATTGTTCAAGCATTATTCAACTAAGATTCATAACTTAAGAATGGCTAGTCATTCAAGCATGCACTTCACAAATAAGGCAAGATTGGCTAGAGTATACTTGCCTCCTTGAACCTTAGAGATTTTTTTCCTTAGCTTGAACCTTGGTTGATATGGAGTGAAGTCTTCCTCCAACTTCATCATGTAGTGCACGTTTTTGAGAGAAAGAAAAGATGAATCGTTAGCTACCTTCTTAATGAAGAAATAACTATATGGAGGTTATAATTCTCTTACCAAAATGAAGCTTGAAAATGGATTCAAACCATCAAGAGGTTAGCTTCTCCTTAGTAGCTTGAAAGTCTTCTCCTAGTGACCTCATGAAAGTCACGTTTTTGTGCAAGGAGAAAGGGGTACTAGGTGAGTTTCATCCTTTGAAATATAGAACTCACTTAGAAGTTCAACATTCAACTTACCTAGATGAGTTCTTGGAGGTTAAAGATGGAGTTTGTCTTGACACTCCTAAGCTTCCACATGGCCGAAAATTGATGATGATGTTAGAGAAGTTGTCTAAGTTTCATAAGTCTTGAATGGTTTGCTTATGAGAGCTCTTGAGAGTGTTGAAGACTTAGAGATGAAGAAGAGCTTCTTAGTATGAACTTGAAGATGAAGGTAAAACCCTTTGTATAACTTGAAGAGTCTCCTAGGAAAAACAAGAGGGGAGGGGCGGCATATTGAAGACCAAGGGGAACAAGGAGAGTTCCCAAGTTTACTAGGAAACCGTGATGTCTCCCATGCCTATTCTTCTTTTCTTGTTTTCTTGTTCCAAGACAACCTATTTTATTGTAGTCTTACTAATTACATAATTGTGATAATAAGGAAAATTCTAGAACTCCTCCAAGGCCCTTATGGCCGAATTCTACATAATGTTGGGAGGGTAGTTTTGTCATTTCACTTGTGTCGTGCGACACACTTACATAATTATATTAAAATTCCTATAATATTTACTTTAGGGAAATTCTATCGAAGAATGTCAAATTAATGTAGTTACATTTAAATAATGTAACCGGTTGACTAATTCTTAGTGACTCATCTCATAAGAGTCGGCGGTATAGACGAATTCCCGTGGGGTATAACATTATTCCCTCCTTAAACCGCTTTATACGATTCTCAGTATATACCGATTTTCGCGGGGTACAACAATAGGAATGTATGTGTGTGTGTGTATCTATATATACGACATATAAAAAAATGCAGCGCTCGGGCGATCATGGCGATAATGGCGACCGGCGGCTGTAGCCCCGGTCGTCATTGCTTCTTCTTCTCTACTACTTGCCTTTTTATCCTTTTCTATCCATCTTCTTCCATTACTCTTTGCAAATTTCCAATCTTTTTTCCGTTACTAATGGCGGATGCAGAAAACACGAAGGCAAACCCTACGGGGTTGGCACAGAAAAAAAGCTTCGCATCGCTATTCCATATGTCGACTGCCACAACCATTGCACCTAAACTGATTCAGAAGTATAAGGGCAGTCCAATGATATCATTCACGGATGATGAAATTGCCTCTCTGGCGGAGCCATACAAATTTTCATTAGTGGGAACTTTCTGGTACGGAAGGCCTCTGATCGCTACTATTCGATCTACTATGGACAGGATCGGCTTCACCAGGCCAGTGCAAGTGGGTCTTTTAGACTCAACACATGTGATCTTGCATTTTAAGCATGAACAAGATTATTTGCGGTGTTTTGCAAGGCAGAGTTGGATGATAGCAGGGAAATACATGAGGGTCACTAAATGGACACTTACATATGATCCCACCGTGGATGTCCCAATTGTGTCGGTATGGGTGTCATTCCCAGGGCTTCCGGTACATTTTCATCAAAAGTCGGTGTTGATGCAGATTGGATGGATGTTGGGCACACCAATGAAGCTAGATACTGCTACAGCGGAGTCTCTACGACCCTCAGTTGCTCGTTTGTGTGTCGAAATTGATGTTTCACAGGAGCTTCCGTCTAGAATTTTTATTCATGCGTTACACAGGGTGCTCCATCAGCTGGTGATATATGAGGACTTGCCTTCGTATTGTACGAAGTGCTACAAATTGGGTCATAAGACATCAGCATGCGATAACCATCATGTCGTTAATTCTACGGATGTGCAGAAAATCAAGGACTTCCCAGAAACGTAGAAAGCAAAGGAAGTCTATTCCGGTCCATCCAAGATATCTCTGGAGCAGAGATGGACCCCTAAGAAGCAATAACCTTCAGGTGGACAGCAGGATAATGCAGATATTCCACTGTTACCTTCACCCGATTTGACTGCAACTCATCTGGTCTCATATGTTCAAGATATCTCCCGCCTTCAGGGAGTTGATGACAGCTTCATTGCGGATATCACTCACAATCCACAGCCAATTTCAGTGACTGATAGTGAGATAACTTTGTCAGCCGGAAATGCAGGTTGAAGGGAATTCAACAGCGGCTGTTGTCTCAGAAGTACTCAATGATATTCTACATGCTGTTATATCTTCTGATCACAGCCCCATTATTGGTGATCAAGCAACTACCCCCCGGACATGAATTCAGATGCATCGTTCCAAGAACCACCACGTCTTCTCCGTCGACAACGGCGAAATCTGGATCCAACTTCCCCACCATACACAAGATCAAGGGCAGCACTCTCTAATTCTTTTGATTGTTTATCGTCCCAATGAAGATTATGATTTGGAATGTTCACGGTATTCATACTTTAATTCAGCGTCTGTTATCGTTGCTGCGTCGTTATAATTTGCATATCTTAGTTGTTATTGAGCCTAAATCAAGGTCTTCCTCGTTGGTATTTTATCGCCTAAAATTTGGTTTCACACAAGCAGTGTCAGTTTGTCATGATAAAATATGGATTTTCTGGATTGATGCTTTTCTGCATTTGGAAAGGGATCGTCTTGGAGTTCAAAATCATTCCATGCACTTTCAATGGATTCCCACAGGAGATATTTTCTGCTGTACTTTTGTTTATGGATTACATTCTGTTGTGGCACATCGGCCTCTCTGGGAGGATATTGTAGCCATACATGATACGCTTGATGTCCCTTGGCTACTAGGAGGAGATTTTAATACGTTTTTATTGCTATATGAGCATAAAAGGCGATCCTCCCCACCTCTTAGAACATTGCAGGAGTTCAATGATTGTATATCCACTTGTTCGCTTAAGGCTATTAATTATCAAGGCTCGACATTTACCTGGAGTGATGGGCGAGGGATGGGCCGTGTTTGGCGTAGATTGGATAGATACCTCTGTTCTTCTAGCTTCTTTGATTTGTTTACAGCAGTATCCTATTAACATCTTAGTCGAACAACATCGGATCATTGTCCCATATATCTTGAATGTTCAACTGAAAGATCTGTCAATTCTGCAGCCTTTCGATACTTGGATGCATGGGCCTCACATTCAGATTTTGATCATTTTGTCTCTCACCACTGACAGTCTTATGACACTATTGGCAGTATGCGAGGGTTCTACTCGAAGCTACGACAGCTTAAACAGAAGTTGAGGCAATGGAATAAGGATGTGTTTGGTAATATCTTTGACGCAATTACACAGGCAGAATCATAGGCTCTTCGATGTGAAAAGGAATATGACATTCGTCCATCTGCTGAGTCTCGAGAGTTGTATCATCGTAGTATGGCGTGTTTGCGGCAATTGCAAAATCGAGCTACTTTATTTTGGAAGCAAAAAAGCAAATGTAAAATGGATGAAAGAGGGTGATGCTAACACCCGCTATTATCACCAAATTGTCAAGGACAAACATCGTCGTCAAACAATCCGTAGAATTGTTGATTCGCATGGTGTAGAATGTCAAAGTATCACAGACATTGAGCAGGAAGCAATTCGTTACTATGAAATGTTATTCACTGCTAAGACACCGTCGCATCAGTCTTCTTTGCTCCAATATATTCCCACTATCTTAACGCAGGAAGACAATGCAGCGCTTCTTGCATTGCCTGATCTACAGGAAGTGCAGTGTGCAATCTGGGATCTTAGTCCCACCAGTGCAGCTGGCCCAGATGGTTTCCCGGGATCATTTTATCGCAGATTCTGGCCTATAATTAAATTTGATGTACATAAAGCTATTCAGGAATTCTTTCTTGGAGTTAGGCCTCCTAATCAACTTGTTGCATCTCTTATTACCCTTATTCCAAAGGTACCAAATCCACAATCATTTAATGACTTCCGCCCTATCTGCTTGACAAACTTTATGGCCAAGATTATCACACGTCTGTTGGCAACACGTTTATCGGTTTTTCTACTGCAACTTATATCCCCGGAGCAGGCAAGATTTTTAAAAGGTCATGGTATAACAGACCACATTTTGTTAGCTCAAGAAATGGTGCACATGTTAGATAAGCATGTTCATGGAGGCCATGTTATAGTTAAATTAGACATGGCAAAAGCTTTTGACAGGTTTGGATTGGACATATCTTCGTCAACTTTTAATCAAATTTGTTTTTGATGCTAGGCTTGTGTGGATCCTCTTGAGTAACTTAACTGCTACACGTTGCTCAATTCTCATAAATGGTAAGCCGGTGGGATTCTTTCCTGTCACACAGGGGGTAAAGCAAGGCGATCCGTTATCGCCATTGTGTTTTATTTTGGCCTCAGAGGGTTTTTCTCGTGGCATTAATGCCTTGATACGTTCGGGTGAGTTGCGTGGCTTTCAAGTGGGACGGGTACCACAGGTGACTCACTTGGGATTTGTAGATGATTTAGTGGTATTTCTGAATGGCTCTATATCCAACATGCCAAAATTTCGCCAATTTTTGGATACCTATTAGTCTGCTTCAGGACAATTGGTTAACTTTCACAAGAGTCAGCTGGTGGTTGGAAAGTCAGTGGCTGGACCAAGAGTGGCGCGTGAGCTTGGTGTTGAGAAATATGTTTGGATAATTTTCAAAGTTATGATTTTAAGTGGTGAATACTTAAAAATGTCACACATAGTGTTATATGTGATTAAAAGTTGAAAAAGTTGACATTGATCTCTCAGGTTGTCTCACAACGATCGATCTATGTAAGGCAGAAAAGTTTAAGACCTTTCTGTGAGACATCGATCTCTAAACATGAGACACATCAATCGATCGATGTACATCGAACTCTCACTTCGATCGATCGATGTAGGTCAGAGGCAAAACCTGAACCTTTCTGTGAGACATCGATCTCTGAAGCTGAGGCACTTCGATCGATCGATGTTTAGGTTTTTAGAAATATTTTTTAAAATGTGATAAATTGGTTGTTTTCATTTGTATATGATTTATACATGCTCATTATGTGCTTATTATGTGTTTTTGGTGATTATTATTGTCTTGTGACTAACGTGCCTTGGAAGTTTCTACAACTTACCAAAAAGCACAAAATTGGTATTTTAAGTTTTGTAGGAACATTATATGGTGAAAAATATTTCAAGGGTGTATTATTATCTTGGTTATCATGACAAAGGTGGAATTGTGATTATTTCTGACCATCGGGGGCATTTCTGAAGTTTTCTCACACCAGGGGTATTTTGGTTATTTCACCCGGAGCATATTATTATATTCATTCTGGAGCTATTTTATT
Source organism: Eustoma russellianum (assembly GCA_036186865.1). Taxonomy (NCBI): domain Eukaryota; kingdom Viridiplantae; phylum Streptophyta; class Magnoliopsida; order Gentianales; family Gentianaceae; genus Eustoma; species Eustoma russellianum. The sequence goes on along the minus strand of AP025062.1, from coordinate 13,822,479 downwards.
ATTATTTTGAAGATTTTATGGTGATCTTATATCTTATTCTCTCAATCGATGATATTATTGACTATAGATGGATATGTGACGATTTGAGATGTCACATTCTATTTTTTTCTTGAAGACCCCCTTATATATGTTATAAGAGAACATTTATCATCATTATTCATAGATATTAAAGGTGTCAAAGGTGTGTAAATGATCCCAACACCTAAAGAATAAATATTGGGGAATTTCGGTGTTACAAGTTGACATAATCTTGTCAATTGTTATCTATATATTTCTTCTTCAAAAGACTGAGTTGCCACACATATATATATGTTTAAAAACGTGTATTATCAGGTGGATATGATGTTGTACACATTTTGTGAGTTGGAGACAAGTGGACCAACCAAAAAGGAGCTAGTTGGCAAAATTGCCAACTTGGAAATTTCAAAAATATAGCCAACGGCTATATGGTTCCTTGGTGAATTTTCAGCAGATTTTTGAAAATCAAACGGAGCTCTCACATGCCCTATTATGGTGCTTGGAGTTGAGGATAATTTGGTGGTATTATCCTTTCTTATTTTATTAAAGAAAATCAAAGTTTATTTTTGGAAATTATGGATGAAACCAACGGCTACATCCTTCTTGGAGCTGAAATTTGACTTTGAATTCTTCAAATCCCACATGCCTATTTTCAAGACTAGAAGTTGAGGTATTCTTGTGGCATTATCCCTCTTGTTATCTTCATTTTGCAAAGGATAAATATGACTTGCCAAGGTGTAAAATTTCGGCCAACATAACATTGCCAAGGTGGACCAATCATTGTGTTTTATTTTGCCAAGTGTACAAAGTCAACCAATGATGAAAGACATTTGGAATTGATGATGAAGATGGTGACACATGTGCATTATTATCTTCAAGACTCAAATCACACTATAAATAGAGGCAATGGTGAAGAAGATGAAACACACTTGAAGCTCACAAGTATTTGTTGAATTGTCTAGCTTTCATCTTCATCTTCTTGTTGTTGTTGTTTTATTCATTGTAGCAAAGGTGTTCTTGTTGTATTGTGGTGAGCTACAAGCCTCTTGAGCTTCATTTGTAAGATTGATTAGCCATCATTATAAGGCTACATCAATAGGTGTTAGAGGAGTTGCAACTAAGTGTTGTTTAGAAGGTGATTATCCAAGTCTTGAGTAGGGTTGGTGTATAACCCAAGGATCAAGCTTGGCTCTTGTTGTAAGGTGTTCATTTCATAATAAAATCCAAGGAAAGGTGTTCCTTGGGACTGGAGTAGGTCACATTGACCGAACCAGGATAAATCCTCGGTGTTCTTCTCTTGTTTCTTTATTTCTGTTTTCTGCCCGTTTTGACTGCAGTTTTCACATAATTTCTCACAATTTGAAAAAATAGCTAAACATTTTCAAAATTTATGATTTTTTGTGGAGTTATACTTTCGACTGTTAGCTTTCATTTGCAACAAGAATCACTTGATTTGAGCAAGGGAAAGTTAGTCTTTCAGTCTTTGCAAGATAACTGCTCTAATCTGGCTGTAACCTGACCAGTTTTGAGAAAACTTAAATTCTGCATTTTTCAAGAATTGGTTAAGGTTAGAGCCTTTTGGAAACTTCATCTACACATCCTAAGGAGTGTTTTGATATAAAGATCAACCTTTTTGGTTGAGTATTCATAGAGAAACACGTTTTGCAAAATTAGCAACATTCTATCCAATTCTGTCCAGATTGACCATCTGAATCTTTTTATTTGTTTTAAGGGTCAAACGATCTTATTTTTGTCTGATTTTTGGACAGAGTCTTTTTAACTCTTTGAAGTTCAATTCTGAAAAGATTCGTAATTTTTGGAGTTGTGTATAATTATTTGTGAATTTTTCAAAAACAGTGAATCTGAGGTGGTCTCAGATTCTGTTTTCAAATGGGATTTTAACAAAGGGTTGTAGTGTAATTTCCGGTAACCACTATCCACCCCCTCTAGTGGTGTTTATTGCAGGTGCACGGTCCAACATTTGGTATCAGAGCCAGACCAACACCACTCAAAAGAAACAAGATTCAACACCATACGAACAATACAAGGCCAAGAAACAACAATTCATTATATACTGCTTGTCTCAAATTAAAGGTATATACAATGGCTATTGTTTCTCACAAAGGTGAGTTGGAAGGTATGTCTACACAATGCCCTCCTTTTTTTGATGGCAATAATTTTGTTCATTGAAAACTAAGAATGAGGCTATTCTTAATGGCTATAGACATCGATTTATGGTCTATAGTTGAAGATGAGCCGTACATTCCAATGGAAGTTGTACAAGTTAGTGGAGTCACTCAAGAGGTTGAAAAATATAAAAGTGAATGGTCATTGGATGATAAAAAGAAAATGTCCATGAATGCTAAAGCTATGAAATTACTTTTGAATGGACTTACAACTTCTGAAGCAGGATATGTGTCAAATTGCACAAGCGCACACGACATGTGGAAATCACTTGTATTAAAGCATGAAGGTACTAGTGGTATTAAAGAGTCAAAAATAAACATGCTTATGACTGAATTAGAGACTTTCAAAATGTTGCCGAACGAATCCATAACATCTATGGATTTGAGGATTACTAATATTTTCAATGCCTTTGAAGCTTTAGGGAAGTCATTTTCAAACAGTGAAAAGGTTCAAAAGGTGCTGCGAAGCCTCCCTGCTGAATGGGATCCATAGGAGACGGCAATCGAGGAGACAAAGTGAATCACTAAGATGGATGAATTGATCGGGTCTCTTAAAGTTTACGAGGTTAAATTTAACCAACAAAAGTCTAAATCGTCTAAGTCATCCGGTAAGTCAATAGCTTTCAAAACAACCGAAACACATGCTAGTAACGATGATAGCAATAGTGATACTGAATTAGACGATGACTTGATATTGATAGCTAGAAAACTTAGAAAGTTTTTCAAACGTCCAAACAGGAATAGACAATGTAATTCTTCTTCTTCTTCTTTTTCTCAATCTAAGAAAAATAACACAAACAAATGGTATAATAAAGAATTAAAGTGTTATGAATGCAGTCAAAAAGGACATATTTCATACGATTGTCCAACAAAGAAAAATAATAATAACAACAACAATAATAAACAAGCCAAGGATAAGGAGGCACAAACGACAAAGACAAAGGAATCTAAGGCAATGAAGGTGAGCACATGGAGCGACTCATCCGACTCAGAATCCGAAACTGAGGAAGCTCAAGTCTGCTTCGTATCCAACGAGGTATGTTCTTCTTCTGATAGTGATTCTGATAGTGACATGACATTTGATGAAATGTATGAAGAATTCTTAAGAATGCGTGCTCACTGTAAGAGGCTCTCTAAAGAAAAGAAGAAACTAGTTGAAGAAAATGACAAGTTGAAGACGTCCAACTTAGAATTTTCCGATCAACTAGAATCTCTTAAACAAGGGTCTACTAATACTCTTGATTCTTTAGAGAATAAAATTGAATCATATAGGAAAGATGAACATAAGATAAAAATGGAAAATAAGATGTTAAAGTCTAAGTTAGAAAGTTGTGAACATAAAATAATACAACTTAAGTCGTCTAAACTTAACTTAGAAAAATTGTTAGAACAATTTAAATCCGGTACAAACATGTTAGACACACTCATCTCATCAAAAAGTATGGTAATGATAAAACCGGCTTAGGCTATAAAGAAGAAAATGAAAAAGTGAATAAAAAGACTAAGTTTGTTTCATCTAGTACAAAGTTGCCATATAATACAACAAAATCAACTTTGCCTGCTACATCTTCTTCTACACCTTCTTCTACTTATTCTAAGGCAAAAATGCAACACACACCCATAAAAGCACACACGCATAAATATACATCTAGGCCAAACTTTGCATCTAGACAACCTAGAAATTATGCCTATATGTATACAAATGCAACTAGACATAATAAAATACATCCAATGTATTATGAACCTAAGTATAGACAACACTCATATAAATCTTATAGAAATGCATATGAACATACATACACAGCGCCATTCAAGAAACAAAATTACATGTCTCATACACACTATCAAAATCGGCCAAGGCATAATAATTATCAATCACGGCGCAACATGTATAACAATGCATCTTCTTTTATGTAGAATGATCATGTATATTCTTCTTATTTTCAAAATTATAAGAATGCTAAAAATGTGCCTAGAAGGTATATTCAAGTTTGGATACCTAAGGGATATCTAAACAAGGATAGTGCCCCTATTATTCAAGGACCCAAATAAAGGGTACCTAAAACTTTGTCTCCATTGTAGGAAAAACGCAAGGAATGCAAGAAGGAGGCAACGTCAAAGAATCTAAAAACCAAATGGTTTTTAGATAGTGGATGTTCAAGGCATATGACGGGGAACCCTAAACTATTCATCGAATTGGAATATATCAAGAATGGAGGAAAAGTGACATTCGGTGACAACAACAAAGGACAAGTTGTTGGAAAAGGAACCATTGGGGACCCTAACACATTTCAAATACGAAATGTGTTATTAGTAAGCAATCTATCTTATAATTTACTTAGTATTTCTCAACTTATAGATTGTGGTTATAATGTCTCCTTTCTTCCCAATTATTGTGATATAATAAATGAAAAAGGAGAAACGGTTTTAAAAGGAAATAGAGATGGAAATATATATACTCTTACCTTAGATAACATGTTAGATGCTAAGGTTAAGTGTCTAATATCACATGATTTAGATGTAAATTTATGGCATAGAAGATTAGGCCATATAGGAATTTCAACTATTAAGAAATTGTCTAAAAAGAATTTAATTAGAGGAATGCCTAAGTTAGACTTAGATGATTTTCAAATGTGTGAAACATGTATTAAGGGAAAACACATTAAAGAAACTTTAAAACTAAAACATGAAGTGAGTACTAGTCATGTACTAGATTTGCTTCACTTAGACTTATTTGGTCCAAGTAGGACAAGAAGTCTAGGTGGACACTACTATGTGTGTATCATAGTAGATGATTACTCACGCTACACATGGACATTGTTCTTAACACACAAAGACGATGCTCCATTAGCAATCGAAACCCTTATCAAGCAACTTGAAAACATTTACAAAGAAAATGTCAAAAGAATTAGAAGTGATAGAGGTGGAGAATTTAAAAATAAAGACGTAATCAAATTTTGTGAACTACATGGAATAAAACATGAATTCTCACCACCTAGAACACCACAACTCAATGGAGTTCTTGAACGTAAAAATAGAACGATTCAAGAAGTTGCTAGGACAATTCTTTGTGAAAATAAATTACCTAAATATTTATGGGCTGAAGCTGTTAGTTGTGCATGCTATATTATAAATAGGCTTACTATTAGAAAGAAATTAAATAAAACGCCTTATGAATTGCTAAACAATAGACAACCTAAAATAGATTATCTTAAAGTATTTGGATGTAAATGTTTTGCGCTAAACACTAAGGATAATCTAGATAAATTTGAACAAAAGTCTATTGAATGCATATTTGTTGGGTATTCAACTAACTCAAGAGCATACAGATGTTATAATCCTGCATCTAGAAAAATAATTGAATCCATACATGTTAAATTCAATGAAAATGCATGCTTTGAAGTTAGTGATAAACATCAACATAAACAAGAAACAAATGTTGAAAATATGTTTGATGATGATGTATTACTTGAGCCTGTACTTGATCATCCAGAACCAACTCCCCCTGAACAAGACATGCATGAACCCTTAGATGATATAAATGAAGAAACTTTGCAATTGGAAGATAATGTAACTAATGATCCAATTACATATGATAACGTTCACACTAATGAAACATTTGAACAAGATGAGGGTGAACTTGCTCTGATACCAATTGTAGGATCTGCAAGGCACCACTAGAAGAGGGGGGGGGGGGGGGTTGAATAGGTGGTGCGGAAAGTGTGGTTTCTAAAATTTGTTTAAAACTAAACGACTCAACTTCTGAAAACAGATTCTGTTTTCAGGATCAGTTTTAAAACGTTTTTAAAACCAGGTTATAGGTCTCCAAAAATTCTAACATTTTGAGAGAACTTAGCCTCAGATGTTACGACGGTCCCCTAAAAATTTTAAATTAAAATTCAACCTTTAACCCCTTCAAAAACCATTGGCGATCAGATTGCGCGAATCTGCCAGAAACGGTAGACGGTTTTGAAAAATTTATTCCTATTTGTGTGTAAGTCCAAATGCTCTGAAACTTTAACCACTAACTCCTTATATACTATATTTAAGTGGGTTGAAACCGTTTTACAAAATTCTTTTGGGAAGTAGGTCAACTACAATCAAAGTCTCAACCTTTGCAAGTCTGAAAATCAGACTGCACTAGTCTCAGAACTTTTGATGTTTGATCGACTTATACTTATCCAAAAGGGTTAAAACTTGTGCCAAATTAACCCTAGAATGTGTGGCTATAATTCTCGAAATTGTCGTGATTTTTGAAAGTCGTTTACTATTTTTACGAACGCCAACAAAAAAAATAAACTGTGCAGTAACAGAAAAAAATGCTGAAAGTAAATGGCACCAAGAATTTTATACTGGTTCGGTTATAAACAACCTACTCCAATCTTCAAGGAACACCTTCCTTGGTTCACACTAATCAAACACACGCAATACACCTTACCACAGGGTTGATAGAGTTACACACTAACTCCAACCCTTTGCAAACCTTGTTTGATGAATACAATTCGCACGAACACCACCACCTCGCAAGAATGAAGATTGATCACAACTTGATCAATCTTTTACAAAGATATAGAATATATGGTGGTCTAAGATAAGCCTATTCAAGAATATGAATGTAAGTACAATAGGCTTTTAGAAGAAAGAAAGAAAGAGAGTGTAGAAGAAGAAGGCTAGAACACTTTTGATCTTTTAATTTGCAACTCTTGTTCTTGTTCTTGTTTTGCTCTTCTTCCTTCCTTTTTAATCATCATGGCCGCCCCCTTAGGAGTCCTTCTCCTCTTGAAAATTGTCTTCCAAGTCCTTTGGAGAATGTGTGGCATCATTGTGATATGATCTTGCTTACTTGGCATGTTCTCATTGGATGATCATTAAGCTCTTGCTTACTTGGCACTCATTGATTGGTTGAATGTTGTCATCATTTGATGACTAGGAAAATCTGAGAATAACACTTAAAACATGTGCCAATATCAATCATAAAATTATTTCCATAATGCACAAGATTGTCACATAAATTGCAAGACAAAATTCCTTCCCAACTAAGACATAAAAATCGGCCATAATAGTTTTACCATGCTGAATTTTTAGCATGTGTTACATGGTTGTACAATTCAAAATATTACCATTTTTCTTTGATTTTTCTTTTTGAAATAAATCACCAATTGATGGTAATTATCTTTATCACATTGGAAATGAACTTAGACACTTTTAAGACCATGAATTCGGTCATCACAAGTCACACACATGCTGAAAAATTTTCAGCATGTGTGATATATAAAATATCACACTTTATGAATTTAAATAATATTCAAATTACTTCCATTTCTTCTCCCAATCAATCACATAATTTGAGATTATAAAATATGTCATATTAAAGTCAAAAAATCGGCCAGCCAAGGTTAGCATGCTGAAATTTTCAGCATGTATTATAAGTGAGACAAAGTTTGAAATCTTACCATTTGTAGCATCTCTTTTTAATTCATCAACATTGTATTATTGATTCTTGACCAATCAATATGCCAAAAAGGCTCCAAATAAGCTCCATCTTGGCTGTAATGTGCGTGTATGATGTATATACATATGCTGAAAATTATTTTTGCTAACTTTGTAAAATAGTGCACATTTAATAACACACACATGTTGTATTCCAATCAGCCCTTAATTTAATTTTCTAGAACACTTTAAGATGTATAACATATGTAAAAAGTGTCTAGATACATGTCACATGATGTACCAAAAACGTTCCATGTGTTGTGTGCGTAGAAAACCGAATTTTTGATATTTATCGATTACCCGATTTTTCTCTATTTATATTCCAACTTCTTGCACATGTTATATATATTATGTTACACATAATATATATAATATATACTTTAAATCTCAGCACTTGTCTGGTCTAAAGTGGCGCCATTTATCATGTGTCAAAATTAAAATTGGAATCTTCACATTTTGGCCTTAATGTGGGGTGATTTGTGTGTGCCAACATGGAAAGTATTTTTAGCTGAAAATATCACCATTAGCACGAAATTTTTGATGATTTTTGAAGTATAGGGGCTGGACATTTATTTATGGCAAGTACGTGACATGTTGGCGAAGTTTCGGTATTCGCCCGATACGACAATTTTTGGTTCAGAACCTTTTAACGTGTTGTATTTAATTTGTCATCCCCATGACTTATATCATATGATATAAGACCTGAATATACTCATAAATATGAGTTAAGTATAGTGGTGTGACGTTAACGTACGTACGTAAAATATATAACGTGTCGGTAGTAAGTTGGAATACATGTGTATGTGCCTTTTTCAAAAAAATCTGAAAATATATGTATATAAATGTATGTATGGCGTGTATATTTAATAAGGAGAGGAGGAGGAGACTTTCCTTCCTTAGCCTTGTTGCCTTTGTGCCTTTTCCAAATGTAGCTTCCTTTAATGAACTACTTAGTTTAATTAACTAAGTACTTCACTTAATGAACTAGTTTAGTTCATTAATGGTGGCACCTGAAAATAGTGTAAACACAACAAATGTTTTCCACTTGATGTAAGCTTTGTAGCTTCATGGCTCTTTAGTACGGCAACATAATATATGAACTATATAAGGCAAGTAATAAGCAATATATCATGCACATTTATCTTATGCTCGTTTTTGTGCACATTTAAATCATGCATTTGAAAATCACTCAAACCCCCTTTTCTCTACAATCTCCCCCTTTTGATGATTTTCAAAATAACCTATACACATGATTTAAATCCTATCGCTCCCCCTTCAATCATGCATAAATTCAAAAACCGCTCCCCCTTGATTTATGCAATCAATATCTCTCTCCCCCTTAAATCATGCTATCTCTCCCCCTTTATTTTGGAAATTAAATCAAAAGATGCATGTAAAGATGAAGAAGAAAAAATCATGCATTTTGAATAATCTGAAAGGTGCGTTCTTAAGGGTTATTTATTCAACCCTTTGAAAATGTCCCTTTTGGTACCCAAATTTGGGTGACCTTTCTAGGTCTTCCAAAAGGTGAGAAAGGTGATGAGAACGCAACATAATATATGTTAGGGACAAACGCGTTTGGCCTTTGGCCAAGAATCCCATCATGCATGTAGTATGGTTTCTGTTTTTGATAAGAATTTCGGTTTGCATGCACGGGACGTGATCTAGATGCATTTTTGTGATACAAGTGTCGCGTATGCATCACTTGTTGCTTCTCATATCTATATGGCACATAATTATATTTTGCATGATGTGAAGAAGAAGCACGATGAGATGTCATAAGAAAAGGCCTATGCGTCTTCTTAGATGCTACATATGTTTTTGATGCATCTATTTTCTTAGATGGGATAAATTTGGTTGGTTTATTTTGTGGCTTACTTTTCTCAACGTATCCTAGACCGGTTTTGTCACTGTCATGCTTTTGATAAGAAATGATGTGATCTAGCATGTTTGTTCTCGTGTCAAATTGTTTCACCTTTTTCCCTACATCCGCATTCCTTGATTTCAAGTTTGAAATCTCGGATTTCAATTAAGTGTTCTCGGATGTCAATGATGAAATCTCAGACTTTAATGAATTTATAATGCATGACGACTCTTCTTTTGAATCGTTTAATTGAGACACAAGATCTTTGTTAGAAGATTCTAACAATTTCTTATCTTCAATTAATCGCTTCTTTTCTTTTGAAAGAGTCTTTGAAAACTTGTGCAATTCTAAATATTGTCTACATAAATCATCATAAGAATATTCAGAATCAGAATCAGAGTCAGAAGATACCTCATTTGATGCCTTAGATGTAAAGCATACTTGTGCCTTTTATTCTTCTGTATCATCAGTCTCAGATTCAGATGTGTCACTCCAAGTGGAGGGTTTGAAGGCTCTTCTCCTTTGCTTAGGTTCTGAGACGAGTCTATTCTTGTTCCGATCCTTGTCAGGGTGTTTGTTTGTTTGTTTTTCTTTATTAGGACAGTCATATGATAGATGTCCAAGTTTGCCGCATTCATAGCACTTTATTTCCTTATTTTTATTTTTATGATCCTTAGATGAGGTAGACTTATGTTTAATCGATTTTCTCAATTTTTTTCTTAATCTTCTAGCCATCATGATTAAGTCCTCATCATCGGAATTTATGTCACTATCATCTACGATGTATTCATTTGATTTAAATGCTATAGCCCTATCATTATTAGAAATAGACTCAGAATATCTTAAAGCGAGTTTGTTTTCATATACCTTAAGTGATCCAATTAGTTCTTCCATCTTAATCGATTTAGTCTCTTTGCTTTCTTCTATGGCAGTTACTTTAGAGTCCCACTCAGATGGAAGGCTTCGCAAGACCTTTTGTACCTTTTCCTGCATAGTAAAGGCTTTGCCAAGAGACTCAAGAGAGTTGTAGATGTTAGTCAAGCGAAGATCCATATCAACGATAGATTCATTAGGCAATAATTTAAATGACTCGAGTGTGGACATAAGCATGTTGATCTTGGACTCTTTTACTTGACTAGTGCCTTCGTGTTTCATTTCAAGTATTCTCCACATTTCTTGTGCGCTAGAACAATTTGAAATATAGCTTGATTCACTTTTACTTAGTCCATTTAAAAGTAACTGTATAGCCCTAGCATTCATGCTTAGTCTCTTTTTATCATCACTAGTATACTCTTGCCTAGGCTTAACGACCTCTAATGTCACTCCATCTACAGTGGACAACTTTGATGGAACAAATGGACCATCTTCTATAATTGACCAAAGATCAATATCAATTGCCATAAAGAAAAGTTTCATTCTTACCTTCCATTGAACGAAAGACTCACCGTCAAAGAGAGGAGGCCTTATGGTTGACATTCCTTCTTGCACGGTGTTATAGCTAGTGGATGCCATCTCACTGAATCGTTGGATTTTTTGAAGTGAGTGTTCCTGCTCTGATACTAATTGTAGGATCTGCAAGGCACCACTAGAAGGGGGGGGGGTTAAATAGGTGGTGCGGAAAGTGTGGTTTTTAAAATTTGTTTAAAACTAAACAACTCAACTTCTGAAAACAGATTCTGTTTTCAGGATCAGTTTTAAAACGTTTTTAAAACCAGGTTATAGGTCTCCAAAAATTCTGAAATTTTGAGAGAACTTAGCCTCAGATGTTATGACGGTCCCCTAAAAATTTCAAATTAAAATTCAACCTTTAACCCCTTCAAAAACCGTTGGAGATCAGATTGCGCGAATCTGCCAGAAACAGTAGACGGCCTTGAAAAATTTATTCCTATTTGTGTGTAACTCCAAATGCTCTGAAAATTTAACTCCTAACTCCTTATATACTATATTTAATTGGGTTGAAACGTTTTTGCAAAATACTTTTAGGAAGTAGGTCAATTACAATCAAAGTCTCAACCTTCGCAAGTCTGAAAATCAGACTGCACTAGTCTCAGAACTTTTGATGTTTGATCGACTTATACTTATCCAAAAGGGTTGAAACTTGTGCCAAATTAACCCTAGAACATGTGGCTATGTTTCTGGAAATTTTCGCGAATTTTGAAAGTCATTTACTATTTTTACGAACGACAACAAAAAAAAATAAACTGTGCAGTAACAGAAAGTAAATGCTGAAAGTAAATGGCACCAAGAATTTTATACTGGTTCGGTTATAAACAACCTACTCTAGTCTTCAAGGAACACCTTCCTTGGTTCACACTAATCAAACACACGCAATACACCTTACCACAGGGTTGATAGAGTTACACACTAACTCCAACCCTTTGCAAACCTTGTTTGATGAATACAATTCGTACGAACACCACCACCTCGCAAGAATGAAGATTGATCACACCTTGATCAATCTTTTACAAAGATATAGAATATATGGTGGTCTAAGATAAGCCTATTCAAGAATATGAATGTAAGTACAATAGGCTTTTAGAAGAAAGAAAGAAAGAGAGTGTAGAAGAAGAAGGCTAGAACACTTTTGATCTTTTAATTTGCAACTCTTGTTCTTGTTCTTGTTTTGCTCTTCTTCCTTCCTTTTTAATCATCATGGCCGCCCCCTTAGGAGTCCTTCTCCTCTTGAAAATTGTCTTCTAAGTCCTTTGGAGAATGTGTGGCGTCATTGTGACATGATCTTGCTTACTTGGCATGTTCTCATTGGATGATCATTAAGCTCTTGCTTACTTGGCACTCATTGATTGGTTGAATGTTGTCATCATTTGATGACTAGGAAAATCTGAGAATAACACTTAAAACATGTGCCAATATCAATCATAAAATTATTTCCATAATGCACAAGATTGTCACATAAATTGCAAGACAAAATTCTTTCCCAACTAAGACATAAAAATCGGCCATAATAGTTTTACCATGCTGAATTTTCAGCATGTGTTACATGGTTGTACAATTCAAAATATTACCATTTTTCTTTGATTTTTCTTTTTGAAATAAATCACCAATTGATGGTAATTATCTTTATCACATTGGAAATGAACTTGGACACTTTTAAGACCATGAATTCGGCCATCACAAGTCACACACATGCTGAAAAATTTTCAGCATGTGTGATATATAAAATATCACACTTTATGAATTTAAATAATATTCAAATTACTTCCATTTCTTCTCCCAATCAATCACATAATTTGAGATTATAAAATATGTCATATTAAAGTCAAAAAATCGGCCAGCCAAGGTTAGCATGCTGAAATTTTCAGCATGTGTTATAAGTGAGACAAAGTTTGAAACCTTACCATTTGTAGCTTCTCTTTTTAATTCATCAACATTGTATTATTGATTCTTGACCAATCAATATGCCAAAAAGGCTCCAAATAAGCTCCATCTTGGCTGTAATGTGCGTGTATGATGTATATACATATGCTGAAAATTATTTTTGCTAACTTTGTAAAATAGTGCACATTTAATAATACACACATGTTGTATTCCAATCAGCCCTTAATTTAATTTTCTAGAACACTTTAAGATGTATAACATATGTAAAAAGTGTCTAGATACATGTCACATGATGTACCAAAAACGTTCCATGTGTTGTGTGCGTAGAAAACCGAATTTTCGATATTTATCGATTACCCGATTTTTCTCTAATTATATTCCAACTTCTTGCACATGTTATATATATTATGTTACACATAATATATATAATATATACTTTAAATCTCAGCACTTGGCTGGTCTAAAGTGGCGCCATTGATCATGTGTCAAAATTAAAATTGGAATCTTCACATTTTGGCCTTAATGTGGGGTGATTTGTGTGCGCCAACATGGAAAGTATTTTTGGCTGAAAATATCACCATTAGCACAAAATTTTCGATGATTTTTGAAGTATAGGGGCTGGCCATTTATTTATGGCAAGTACGTGACATGTTGGCGAAGTTTCGGTATTCGTCCGATACGACAATTTTCGGTTTAGAACCTTTTAACGTGTCGTATTTAATTTGTCATCACCATGACTTATATCATATGATATAAGACCTGAATATACTCATAAATATGAGTTAAGTATAGTGGTGTGACGTTAACGTACGTACGTAAAATATATAACGTGTCGGTAGTACGTTGGAATACATGTGTATGTGCCTTTTTCAAAAAAATCTGAAAATATATGTATATAAATGTATGTATGGCGTGTATATTTAATAAGGAGAGGAGGAGGAGACTTTCCTTCCTTAGCCTTGTTGCCTTTGTGCCTTTTCCAAATGTAGCTTCCTTTAATGAACTACTTAGTTTAATTAACTAAGTACTTCACTTAATGAACTAGTTTAGTTCATTAATGGTGGCACCTGAAAATAGTGTAAACACAACAAATGTTTGCCATTTGATGTAAGCTTTGTAGCTTCATGGCTCGTTAGTACGGCAACATAATATATGAACTATATAAGGCAAGTAATAAGCAATATATCATGCACATTTATCTTATGCTCGTTTTTGTGCACATTTAAATCATGTATTTGAAAATCACTCAAACTCCCTTTTCTCTACAATCTCTCCCTTTTGATGATTTTAAAAATAACCTATACACTTGATTTAAATCCTATCGCTCCCCCTTCAATCATGCATAAATTCAAAAACCGCTCCCCCTTGATTTATGCAATCAATATATCTCTCCCCCTTAAATCATGCTATCTCTCCCTCTTTATTTTGGAAATTAAATCAAAAGATGCCTGTAAAGATGAAGAAGAAAAAATCATGCATTTTGAATAATCTCAAAGGTGCGTTCTTAAGGGTTATTTATTCAACCCTTTGAAAATGTCCCTTTTGGTACCCAAATTTGGGTGACCTTTCTAGGTCTTCCAAAAGGTGAGAAAGGTGATGAGAACGCAACATAATATATGTTGGGGACAAATGCGTTTGGCCTTTGGCCAAGAATCCCATCATGCATGTCGTATGGTTTCTGTTTTTGATAAGCATTTCGGTTTGCATGCACGTGAAGTGATCTAGATGCATTTTTGTGATACAAGTGTCGTGTATGCATCACTTGTTGCTTCTCATATCTATATGGAACATAATTATATTTTGCATGATGTGAAGAAGAAGCACTGTCATAAGAAAAGGCCTATGCATCTTCTTAGATGCTACATATGTTTTTTGATGCATCTATTTTCTTAGATGGGATAAATTTGGTTGGTTTATTTTGTGGCTTACTTTTCTCAACGTATCCTAGACCGGTTTTGTCACTGTCATGCTTTTGAGAAGAAATGATGTGATCTAGCATGTTTGTTCTCGTGTCAAATTGTTTCACCTTTCTCCCTACATCCGCATTCCTTGATTTCAAGTTTGAAATCTCGGATTTCAATTCAGTGTTCTCGGATGTCAATGATGAAATCTCAGACTTTAATGAATTTATAATGCATGACGACTCTTCTTTTGAATCGTTTAATTGAGACACAAGATCTTTGTTAGAAGATTCTAACAATTTCTTGTCTTCAATTAATCGCTTCTTTTCTTTTGCAAGAGTCTTTGAAAACTTGTGCAATTCTAAATATTGTCTAAATAAATCATCATAAGAATATTCAGAATCAGAATCAGAGTCAGAAGATACCTCATTTGATGCCTTAGATGTAAAGCATACTTGTGCCTTTTGTTCTTCTGTATCATCAGTCTCAGATTCAGATGTGTCACTCCAAGTGGAGGCTTTGAAGGCTCTTCTCCTTTGCTTAGGTTCTGAGACGAGTCTATTCTTGTTCCGATCCTTGTCAGGGTGTTTGTTTGTTTGTTTTTCTTTATTAGGGTAGTCATATGATAGATGCCCGAGTTTGCCGCATTCATAGCACTTTATTTCCTTATTTTTATTTTTATGATCCTTAGATGAGGTAGACTTATGTTTAATCAATTTTCTCAATATTTTTCTTAATCTTCTAGCCATCGTGATTAAGTCCTCATCATCGGAATCTATGTCACTATCATCAACGACGTATTCATTTGATTTAAATTCTATAGCCCTATCATTATTAGTAATAGACTCAGAATGTCTTAAAGCGAGTTTGTTTTCATATACCTTAAGTGATCCAATTAGTTCTTCCATCTTAATCGATTTAGTCTCTTTGCTTTCTTCTATGGCAGTTACTTTAGAGTCCCACTCAGATGGAAGGCTTCGCAAGACCTTTTGTGCCTTTTCCTGCATAGTAAAGGCTTTGCCAAGAGACTCAAGAGAGTTGTAGATGTTAGTCAAGCGAAGATCCATATCAACGATAGATTCATTAGGCAATAATTTAAATGACTCGAGTGTGGACATAAGCATGTTGATCTTGGACTCTTTTACTTGACTAGTGCCTTCGTGTTTCATTTCAAGTATTCTCCACATTTCTTTTGCACTAGAACAATTTGAAACATAGCTTGATTCACTTTTACTTAGTCCATTTAAAAGTAACTGCATAGCCCTAGCATTCATGCTTAGTCTCTTTTTATCATCACTAGTATACTCTTGCCTAGGCTTAACGACCTCTAATGTGACTCCATCTACAGTGGACAACTTTGATGGAACAAATGGACCATCTTCTATAATTGACCAAAGATCAATATCAATTGCCATAAAGAAAAGTTTCATTCTTACCTTCCATTGAACGAAAGACTCACCGTCAAAGAGAGGAGGCCTTATGGTTGACATTCCTTCTTGCACGGTGTTATAGCTAGTGGATGCCATCTCACTGAATCGTTGGATTCTTTGAAGTGAGTGTTCCTGCTCTGATACCAATTATAGGATCTGGAAGGCACCACTAGAAGGGGGGGTTGAATAGGTGGTGCGGAAAGTGTGGTTTTTAAAATTTGTTTAAAACTAAACAACTCAACTTCTGAAAACAGATTCTATTTTAAGGATCAGTTTTAAAACGTTTTTAAAACCAGGTTATAGGTCTCCAAAAATTCTGAAATTTTGAAAGAACTTAGCCTCAGATGTTATTAGGGTCCCCTAAAAATTTCAAATTAAAATTCAACCTTTAACCCCTTCAAAAACCGTTGGTGATCAGATTGCGCGAATCTGCCAAAAACAGTAGACGGTTTTGAAAAATTTATTCCTATTTGTGTGTAAGTCCAAATGCTTTGAAAATTTAACCACTAACTCCTTATATACTATATTTAATTGGGTTGAAACAGTTTTGCAAAATACTTTTAGGAAGTAGGTCAATTACAATAAATGTCTCAACCTTTGCAAGTCTGAAAATCAGACTGCACTAGTATAAGAACTTTTGATGTTTGATCGACTTATACTTATCCAAAAGGGTTGAAACTTGTGCCAAATTAACCCGAGAACGTGTGGCTATATTTCTGGAAATTTTAGTGATTTTTGAAAGTCGTTTACTATTTTTACGAACGGCAACAAAAAAAATAAACTGTGCAGTAACAGAAAGTAAATGCTGAAAATAAATGGCACCAAGAATTTTATACTGGTTCGGTTATAAACAACCTACTCCAGTCTTCAAGGAACACCTTCCTTGGTTCACACTTATCACACACACGCAATACACCTTACCATAGGGTTGATAGAGTTACACACTAACTCCAACCCTTTGCAAACCTTGTACGATGAATACAATTCGCACGAACACCGCCACCTCGCAAGAATGAAGATTGATCACACCTTGATCAATCTTTTACAAAGATATAGAATATATGGTGGTCTAAGATAAGCCTATTCAAGAATATTAATGTAAGTACAATAGGCTTTTAGAAGAAAGAAAGAAAGAGAGTGTAGAAGAAGAAGGCTAGAACACTTTTGATCTTTTAATTTGCAACTCTTGTTCTTGTTCTTGTTTTGCTCTTCTTCCTTCCTTTTTAATCATCATGGCCGCCCCCTTAGGAGTCCTTCTCCTCTTGAAAATTGTCTTCTAAGTCCTTTGGAGAATGTGTGTCGTCATTGTGACATGATCTTGCTTACTTGGCATGTTCTCATTGGATGATCATTAAGCTCTTGCTTACTTGGCACTCATTGATTGGTTGAATGTTGTCATCATTTGATGACTAGGAAAATCTGAGAATAACACTTAAAACATGTGCCAATATCAATCATAAAATTATTTCCATAATGCACAAGATTGTCACATAAATTGCAAGACAAAATTCCTTCCCAACTAAGACATAAAAATCGGCCATAATAGTTTTACCATGCTGAATTTTCAGCATGTGTTACATGGTTGTACAATTCAAAATATTACCATTTTTCTTTGATTTTTCTTTTTGAAATAAATCACCAATTGATGGTAATTATCTTTATCACATTGGAAATGAACTTGGACACTTTTAAGACCATGAATTCGGCCATCACAAGTCACACACATGCTGAAAAATTTTCAGCATTTGTGATATATAAAATATCACACTTTATGAATTTAAATAATATTCAAATTACTTCCATTTCTTCTCCCAATCAATCACATAATTTGAGATGATAAAATATGTCATATTAAAGTCAAAAATCGTCCAGCCAAGGTTAGCATGCTGAAATTTTCAGCATGTGTTATAAGTGAGACAAAGTTTGAAATCTTACCATTTGTAGCTTCTCTCTTTAATTCATCAACATTGTATTATTGATTCTTGACCAATCAATATGCCAACAAGGCTCCAAATAAGCTCCATCTTGGCTGTAATGTGCGTGTATGATGTATATACATATGCTGAAAATTATTTTTGCTAACTTTGTAAAATAGTGCACATTTAATAATACACACATGTTATATTCCAATTAGCCCTTAATTTAATTTTCTAGAATACTTTAAGATGTATAACATATGTAGAAGGTGTCTAGATACATGTCACATGATGTACCAAAAACGTTCCATGTGTTGTGTGCGTAGAAAACCGAATTTTCGATATTTATCGATTACCCGATTTTTCTCTAATTATATTCAAACTTCTTGAACATGTTATATATATTATGTTACACATAATATATATAATATATACTTTAAATCTCAGCACTTGGCTGGTCTAACGTGGCGCCATTTATCATGTGTCAAAATTAAAATTGGAATCTTCACATTTTGGCCTTAATATGGGGTGATTTGTATGTGCCAACATGGAAAGTATTTTTGGCTGAAAATATCACCATTAGCACGAAATTTTTGATGATTTTTGAAGTATAGGGGCTGGCCATTTATTTATGGCAAGTACGTGACATGTTGGCGAAGTTTCGGTATTCGCCCAATACGACAATTTTCGGTTTAGAACCTTTTAACGTGTCGTATTTAATTTGTCATCACCATGACTTATATCATATGATATAAGACCTGAATATACTCATAAATATGAGTTAAGTATAGTGGTGTGACGTTAACGTACGTACGTAAAATATATAACGTGTCGGTAGTACGTTGGAATACATGTGTATGTGCCTTTTTCAAAAAAATCTGAAAATATATGTATATAAATGTATGTATGGCGTGTATATTTAATAAGGAGAGGAGGAGGAGACTTTCCTTCCTTAGCCTTGTTGCCTTTGTGCCTTTTCCAAATGTAGCTTCCTTTAATGAACTACTTAGTTTAATTAACTAAGTACTTCACTTAATGAACTAGTTTAGTTCATTAATGGTGGCACCTGAAAATAGTGTAAACACAACAAATGTTTGCCATTTGATGTAAGCTTTGTAGCTTCATGGCTCGTTAGTACGGCAACATAATATATGAACTATATAAGGTAAGTAATAAGCAATATATCATGCACATTTATCTTATGCTCGTTTTTGTGCACATTTAAATCATGTATTTGAAAATCACTCAAACCCCTTTTTCTCTACAATCTCCCTCTTTTGATGATTTTCAAAATAACCCATACACATGATTTAAATCCTATCGCTCCCCCTTCAATCATGCATAAATTCAAAAACTGCTCCCCCTTGATTTATGCAATCAATATCTCTCTCCCCCTTAAATCATGCTATCTCTCCCCCTTTATTTTGGAAATTAAATCAAAAGATGCCTGTAAAGATGAAGAAGAAAAAATCATGCATTTTGAATAATCTCAAAGGTGCGTTCTTAAGGGTTATTTATTCAACCCTTTGAAAATGTCCGTTTTGGTACCCAAATTTGGATGACCTTTCTAGGTCTTCCAAAAGGTGAGAAAGGTGATGAGAACGCAACATAATAT
Source organism: Eustoma russellianum (assembly GCA_036186865.1). Classification (NCBI taxonomy): domain Eukaryota; kingdom Viridiplantae; phylum Streptophyta; class Magnoliopsida; order Gentianales; family Gentianaceae; genus Eustoma; species Eustoma russellianum. The sequence goes on along the minus strand of AP025062.1, from coordinate 13,802,723 downwards.
ATGTTAGGGACAAATGCGTTTGGCCTTTGGCCAAGAATCCCATTATGCATGTAGTATGGTTTCTGTTTTTGATAAGCATTTCGGTTTGCATGCACGGGAGGTGATCTAGATGCATTTTTTTGATACAAGTGTCGCGTATGCATCACTTGTTGCTTCTCATATCTATATGGCACATAATTATATTTTGCATGATGTGAAGAAGAAGCACGATGAGATGTCATAAGAAAAGGCCTATGCGTCTTCTTAGATGATACATATGTTTTTGATGCATCTATTTTCTTAGATGGGATAAATTTGGTTGGTTTATTTTGTGGCTTACTTTTCTCAACGTATCCTAGACCGGTTTTGTCACTGTCATGCTTTTGAGAAGAAATGATGTGATCTAGCATGTTTGTTCTCGTGTCAAATTGTTTCACCTTTTTCCCTACATCCGCATTCCTTGATTTCAAGTTTGAAATCTCGGATTTCAATTCAGTGTTCTCGGATGTCAATGATGAAATCTCAGACTTTAATGAATTTATAATGCATGACGACTCTTCTTTTGAATCGTTTAATTGAGACACAAGATCTTTGTTAGAAGATTCTACCAATTTCTTGTCTTCAATTAATCGCTTCTTTTCTTTTGCAAGAGTCTTTGAAAACTTGTGCAATTCTAAATATTGTCTAAATAAATCATCATAAGAATATTCAGAATCAGAATCAGAGTCAGAAGATACCTCATTTGATGCCTTAGATGTAAAGCATACTTGTGCCTTTTGTTCTTCTGTATCATCAGTCTCAGATTCAGATGTGTCACTCCAAGTGGAGGCTTTGAAGGCTCTTCTCCTTTGCTTAGGTTCTGAGACGAGTCTATTCTTGTTCCGATCCTTGTCAGGGTGTTTGTTTGTTTGTTTTTCTTTATTAGGGCAGTCATATGATAGATGTCCAAGTTTGCCGCATTCATAGCACTTTATTTCCTTATTTTTATTTTTATGATCCTTAGATGAGGTAGACTTATGTTTAATCAATTTTCTCAATATTTTTTTTTAATCTTCTAGCCATCGTGATTAAGTCCTCATCATCGGAATCTATGTCACTATCATCTACGACGTATTCATTTGATTTAAATGCTATAGCCCTATCATTATTAGAAATAGACTCAGAATGTCTTAAAGCGAGTTTGTTTTCATATACCTTAAGTGATCCAATAGTTCTTCCATCTTAATCGATTTAGTCTCTTTGCTTTCTTCTATGGCAGTTACTTTAGAGTCCCACTCAGATGGAAGGCTTTGCAAGACCTTTTGTACCTTTTCCTGCATAGTAAAGGCTTTGCCAAGAGACTCAAGAGAGTTGTAGATGTTAGTCAAGCGAAGATCCATATCAACGATAGATTCATTAGGCAATAATTTAAATGACTCGAGTGTGGACATAAGCATGTTGATCTTGGACTCTTTTACTTGACTAGTGCCTTCGTGTTTCATTTCAAGTATTCTCCACATTTCTTGTGCGCTAGAACAATTTGAAACATAGCTTGATTCACTTTTACTTAGTCCATTTAAAAGTAACTGTATAGCCCTAGCATTCATGCTTAGTCTCTCTTTATCATCACTAGTATACTCTTGCCTAGGCTTAACGACCTCTAATATGACTCCATCTACAGTGGACAACTTTGATGGAACAAATGGACCATCTTCTATAATTGACCAAAGATCAATATCAATTGCCATAAAGAAAAGTTTCATTCTTACCTTCCATTGAACGAAAGACTCACCGTCAAAGAGAGGAGGCCTTATGGTTGACATTCCTTCTTGCACGGTGTTATAGCTAGTGGATGCCATCTCACTGAATCGTTGGATTCTTTGAAGTGAGTGTTCCTGCTCTGATACCAATTTTAGGATCTGCAAGGCACCACTAGAAGGGGGAGGGGGGGTTGAATAGGTGGTGCGGAAAGTGTGGTTTTTAAAATTTGTTTAAAACTAAACAACTCAACTTCTGAAAACAGATTCTGTTTTAAGGATCAGTTTTAAAACGTTTTTAAAACCAGGTTATAGGTCTCCAAAAATTCTGAAATTTTGAGAGAACTTAACCTTAGATGTTATGAGGGTCCCCTAAAAATTTCAAATTAAAATTCAACCTTTAACCCCTTCAAAAACCGTTGGAGATCAGATTGCGCGAATCTGCCAGAAACAGTAGACGGTTTTGAAAAATTTATTCCTATTTGTGTGTAAGTCCAAATGCTCTGAAAATTTAACCACTAACTCCTTATATACTATATTTAATTGGGTTGAAACAGTTTTGCAAAATACTTTTAGGAAGTAGGTCAATTACAATCAAAGTCTCAACCTTTGCAAGTCTAAAAATCAGATTGCACTAGTCTCAGAACTTTTGATGTTTGATCGACTTATACTTATCCAAAAGGGTTGAAACTTGTGCCAAATTAACCCTAGAACGTGTGGCTATGTTTCTGGAAATTTTTGTGATTTTTGAAAGTCGTTTACTATTTTTACGAACGGCAACAAAAAAAATAAACTGTGCAGTAACATAAAGTAAATGCTGAAAGTAAATGGCACCAAGAATTTTATACTGGTTCGGTTATAAACAACCTACTCCAGTCTTCAAGGAACACCTTCCTTAGTTCACACTAATCACACACACGCAATACACCTTACCATAGGGTTGATAGAGTTACACACTAACTCCAACCCTTTGCAAACCTTGTACGATGAATACAATTCGCACGAACACCACCACCTCGCAAGAATGAAGATTGATCACACCTTGATCAATATTTTACAAAGATATAGAATATATGGTGGTCTAAGATAAGCCTATTCAAGAATATTAATGTAAGTACAATAGGCTTTTAGAAGAAAGAAAGAAAGAGAGTGTAGAAGAAGAAGGCTAGAACACTTTTGATCTTTTAATTTGCAACTCTTGTTCTTGTTCTTGTTTTGCTCTTCTTCCTTCCTTTTTAATCATCATGGCCGCCCCCTTAGGAGTCCTTCTCCTCTTGAAAATTGTCTTCTAAGTCCTTTGGAGAATGTGTGGCGTCATTGTGACATGATCTTGCTTACTTGGCATGTTCTCATTGGATGATCATTAAGCTCTTGCTTACTTGGCACTCATTGATTGGTTGAATGTTGTCATCATTTGATGACTAGGAAAATCTGAGAATAACACTTAAAACATGTGCCAATATCCATCATAAAATTATTTCCATAATGCACAAGATTGTCACATAAATTGCAAGACAAAATTCCTTCCCAACTAAGACATAAAAATCGGCCATAATAGTTTTACCATGCTGAATTTTCAGCTTGTGTTACATGGTTGTACAATTCAAAATATTACCATTTTTCTTTGATTTTTATTTTTGAAATAAATCACCAATTGATGGTAATTATCTTTATCACATTGGAAATGAACTTGGACACTTTTAAGACCATGAATTCGCCCATCACAAGTCACACACATGCTGAAAATTTTCAGCATTTGTGATATATAAAATATCACACTTTATGAATTTAAATAATATTCAAATTACTTCCATTTCTTCTCCCAATCAATCACATAATTTGAGATGATAAAATATGTCATATTAAAGCCAAAAAATCGGCCAGCCAAGGTTAGCATGCTGAAATTTTCAGCATGTGTTATAAGTGAGACAGTTTGAAATCTTACCATTTGTAGCTTCTCTCTTTAATTCATCAACATTGTATTATTGATTCTTGACCAATCAATATGCCAACAAGGCCCCAAATAAGCTCCATCTTGGCTGTAATGTGCGTGTATGATGTATATACATATGCTGAAAATTATTTTTGCTAACTTTGTAAAATAGTGCACATTTAATAATACACACATGTTATATTCCAATCAGCCCTTAATTTAATTTTCTAGAACACTTTAAGATGTACAACATATGTAAAAAGTGTCTAGATACATGTCACATGATGTACCAAAAACGTTCCATGTGTTGTGTGCGTAGAAAACCGAATTTTCTATATTTATCGATTACCTGATTTTTCTCTAATTATATTCCAACTTCTTGCACATGTTATATATATTATGTTACACATAATATATATAATATATACTTTAAATCTCAGCACTTGGCTGGTCTAAAGTGGCGCCATTTATCATGTGTCAAAATTAAAATTGGAATCTTCACATTTTGGCCTTAATGTGGGGTGATTTCTGTGTGCCAACATGGAAAGTATTTTTGGCTGAAAATATCACCATTAGAACGAAATTTTTGATGATTTTTGAAGTATAGGGGCTGGCCATTTATTTATGGCAAGTACGTGACACGTTGGCGAAGTTTCGATATTTGCCGGATACGACAATTTTTGGTTTAGAACCTTTTAACGTGTCATATTTAATTTGTCATCACCATGACTTATATCATATGATATAAGACCTGAATATACTCATAAATATGAGTTAAGTATAGTGGTGTGACGTTAACGTACGTACGTAAAATATATAACGTGTCGGTAGTACGGTTGAATACATGTGTATGTGCCTTTTTCAAAAAATCTGAAAATATATGTATATATATGTATGTATGGCGTGTATATTTAATAAGGAGAGGAGGAGGAGACTTTCCTTCCTTAGCCTTGTTGCCTTTGTGCCTTTTCCAAATGTAGCTTCCTTTAATAAACTACTTAGTTTAATTAACTAAGTACTTCACTTAATGAACTAGTTTAGTTCATTAATGGTGGCACCTGAAAATAGTGTAAACACAACAAATGTTTGCCATTTGATGTAAGCTTTGTAGCTTCATGGCTCGTTAGTACGGCAACATAATATATGACTATATAAGGCAAGTAATAAGCAATATATCATGCACATTTATCTTATGCTCGTTTTTGTGCATATTTAAATCATGTATTTGAAAATCACTCAAACCCCTTTTTCTCTACAGATTGTTACTTGCGATTGCAAGTCTAAGCAATATTAAGCTCTTCCAAATGGTTGTCAAGAGTGCGTTCTTGAATGGATACATCCAAGAAGAGGTGTTTGTCAAACAACCCCCTGGATTCGAAGATCCAAAGAATCCTAATCATGTGTACAAGCTTAAGAAAGCTTTATATGGGTTAAAACAAGATCCAAGAGTTTGGTATGATAGATTTGCAAACTTTCTTATTGCAAATAATTATCAAAGGGGAACAATAGACAACACATTATTCCTAAGAAGAAAAGGCGATGATTTGTTAATAGTTCAAATATACGTAGATGATATAATCTTTGGCTCAACTAACCCTACCTTAGTAAAAGACTTCGAAGAGTGTATGAAGTCAGAATTTGAAATGTCAATGGTTGGAGAATTGAACCACTTCTTAGGCCTTCAAATCAAACAAAACCCTCAAGGAATTCATATTAGCCAACTTAAGTATGTCAATGATATGATTAAGAAGTTTGGTTTTGAAGAGTTGAAACCTACAACTACCCCCATGAGTGTTAGTACCAAACTTGATAAGGATGAAAATGGTAAACATTTTGATGACACACTCTATAGGTCTATGATTGGATTACTGTTATACTTAACTGCATCAAGACCTGATATCATGTTTAGTGTGTGTATGTGTGCTAGGTTTCAATCTTGTCCTAAGGTATCATATTACAATGCAGTGAAAAAGATCTTTAGATATCTTAAGCATACACCTCACTTAGGACTGTGGTATGATAGAAACGCTAAGTTGGAATTACACGCATATAGTGATGCTGATTATGGTGGTTGCAAATTAGATAGAAAATCCACTAGCGGTACATGTCAATTCATAGGAACCAACTTGATCTCTTGGTTTTCTAAAAAGCAAGCTAGTGTAGCTCTTTCTACTACTGAAGCCGAGTATATTGCTTTGAGTTTATGTACTATCCAAATACTTTGGCTTAAACAACAACTTAGTGATTTTGGTATTAAAATGAAAAAGATTCCAATTTTCTGCGATAGCACAAGTGCATTCAATCTTTCACAGAATCCGGTGCTTCATTCTAAGGCCAAACACATTGAGGTGCGATACCACTTTCTTCGCGATCATGTTCAATATGAGAATATAGTGATAAACCATATAAGAACTGATCACCAAATCGCTGACATATTCACCAAACCCCTTAATCAAGCCACTTTTGAAAATGTACGAGCCAAATTAGGAATGATGACTTACAATACCGTTGCATAGTTCTATCGTTTGTATGATTTGCAAAATAAAGGGGGAGATAGAATAAGAACATGATTTAGATTTAGTTGGTAAGTCATGGATTTTGTGGATTTTAGTTGGCAAGTCATGATGAATCATATGATATGTTTTAATTAGTATAAATTATAGATTTTGGAGCATAGGTTAAGGGGGAGAGGATGAGTTGAGGGGGAGCAGCATACTATTTAAAAGTTGAAAACATTTGGTTATAAGTTGTGACATTAAAATCATGTTAGGTTATTTTGAAAATCATCCAAAAGGGGGAGAATGTTAAGGAATATGTTTGGATAATTTTCAAAGTCATGATTTTAAGTGGTGAATACTTAAAAATATCACACATTGAAAAAGTTGACATTGATCTCTCAGGTTGTCTCACATCGATCGATCTATGTACGGCAGAAAAGTTTAAGACCTTTCTGTGAGACATCGATCTCTAAACTTGAGACACATCGATCGATCGATGTACATCGAACTCTCACTTCGATTGATCGATGTAGGTCAGAGACAAAACCTGAACCTTTCTGTGAGACATCGATCTTTGAAGCTGAGGCACTTCGATCGATCGATGTCTAAGGTTTTTAGAAATATTTTTTTAAAATGTGATAAATTGGTTGTTTTCATTTGTATATGATTTATACATGCTCATTATGTGCTTATTATGTGTTTTTGGAGATTATTATTGTCTTGTGACTAACGTGCCTTGGAAGTTTCTACAACTTACCAAAAAGGGCAAAATTGGTATTTTAAGTTTTGTAGGAACATTATATGGTGAAAAATATTTCAAGGGTGTTTTATTATATTGGTTATCATGAAAAAGGTGGAATTGTGATTATTTCTAACTATCGGGGGCATTTCTGAAGTTTTCTCACACCAGGGGTATTTTGGTCATTTCACCCCAAGGGTATTTTTGGTATTTTCACTCAAGGAATCTCTTGAGCATATTATTATCTTCATTCTGGAGCTATGGTGTTATGACCCGAGATTCCGGGCTAGTGGAAATGATGAAAATAGAACGCAAATGCGATGTTGATGAAATTTCAGTGGAATTAAATTTCTATTTAGAATTAATAAAGACATCGACATTAAATATCGGGGTTAGAAACACAAATAAAAATAACCTTAAGGTAAGTTAACGGATATAACGAAACTGGTTGAGACTAGACAATGACTGTATCGGACATACAAGGTATTTAAATAAATTAGTCGGTAGCAACATAAGTCGATAGAGATAAATCAAACCGAAGAAAATACCCGATACGATAAATTCAATACACACTTTTATCACATTTTCTACCACTTATTCTGCATAGCAACAAAAGTTAAAAACCTCCCTCATCTCAACCTTAGGACGCCCCCTTTAGTCAAAGAATACAATTACTTCTCCTACACACTTCTTTTCTCCTTTATCACACTACACCTAATACATCCAAATCCTTATCCTACCTTTATAATAAAAAAAATGTAAACACTCATCCTTTTTCACCATACTTTTGGCAGTCTATAGGAAAAGAGGACCACCTCTCTTTTAATTATTTTACCCATCACTTCATCATCATTCTCTTTCTTTCTTATCCTTATTTTTTTTCTAAATTCTAACCCTCAGCCGAAAGTTGTACTCCAAATCAACTCATTTTCTTACACTTTCTTCTCAACTTTACTCCATTTCCCCCACAAGAAAACCTCTCTTCTTCCCCTACTTTCACTCTCGGCCGAACATCACAAGAAGGCAAGAAGATTTCTTCTTCACCTCAACACACATAACAACTTCTACACTAAGTTTAAACAACTCTCCATCATCCAAATAAGGATTCAAGAGGTGAAGCACTTGGAATAGAAGGAAAACTAAGGTAAGAAAACTCCATGAACTTGGACTATGTTCTTCTAGTTTTCTCCATTCCTATAAGTTACATACTAACTCTATCTACTCACTCCTAAGAAAAACGTGAATCAAGGAAGGAAGGAAGAAGGGTTTTCTTCCAAACCAAGTGAAGGAATCACCATCCGAAGTGTAAGAAAAGTGAACCAAGGCAAGTATTCTTCCTAGATCCTACATGGTTTTACAAATATTAAGTATTTATGTTCATATTAAAGTTGGATCATCATGTAGTATGTTCAAGATTTCTTCTCAAGAAAGTATAGATCTATGTTTGAGAAATAAGTATATACATATATACACTATATACACATACACACGTACGACATATACATGTATATATACATTATATATATACACGCAAACATATACATATTAAAAAATATGTATGTTGATATATATATATATAGGTATAAGTGTATGGATCTACATGTATGGATATACGGATCTCCATGTATATGTATATATATATGTAGGAATAGAGGTGTAGATGCATATAAATAAATATACTGTTTTGTATAAAAGTAGATATATATATATATATATGCGGTTGTGATATAAATATATGTATAGACGTATAGTTATATATATATATATATATAGACATAGATATATACACGGTTATACCCACATATATACATATATCTCAATGTTTTTAGATATACATATATATATAAATATGTATATACAGAAATTATATATGTATATACAATATATAAAATTTGGCTTTAAGACCATTTAAGGTTAAAATATGTTGTTACATATTTTATGTATACATATATGTATAATATATATGATAAGATATAAAAATGAATAAGTTTTGAATATTATACAATATATCATAAAATGATTTATATATATACCATGTATATATATACATTCAGCCAATAGGCCTTGATGACAAAAATGATTTCATTATAGTTTTCTACCATTCTCACTCGTAGTGCATCTCGTGTCATCCAGGGAAGTGTTTCTAACTTGACTCAATGAATCTTTTAATATGGAATTTACGAGGCATGCGTGCCTCGATGCCGCGTTTACAACATTTGATTCATACACATCATCTTCAATTACTTGCTTTGATTGAACCTAAGCATTCGCCATCTAATATTACTCGCTTTGCTTTAACCCTAGGATACTCCCAGCATTATTTCTCTCAGTCCGAGCGCATTTGGTTTTTCTGGAGAGACTCAATTTTTGATTTGGTTTCTGTACAAGATCAAGACCAAGTGGTGCATTTTACACTTCTTTATCGGCCTCTACAGCTGACTTTCGTCCTATCGGTTGTGTACGCCAAGCATGCTCTCTCTTTACGCCGTCACTTGTGGCATTCTTTGTGTGATTTTTCGGCAGATCTTACATTCCCTTGGATTATCGGTGGGGATTTTAATACGTTCCGTACTCTTGAAGACCATGATGGGCGATCACGTCCATCACTCGTTTCGTTACAGGATTTTAACGACTGCATTGAGGCATGTTCTTTAATAGCCCCGCCCTTCCAAGGCCCACGCTTCACATGGGTTGATGGTCGCGGTCTTGGGCGAGTTCGCAGGAGATTAGATTGGCTCTTTATCAACTCGTCTTTTCAGGATTTATTTGAGAATATGCAGCTCTCTCATTTAACACGTGCTCCATCTGATCACTCTCCACTACTTATCAGCTGTCGGCAACAAACACCACCATCCAATCGCCCTTTTCGTTTTTTGGATTCTTGGCTATTGCATCCGGATTTTCTTGCATATATGAAGAATGCATGGACATCCTATCCTACCACAGGTGGCATGTACGGTTTCTATGACAAGCTGTTTCGATTACGGAAGGACATTCAACGTTGGAACAAGGAAATCTTTGGCAATATATTCACTAACCTCATGCAGGCAGAAATTAATCTGACTCAAGCGGAGAGCATTTGGGATGCCTCTCCTTCGGAAGACAGTCGAATGAAATATCATCAGGCCAAGGCTGAATATCAACAAGCTGCCAAGTATGAATTACACTATTGGAAACAAAAAGCACGGGTACGATGGTTACAAGAAGGTGACGCGAATACTCGGTACTATCATTCTGTTGTTAAGGGTCGAAGGCTACACCTTCGCATTCAGCAAGTAACCTCAACCGACGGGCATTCCTGCACCACGCCAGATGAAATACAGGAAGAAGCAGTTAAATTCTATAAGTCATTGTTCGTTAAAGAGGCAACCTTTAATCATGCCACCATCCTAGAGTCTATTCCATGTATCTTAGCAGATGAAGATAATATTTTCCTCACCCAGTTACCCACGGAGGACGAAGTCAAAGAGGCGGTTTGGCATTTAGACCCACAAAGTGCAGCTGGTCCAGATGGTTTTCATGGTATGTTTTATCGTGCATGCTGGTTTATAATACATCAAGATGTCCATAAGGCAGTGCAAGAGTTTTTTCTAGGCGTCCCTCAGCCTTCGGTGATGGCTAGCGCAGTAATCACTTTGATTCCGAAGAAGCAGTCGCCATCAACTTTCAATGATTTTCGTCCCATTTGTTTAACAAATTTTCTAAGCAAGGTTTGCACGCGCATTGTCGCCTCCCGTTTAAATACGCTCCTACCCAGGTTAATATCTCCCGAACAGACAGGTTTTCTCCCAGGTACAGACATCTCCACACAGGTGTTACTGGCCCGTGAGATGATTCACATGCTTGACCGGGGTGGATTACAGCTTTGCCTGAAGCTTGACATGATGAAGGCTTTTGATAGGGTGTCCTGGGATTATCTAGAAAGAGTCCTGCAGAAATTTGGTTTCTCTAATTTTTTCTCCCGACTTATACTGAATCATCTACGAGTCACAACATTGTCGGTTTTGATTAATGGACAGCTCACATCTTCATTCCGTCCACATAGGGGAGTTAAACAAGGTGATCCCCTCTCTCCGCTGCTTTTTATACTATCTTCTGAGGGTTTTAGCAGGGGCTTAAAAGCACAAGTGGCATCAGGCACCATTCAGTCTTTCAATCTTGGCCGAATCCCTTTCACAATTTCACATTTAGCATACGCGGATGACCTACTGATATTTCTTAAAGGCACTCAACGGAATCTTAGACGTTTTCATCTATTTTTAACTCAGTATGAGAATGCCTCGGGGCAAAAAGTCAATTACCAGAAAAGCGATTTAATTCCATCATCCTCATTATCGGCTCCTCAGAAGCACAGGCTGGCGGACATTCTACATATGCGCTGCTCTAGTCTTCCATTCCGCTACCTTGGATCATATCTGCATAAAGGTATTAATCGCTCGTCATACTGCACAACTTTGCTCCAGCATGTAGATGCTCGCCTTCAGGGTTGGCACTTGCGTTTACTGTCTTCTGCTGATCGTCTAGTCTTACTTCGCTCTGTTATCCAATCGTTGCCCTTACATATCATAGCTGCAGGTTCTTTACCAAAATCAGTAATTCACGCCATTCATCGGAGAATGTCATCTTTTTCTGGGGAGCAAAAAAACACTGGGTCTCACTGCCTGCTCTTCTTCATCCATGTGCGGAAGGAGGATTGGACCTCAGAGATTTGAATTCACTACAAAAAGCATACCACTGTCGACTTTGGTGGGCTTATCAGCGAAATACAACTCTATGGAGTAAGTTGTTGCATGCAAAATACGGCAGACGTGGTGACTATATTCCAAGGCTTACTGATTCACCTATTTGGAAAACCATATGTCGTATCCACCCTTTTTGCACGGATCACACGGCAGGGCAGGGAGATCATCTTACTTGGCTTCCATCATCATCGGGAGAATTCACCTTGAAATCGGCTTATGATGAATTGCGTCCGGCTAGACCAACATTATTATCGGCGGACTTTATTTGGTCAAAACACCATTCTCCTACTATTCAACTTTTCCTATGGCGGTTTTTTCATTCGGCATTGCCTTTTCAGGATTTTATTGGCAGCTACATAACTGCCCGGCCAACGCAATGCCCGTTTTGTAAATGTTCTTCAGCAGCGGTGGATCACATCTTCCTCTATTGTGCCCACATCCGCTCCATTTGGATTTATTTTGCTAGTGAACTGCACTGTCCTCTCCCAACTAATACGTTATGCCTTAGACAGTACCTGCTTGCCTGGTGGTACAGATCTTCGACCGCAACCCTATCAGGAGTTTTAAGGTTGGTTATTCCTTCAATTATTGCATATAATATTTGGAGAGATTATGCATCCTTAATATACGGAGACAACAAATCATTCTCACATGATACATTGAGGGCCTCCATCTTATCGGATATCAATATTTGGAGCAAAAAGATGGCGGGATCCAAATTAACAACTGCCTTTCTACCAACATATGATTGGTTTTCTGTCCCACGACCACCCCGGCCTATTTTAGTCCGTTGGCATAAGCCCCCAATGGGTAAATACAAGCTCAACACAGATGCTGCGGTAGGAAGAGTATACAGTGCGGGTGGCGCTGTTCTCCGTGACCATCTCGGCGCCTACATTGGGGCGATATCCTTTCGCCTACCACTTTGCACACCTTTGCAGGCAGAAATACAAGCGGCGGTTTTTGGTCTATTGTTCTTTCTTCCGATGTATAGAACAATCATTCTGGAGACGGATTGTGCTCAACTCATATCCAGGATACAACGCCCAATTTTGCCAAACGGTAATTTTCATTTGCGCCTATTGCACACGCTCATTCACCAACATCGACTGGATTTTCTGCACGTATATCACGAGGCAAATATGGTGGCACATTATCTAGCGCAAGATGCAATGTTGAATCCAGCAAATCATATCTACAGCTCGAGTACCATCCCGCCTTTAGCAAAAGGCTCATTGGCATTAGATCTTTCCACAGCTCACTTGCGCCACCACTAACTCAGTCTTCCAAATGGATTGGCAAAATTTACATCTTTCTGCCTGTATTCCTCGGAATACAGGCAGCCTGGATATGTGGGACTTTCTCTTAGCCTTACAATTTATGAATCACATATTTACATGTGTTAATGTATGTCTCTTTTCTTGCACATGCTTTCTCGGTATGGACATTGGTGATCATGAGGTTGCGGCCCCTGTATCCAAGTTCGTCTCGTCTACAGTCAAGATGGCGGCCTGGACTTTCGCTTCTTATGCATCCGTTGTTGTGCTACTGCCACATACGAAAATACCGCCCTGGTTTCACTCGAACCAGGGCGGGTGTGGTATGTGTGGTGCTGTATTTTGCTTTTACGTCTGTGACTTACAGCATATTGTTTTATCTGCTTCTTTGTTGCTTGGCGAGGTACACTGGACGCCAACTGCTCATTCCCAGACATTTTGGAACGGACATCCGGCTCCACCACCTTCAAGATATCAAATCATCTCTTATGGGCCGATTGTTTCCTTGTATTTACCTCATATTATTCAGCTCTTAAGTATCAATGAACGTTGTGTAAATATGTACGCTTTTTCCTTCGCCAAGTTTTTAACCACAAGGGTGGTTTTTCTTGGCAATGTTTTAATGCGGCATATCATATACGACTGGAGATACGCCATTATACGTTGGCTTTTTCATTTTTTTGATTTCGATGATGTATTTACACTTTCTTGTAATAGGGTATTCCTCCGCCATAAGTGAGGCTTTCATTAATAAAATCTTCTTTCCAAAAAAAAAATGTATGTATATAAGTATATTTCACTATATATATATATTCGGCCATTGGCTATTTATGATAAAAAGAACTTTTTACATAGTACATATATGTATAAATGGAAAATATGTATATTAAGGTATGAACATGTTAAGTTTTGATATGATATAAAATATCACAAAATAATTATATACATGTATATAGTTACTACATGTATTTCGGCTATGAGCCTTTTTGAGACTAAAAATGACTTTCACATGTATTATGTACACATACAAGTATACTATATATGTTAAGATATAAAGCATATAAATTGTTTTACAAGTATATATATACATATACATATAATCGGCCAATAGGCCTTTTGTGATAAAATGACTTTATCATAATTATACATATGTCTATATGTATGATGGATACGTTAAGTTATGAAAGTAGGTTAAGTATGTATTCTATGGAAAATGTAATAAAAGGTATAAAAATATATGTAGTAAATATGTATATGTATATGTGCACAACTACAAAGCGTTTTATAATGTATGTGTATGATTTGCTACATGTTATGTATACTAATATGTGTAGGTTATGATAAGATGTAGTTATGATGTAAGTTATGAAATTCATGACGATATGTTAAGGTAATTAGGAAATAAATGTTTTAGGTATTTAAGTTATGAATTATGAAATACATGTATGGAATAGATGTTACGAAAGTATTGTTGGATGAAAATTGTGAAAAGTGGGCTGATTTGGGGATGCTATGGCCGAATGGCTATTCATGATGGTCAAAGTGGGATTTCCTTTAAGTTATGACATGTAGGATGAAAGTAAGTAAGCGATATTGTTATAAGATGTAGAATGACCAAAGTACCCTCATATGATCGAGTCTCATGCATGCATGAAAACAAGATTTGCTAAGGTATGTTGTCACATCTTATGTTTTGAAAGTTCATATGCATGTGAATAATAAACACGAGACGATTGATTCCGTCGACACACGATATGTTATGTTATGTTCTGTTCATGATTACGATCATGTTATGTTCGCCAGTGTGACATCGGTACCGGGGTGGTAGATGTCAGGGACATATGATTACGTATGGGCCTGAGTGTAACACCGGGTCTGGGACACGGGATCTCTGTCATAGCGCGTCACCGTTGGTACATGTACATATGTTATGATGTTTATGCCGTACATGTATTATATGGGGAATCAATCAGTATGTCGTGTGTTATTATTCTTATGAAAAGTGCTATAGCCAATGATGAAAATGTTATGTCTTTATGTTATGAAAATGTCATGCCATGCAAGTTATGAATATGTTAATTTATGCAAGTTATGAAAATCATGTCAAGTTATGAAATGTCACGTTTATGAAAAGTCATGATTACGAAAAGTCATGTTTATGAAAAGTCATTTTATGAAAAGTCATGATTTATGCATCATGTCATGACCATGTTACCTTAGAGTTATGATTAAGAATTCTTCAAGTATATGACAGCACTACAGTGGACAAGGTAGTGTTAAGTATGAAAATGTAGTACATGTAAGGTAGGCAAAGATGGTATAAGTATGGATTAGGAGTTAAGTATGGATGTAGTATGATATTACGGATTAAGTAGAATGAGATGCTGTTATGCTATGTATGTTTTGAAATCTTCCTTATTTACCTGTTTTTACAGATATGATATGATACTTACTTGTTAAAAAGGAGACGTGCTTATTATATTCAAAATTTATGGTTATTATGATTTGTCACCCCGTCTTTCTATGTATGATCCACATGTCGTATCTGGTAAGACTACTTGCTGAGCGATAAAAAGTCGGTGGCTATCGCTCATACTTGCCTCATTTATAACTTTTCAGATAACAGGTATCACTATACAAGCTCGTTGAAGATATGCTAGATAGACCATTGATAACGAAGATCATACCGAGAGATTTCTTCGAAGACATTAAGTTTCGGATTATGATGTATGATAGAAGATTTCGGTATTCTGTATATGATGATTTATACAGTTTATGATGTAGTACATTGCATGTCGATTATGATTTGTTTATATTATGATGCTTCCGCTGATCGATTTCTTATTCATGTCGACATGTACATGTATATTATTGACGCCTTGTACTCTATGGAGGAGAGTACGGCGGGTGCACTGAGCCGGAACCCTGGTTTCGGGCGGGGTGCTACATATGGTATTATTATTTTGAACATTTTATGGTGATCATATATCTTATTCTCTCAACCGATGATATTATTGACTATAGCTGGATATGTGACGATTTGAGATGTCACATTCTATTTTTTTTTTGAAGACCCTCTTATATATGTTATAAGAGAACATTTATCATCATTATTCAGAGATATTAAAGGTGTCAAAGGTGTGGAAATGATCTCAACATATAAGAAATATTGGGGAAATTCGGTGTTACACGTTGACATAATCTTGTCAATTGTTATCTATTTATTTCTTCTTCAAAAGACTGAGTTGCTACACATACATATATATGTCTAAAAACGTGTATCATCAAGTGGATATGATGTTGTACATATTTTGTGAGTTGAAGACAAGTGGACCAACCAAAAAGGAGCTAGTTGGCAAAATTGCCAACTTGGAAATTTCAAAAATATAGCCAACGGCTATATGTTTTCTTGGTGAATTTTCAGTAGATTTTTGGAAGTCAAATGGAGCTCTCACATGTCCTATTATGCTGCTTGGAGTTGAGGATAATTTGGTGGTATTATCATTTCTTATTTTATTAAAGAAAATCAAAGTTTATTTTTGAAAATTATGGATGAAACAAACGGCTACATCCTTCTTGGAGCTGAAATTTGACTTTGAATTCTTCAAATCCCACATGCATATTTTCAAGACTAGAAGTTGAGGTATTCTTGTGGCATTATCCCTCTTGTTATCTTCATTTTGCAAAGGATAAATATGACTTGCCAAGGTGTAAAATTTCGGCCAACATGACATTGCCAAGGTGGACCAATCATTGTGTTTTATTTTGCCAAGTGTACAAAGCCAACCAATGATGAGAAGACATTTGGAATTGATGATGAATATGGTGACACATGTGCATTCTTATCTTCAAGACTCAAATCACACTATAAATAGAGGCAATGGTGAAGAAGATGAAACACACTTGAGGCTCACAAGCATTTGTTGAATTGTCTAGCTTTCATCTTCATCTTCTTGTTGTTGTTGTTTTATTCATTGTAGCAAAGGTGTTCTTGTTGTATTGTGGTGAGCTACAAGCCTCTTGAGCTTCATTTTTAAGATTGATTAGCCATCTTTATAAGGCTACGTCAATAGGTGTTAGAGGAGTTGCAACTAAGTGTTGCTTAGAAGGTGATTATCCAAGTCTTGTGTAGGGTTGGTGTATAACCCAAGGATCAAGCTTGGCTCTTGTTGTAAGGTGTTCATTTCATAGTAAAATCCAAGGAAAGGTGTTCCTTGGGACTGGAGTAGGTCACATTGACCGAACTAGGATAAATACTCGGTGTTCTTCTCTTGTTTCTTTATTTCTGTTTTCTGCCCGTTTTTGACTGCAGTTTTCACACTTCTTCTCACAATTTGAAAAAATAGCTAAACATTTTCAAAATTTGTGATTTTTGGTGGAGTTATACTTTAGACTGTTAGCTTTCATTTGCAACAAGAATCACTTGATTTGAGCAAGGAAAAGTTAGTCTTTCAGTCTTTGCAAGATAACTGCTCTAATCTGGCTGTAATCTGACAAGTTTTGAGAAAACTTAAATTTTGTATTTTTCAAGAATTGTTTAAGGTAATGAAGCCATCTGAAGATTTCGAGATCTGCAGTGATGACAACATATGGTTCAGGGGTCGGTTATGTGTACCGAATGATGAGTCATAAAGAATGAAATCCTTCAGGAAGCCCATAGTTCCTGCCTATCCATTCATCCAGGAGCCAACAAGATGTATCAGGATTTTAAGCAGAAGTTATGGTGGCATGGTATGAAGAAACAAATTGCTGAATTCGTGGAGAAATGTCTCATTTTCCAAAGGGTGAAAGCGGATCATCAAAGACCAGCAGGATTACTGCAACC
Organism: Eustoma russellianum; assembly: GCA_036186865.1. NCBI lineage: Eukaryota > Viridiplantae > Streptophyta > Magnoliopsida > Gentianales > Gentianaceae > Eustoma > Eustoma russellianum. The sequence goes on along the minus strand of AP025062.1, from coordinate 13,784,994 downwards.
CCTTGAAGTTCCTGAGTGGAAATGGGATCACATCACTATCGACTTTGTGACTGACCTACCAAAGACAATGAATGGATATGATGCGATTTGGGTTTTGGTTGATCGTCTAACAAAGTCTGCCATTTCATGGCCATTCAATCAAAGCCTCTATGGAGAAATTGGCTTCCATGTATATTGATCAGATTGTATGCTTTCACAGAGTACCCATGAGTATATTTTGTGGTCGTGACCCTCGCTTCACTTCTAGATTTTGGACAGCCTTCCAGAAAGCGATGGGCACTGAAATTCGGATGAGTTCAGAATTTCACCCACAAAATAATGATCAATCAAAAAGAACAATCCAAACAATAGAGGACATGTTACGCGTTTGTATCCTTGATTTTGGAGGAAGTTGGGACAAAAGCCTTAAGTTGGTTGAGTTTTCCTATAATAATAGCTATCATCGATCCATTGGAATGACCCCTTTTGAAGACCTATATAGAAGAAAGTGCTGATCTCCACTTTATTGGAATGAAATTGGAGACAATATTTTTGTAGGACCCGACCTAGTGGAGAAAACACGAGAAAGACTGATGATTGTCAAGCAAAGGTTGAAGGCGGCTCAAGATAGAAGAAAAGTTTGGGCCGACAAAAGGCGTCGACCATTGGAATTCCAGACAGGTGAGAAAGTGTTCTTGAAGGTCTCGCCATCGAAGGGCGCAAGAAGATTTGGCATAAAAGGTAAACTGAGTCCAAGATTCATCGGGCCATATGAAGTTCTTGAAAGGATTGTAGAAGTTGCCTACCGGTTAGCACTACCGCCATCGCTGTCTCAGCTGCACGATGTATTTCATGTATCCCAACTTCGCCGGTACGTACACGAACTCAGCCATATCATCAAGAAGCAACCGTTGAAGATTGAAGCCGATATATCTTATGAAGAAGAGCCTGAGAGGATTGTTCATCGGAAGGAAAAGGCCCTAAGAAAGAGATCTATTCCCATGGTTAAGGTGCAATGGAAGCATCACTCTATTGATGAAGCCACTTGGGAGACTGAAGAAAGCATGAGGAGCTCATGCCCACATCTCTTTTACTAGTGCTCATAAGTTTCGAGGATGAAACTTGTGATAAGGGGGGAGGATGTTGTACCCAACGGAAATCACTCTGTATCTCTGACTCTTATGAGAGATTTAATAAGATATCAGTTCTTCCAAGTGCATTTTATTAAGTTTCATTATTTCTTCTTCAATTAATTTTCCTTAAAGTAAATATTATAAGAAATGGTATAATTATATAAGTATTTCTCATGAAGCAAGTGAAATGATAATTATACCCTCCTAACCTTTTTAGACGAATTCGGCCAACATGGAGTCTAGGAGACTCTAGAACAATCTCACTTCTTAAAGCCAACTAACTACTTTATTAGCCTCTTAAAATAATTCTAAAAGGCTTACACATGAAGTTAATAGCCTCATAATTTTGTTCCAAGAATTTTGAAGAATTTTCCTCTTCTTTTCCCCTAACATTTGCCGGATGCAACATGGGGGATCCATGAGATCTCCTTTATCCTTAATACCCCAACTAACCACTTTAGTAACTTTTTCTTTAACCTATCCTCAATAGCAACCAAGGAGTAAATAAGCCTAACACCAGTAAATACCCTTCATGATTATGCCGATGCACATGAAGAGTGTCTCTTCTTCTCCTTTATCTCAAGACCGCCGGATACCTTTTCTTCTTACCCCATGAAACCTTCTTCAAGGTTATCCTAGAAGCTTCATTTCATTCCTACCTCACAATACTCTCAAGGGTTCATCCCAAGCTAATCACTAAAGGCCTCTTGCACACTTAGGCTACTCTTCAATCATCTAATTTCATACGGCAAGCTTGGGCTAAGGGGACTCAAGGCCATCTTCATCTTAAGCTCTAAGTGTAGTGACCCGTCCCGACCCTAGTACTCGAAACGACTCACTCATCGTATTTCGCTAGGGAAAATACAAAGCGTCAAAGACGAAACAATTACATGTCAGCGGAATTCAAAATTTAAAACCTCTAAATATTCATCATCAAAAATATCAATGTCTAGGCAAATCTAAATCCGATATAAATGTCAAACGTAGGTATAACTAGTTCTGTAAAGTACATAAACCTCGAGTATCGAAAATCACAATCTCAACTAAGCCCTTGAAAGTCTCATTGGAAAATCATCGACCTCAAAATCTCCACTCCTGGTCATCCTCGGTGTGCTAACTCAATTACTTGTCAATTTGAAAAATATGTTAAAGCGTATTTTGAGCGACAAGTCGCTCAGCAAGTAATCTCACTATACTTACCATGGAATCATACACAGAGAAGAAAGTGTGATAAAAATATATAACAATATAAAATAATTGCATGCTTCTCTTCGCAAGCACATTTACAATTCTGTCCCTAACATCCAAAAGCAAAGAGAGCAAATAGACCCAACAAGGTACGTAACAAAGTCCAATAAATTACGTAACGAAATCCAATTAAGTACGTAACAAAGTCCAATAAAGTACTTAACAAAGTCCAATAAAGTACGTAACAAAGTCCAATTAGGGGTTAGTCCAAATCCAAAATCAATGATGCAAATTTTCAAATAAGCAATGCCGAAATGTCTAAAGTCAAAGGCCCAAAATTCCAAGTTCAAAATATTCCAAGTCCAAAGTTTCCAAACCCAATTTAGCCAGTACAAAGTCCAAAAATCCGAATCCGAGTACAACTCGATCCAAATCCAAATATCAAAGTCCACAATCCAAAACCCAGCTAAAATGGTCCAAAGTAATGCAATGACTATAGCACTTTCCCTACAGTTGACTTATACCGTAAGACTTATGAAATGATTCCACCACTATAGACACCCTGTCCCAGACTAGGTCGTTACGTCTATAGCACCAAACATATGCCTTTGCACCATGTCCCAGACTAGGTAGTTACGCTCAGGGTCAAATATGCATACAGAAACCCTGTCCCTGACGAGGTAGTTACATCTGCAGCGCTTGATAGCCAAAACAGGAATCAATCCGGCTTACCGATATATTTCAAGTGTAGGGATGGATTTCCTGAAATATGCATTGCAATTTTCAAAATCATTTTCTAAGTACCAAAGTTAAACCAAATACTCAAAATGGACCAAAATGTCAAATTTGTCAAAATTATATAAATGCCCTCTAAATAAACACATAATTCCAACAAATAATCCAAATAAGCCAAAATTCCCAAAATCACATGAAATCATGCCAATGTATCCATAATTATATACATTGGTACAAATTCGTTAATGTATCCATAATTTATCTACAAACAAAATATATAATACCATGCATGAATAAACACTTATGCACACACGTGCTACTGGCCAATCTCATGAAATTCACTTTCTTTTTTCTTTTCCGGTAGTGCCCTTTTTCGTTAAACAAATAAACGAAATGCTCACAGAAATTTGGCAAAACAATCAATTCCTATGTAATCATGCATGTGTATACCAAGTTATACATATATATGCCAAAGATTCTCACAACCTCTACTGCCAAAATTACTATCCCCCTAAACTTTCAAAACCTTCGGCCAATAATCACAGATTTCAAGGAAACTTGGCATGTGAATACAAAATTTTTACATATATATAATATCACATAAAATACTTTATCACATATACATATACATATTTTTCTTTCACACATTCTTATGTCGTTGGTTTCTCAAACCAATTCAGCTATCACCATCACACATATATATATTTATATACACAAAAATATTAAGCATAACATATGTCATTTGTATCACACATATACATATATACAAAGAATTCATACAACTACGCATTTAAAAATACTCATGCATGATCCGAGTTTATAACGAATGTAACATATAGAATTTTTGCAAAAATAGCAAGTATAGGGAGATTACTTACATTGCTTAGATTATACGATACCGTAGATGGAATCGGTGTTGAATTTGGACCAAACTTATTCTTCTTCTTTTTCTTTTCTCCTCTATTTTTCCTCTCCTTTTTATCTCCTAACTCTCAGCACACCCTTTTTTTCTTTTGGTCACACGACTGCAGCACAAAGGATGAAAAGGAAATGGTTAATGGGTGTTTTAAGTAAGGGGGTTATGGGTATAATGGTGTATTAAGTGGGTGAAGGTTATTGGAGGTTAAAGGATGTAGTGGGGAGAGTTGGAATAAGGATAAATTAATGTAATAATAATATATTTTTTTCCTTACACAACCGTTGCACACACACTTATCATTTATACATTTTATTTTATTATTATATATTTTCTTTTTTTTAACGGACGTGGGTTGTAACACTAAGTCTCATCTAAGTAAGTTTCATTCTAACTTCCGAAGTGAATTCCAAATTGCAAATTGTAAAGCTCACCTTGCACCTTTTTCTCCCTATGAAAACCGTGACCCTCTAATGGTCAGTAGGTGAAGATCTTTCAAGCTATTAGGTGGTGCTAGCATCTTGGTGGTTGGATCTCTTTCAATCTCCACTTAAGTTCTATTTTTGTAAGGAAATCTTGCCTCAATCTAGCTCTTTTATTCATTTAAATGGTAGCTAATGTTCACCTTCATTTTCCTCCGTAAGACCGTGTGCTCTATAGTGAAGTTGGAGGAAACTTCAATCCATTTCAACTGAGGCTCAATTTAGGGAAATTTTCTAAGCTCAAAAGAGGCAAGTATACTCTAGAAAATCTTGACTTATTTATGAAATTGCATGCTTGAATGTCTAGTTATTTTAAGTCATGAATCTTAGTTGAAGTACTAAATGCAAAGCATGAGAAATTGGTTGTTTTATAAGGGAAAGTGCTGGCATTTTGAGTGATTTTCTCTATGGATATGTTATGTCCATAACTTAAACATGATATGAGACCTATTCTTCACAGTAAAGGGGCGGTTTTGGAGATTAGATGAATAGTGAACAAATTCTTGCTAGGAATAGGCTTTATGAAGCATAAAATGTAAACAAAAGTCATGTTCTATGTGTAGTTACGGGGCTGTTTGGTGTGCGGTATTGTGTAGCTTAAAGAATACCATGAGACCTGAAATGTTCATGTTAAAATGTGTACTTGGTGGTTAGCAAGTTATTTTAGGAGTTGAAGTTGGTTTAAGAAATGTTTGAAGAATAATAAAGATGAAATGTAAGATTCTCTGAAACAGGACAGTTTTGGTAGCAATTTGTTTGATCTTAAAATGAACCATAGGAATGTGCATTTGAGCTAAATTTTGGTGTGCTGGTAGCTTGATATGTGTAGTGAATTTTTGTGGTGGAAATTCTGCAAAAGATTTTGTGGTTTGGCCTCAATGGAATTGTTTGTAAGAACAGGTCACTGCAGATTCTGATGGTACCTAGACTGAGAAAGATAATTAAATGACCCTTTTAAACATGTCAAATTGCTTTGAAATTTTTATGGTATATAACTAAGACATAGATGCACCAGTCTATGTAAGGAAATTTGGCTTGAACCACTTTTTAAGGTTTAGCAACTGAGATGAATGTCACGGTACAAAACTGGAAAACAGGGCAGTTTGATGGCGTGAATTGTGAGGCCTAGGTCTTGTTTATTTAGACTTATATGTGGTGTTTAGGCATATGAATATTGTTTCTTAGTATGTTGGCTATGTTTTCCAGGTGATATTCTTAATTGAACATTTTATTATGACCCTTGGAACTGAGATAAGGCGGGTACTGCGCTGCAGAATTCTTAGACATATCGGAATGTTACGAAATTTTTATGGCATGTATCTAAGATTCCATTATGCATGTGTGTGGTGAAAGTTTCTAAAAATAGCCCTGAATTGGTGATTTTGAGGCCGTGGGAATAGGGCATGCTGTTGGATAGTTTTCCAGTTTAAGAAACAAGATAGAATATGTCTTCTATGATGTACTTAGTCATTAATTGCATGTTGCATATCATGCATTGCATTGTCCATGTTCATGTGACTTATGAGACTGATTTTCATGCCAAAGAATTGTAAGAAAGATCTTTTTGAAGATAAGTTTTTGGTTTTTGAAAGAAAGATTCCTACGATACCATTAATTCCTTGCCAGCACAACCCGCTCCAGATCGGGGGGTTAATTGATCTAATGATGATTATGATCGTCCAGGCCCGGTTATAATAGACTGAAGGATGATGATTATGACCGTCTAGGCCCGGAGATAATTGACCTGAGGATGATGATTATGACCGTCCAGGCCCGGAGATAATAGACCTGATGATGATGATTTATGACCGCCCAAGTCCAGAGATAATAGATCTGATGATGATGATTGATTGTATGACCGTTTTCATATCCGGAAATAATAGATCTGAAGGGAATGGTATGAACGTTTCAGATCCGGAGATAATAGATCTGAACCCTCTCTACACTTTGTTTTAAGACAATTATGTTTTAAAAGTAAGAATAATCGAAATGGGTTTTTCATCCTATCATGTTGCATTACATTTGCATATTCATATGCATTGCATATGATTGTGAGTAGGATGCTTAGTCTATTATCACTTAAGTTATGATCTTATTACCATTGCAGCTATTTGGTTGAAGGAAAGGTATGTCGGGAAAGTTGAGATTCTTGGGATTTGGTCCTTGTGTGCAGTTTCCATTTAATTCATGATTGTTTATGGTATACTTGCTGGTGACTTTGTCACTCACCCTTTTATTTTTCCCCCAGAGCCTGCAGGGAATGGTGTAGAATGGATTGACGATGAGCCTCGAGTTCCATATACGTAGACGTGAGAGTGGATTACAGCTTAAGGATTTTTATGATAGGCCTATGTTTTGTGGACTTATTTTGGGGACATTAATTTCGGATTGTCTTTGTTTTGCAAACTTGGTTGTAAACTCTATATCAGATATTCGGAATTGTTTCCTTTGAAAGTTTTTTATGCTGCCTAAATTTTGCTTACCTGTTAAGATGATGACATTGTAGTCCACGATTTTGGCATGGACTGTGATATGTTATGCATTAACGCCTGGTACTTTCTGTAGCGAAGTAGGGCGAGTGCACCGTACGCGGGCAGGCCGAGTACGTGGAGCTACATACACCGCCTAATCCTATTCTCTTCTCCCTTTTCATTTTATGTTCATAATGGCTGGAATTAGTTCCGCCTACTCTTATTCCCTTATTCCCTTTTAATTTTTTGTTCTTACATTCTGTAGGAGTTTAATCACTCCTCAGATTTCTGTATCTTTATTATCTTTGTTTTATTTTGTTTATATATCATTTGCATTTGCATCTGCCTTTTTCTATTCTGCTTCTTTTGTAGAAGCTATCAGATTCGTCGGTATATTTGACAAAGATAATAAAGATACAGAAATCTGAGGAGTGATTAAACTCCTACAGAATGTAATAACAGAAAATTAAAAGGGAATAAGGGAATAGGATTGGGCGGAACTAATTCCAGCCATTATGAATATAAAATGAAAAGGGAGAAAGGAATAAGATTAGGCGGTGTATAACCATTCAATATACATATATATATATATACATACATATATTTGGATGGTTATATATATATATATATATGTATATATATACACACACACACACATATATATATTCACCATACAGTATGATATCTCAATGTGGTCTAAGTCAATAGCAGGTTCTAAATTGCTGACTGGTCCGCACCATCCCTTTCCTTGGCTTCCCCCACTACGGAACCCACGTCCAATTTTGGTGCGATGGAGGTTACCGCCATCTGGTCGGTTTAAATTAAATACGGGCGCAGCAGTTGACAGACACTATAGTGCAGGCGGTGCTATTTTGAGAGACCACGCTGGTGCGTGTGTTGGAGCAATTTCGTTTAGATTACCACCAAGTTCCCCTATTCATGCGGAGATACAGGCTGCGTCATTTGGACTATTGTATTTTCTGCCTCTATATCGGGTGATTATTCTAGAATCAGATTGTGCGTTGCTCATATCGCGGTTATCGCACCCTCAGCTGGTTCACGTCAACTATTATCTTCAGTTGCTACACACGTTAGTGCGTCTACATCATTTGGACTACCATCATATTTATAGAGAAGCAAACATAGCGGCACACTATCTTGCACAGAATGCTATGTTAAACCCATGCACTCAAGTTTACAATTCTCGATCTCTTCCGCCATTTGTGCGTAGTTCCATCTCACTGGATCTTTCTTCAGTACATTTGAGGGTTCCATGACCTATATAAGCCTTTCATATGGCTTGGCGCAACCTGAATTTTTCTGCCTGTGCCCTTCAGGGTTCAGGCAGGTTTGGTATGATTTGTTACCTACTAGTTTTATTTATTTCTCACATTGGGTTGATTGCTGATAACGTCGCTTCTTTATGTCTTTATGTATGGTTTGGACATTTTCATGTCACTTTCGACTGGAATCCGGCTGAGACGCTGTCATCACGCTGGTTAGCTACATCGGATCTCACCTTGACGGGACAACGATTATACCATTTTCAGATCTTCCATAAGGATTGGCATCTTTTCACTATTTCTGCCTGTCCTCTAGTCGGGGCAGGCGGACTTGGTATGATTTTCTTTCTGGTTGTCGCTACCCTTCCCCTATATTTTATATGTCTGCTTCACTCAGCGCTTACTATATCTTCTGCATGGTATGTCTTGCGACTCTTATTTGATGGCCGAGTTGATGATGTGTATCTGTCTGCTGGGACGTGGGACTCCTACAAGCAAGCAAGTGGTTCCGTAATGTTGCAAGTCTTCCATATGGATTGGCATTTCTTTACTACATCTGTCGGTCCCTCTTCGGGAGCCGGTAGACTTGACGAAACGAGGGCACATCAACCGTGGACCTCTACATGGCTTTCTTTCATTTTGCAACTTTTGTATTCTTTTCGGCTTGTACATTATTTCATTTTTCACTGTAGCGCCTATCAACATTCCATCTATATAAATATGTACCCTTTTTCCTTCGCCAAGGTTTTATCCACAAGGGTGGTTTTTCTTGGCAAGGTTTTAATGCGGCATATCATATATATTGGGATGTTGATAATCATATACTGCTATCATCGCCATGCTTTCCTAATTTTTAATAAGGCTTTCCTCCGCCAGAAGTGAGGGATAATTATAATAAAATTTTCTTTCAAATATATATATATATATATATATATATATATATATAACCATCCAAATGTATATATATAGCCGTCCAAATATATGTATATATATGTATAACAAAAAATTAAAGAACTCAGAAGAACATAAATTTAAAAGAATCAAGTCATACCATATATTTCTTCAAAAGTATTGGAGATACAAATATTGAAGGACTGCTAGGATTATTGGAAAGAATCAGTGGTTATAGTATTCTAGGGAGAAGAAAGGATAAGGAGATGGAGGGATATAGGATAAGATCTGAGAGGTGTAAGGAGAGAGAGTTTTCTATTCGAGGGAAGTAAAACTTGTGTCTTGCTCTGTCCGTTGCCCTTCCTTTTATAGAGTGGTGTAATCATTGTATTCATTTTCCATTTTTCTTTCTCTCTTTTTTAAGTATGGAAAAATACAAAAAGTAACTATTACAAATTGTCTTCATCTTCATCTTTTGTCTTCATCTTGTTATTTCTTGAATATGAATATTGCATGATCATTTGATATTTTGCGTCGTTTTCTTCAGTCTTGGTGTCTTCATACTATGTCTTGATGTCGTCGTTGTTGACCAAGATGCTTAGAAGTTTTCATTGCTGATATTTGTTATTGTTTCTCTTATTGATTTGTGCCATTGATGATCTTGTCCTTTATTGCTGTTTATTGGTAGTTTCGTAACAATTCTGTCATTGGTAACCTTGTCATTCATTGCTGGTTTATTGGTAGTGTTTTTATACCACTGGAAATTGCTTAATTTTCTACATTTTAAATTTGATAGTAATTCAGCATTTTTATCCTCGATATGTGAATGATCACCTATAAAATGTAAAGATATACATAATATAAGTGTAGCTACTGAATCATGTATTGTTTCTCCGTCCTTTGTATATATGGGATTATCTTCTAGATCAATTTTGGATGCATCTAATATTTTTTGTCTCTGTAATGGAGTCAAATAATGATCCCACCAATCTTTAAGTTGACCAGAGAACCTGGAAATAAGATGCTCCATTATTGTTCTATCATCTGTTGTTAGTTGGGTCGTATATGCATTAGCTGCCATTGTCATTTGTTGTAAAATATTCATAATTTGGTATTCCGACATTCCATCTGTTGTACCCCGCGCAAATCGCACTATACTAGGACCCGTACGATGCGATGTAATAAATAAGTTCTCCAAGTTGCACTTTAATAAGTTACCTTAGTGAGTCTGTATCTAAATTCCCTTTGAGATGGATGTGATATATTTATACAAATGGATATCGTGGAGCGCGTGAAATGACCATTTAGTCCTCCAAGACGTAAATTCAGTCATAGGTCCTTGGAGGATCTTGGAATAATTTCCATTTTATAAGAGGACAAACCCAAGTAGTTCTCCTCAAAGTAAGACCCACAACCTACACTATAAATTAGATGTTAGGAGCAATATCATATTTATGGGAATAAAGCAATGAGTGAAAAGACAATAATGACATCCAAGCCCTTGTAATTTCGGCCAAAGACCCCAAGGGTTCTAGAATCCTCTCCATATTTCTAGTATTTGAATTATCTAAAAAAATACAATTATATAATAAAGAAATAAAGAAGACATTCAAAAAGAAACAATAAAATAATAAAAAGGAGAGGCATGGGAGACAAAAGCCTGAAGCTACAAGCCTAGGCCTCCCTTCCCCTCCATATGCACCGGCCACCCCCTTTCCCCTACACCCCTTGGATTTTTAAATTAAGCAAGACACCTCCTTCTTCCATCTTGAACTCCCCAAGACAAGACAACACTTAGACAAATTTTCGATCTCCCTCCAACCATAACTTTCGGCCCTTCTTCTTGAGGCTAGGAGGTTCAACTCAACTTACATTCTCAAGCTCAAGGAAACATCTAGGTAAGTTTTGTTCCAAGCTCTTTTAAGTGGATTCTTATTCTTAAGGAATGAAGCTCATGGGTTCTCTTATTTCTACCCCAACCCGTGACCTTCATGGTCAGTAGGTGCTAAGATTTCAACCTCTTAGGTGGTGCAATCATTTGATACTTGAAGCTCCATTCAAATTCCCACTTTGGTAAGAAGATCTAACCTTAAAATAGTTCTATTTTCATCAAAGAATGATGACTAACATTCTTCCCTCATTTCCTTCAAACAACCGTATGCTCAAGGGTAAAGAGGAGGAAGATTTCAACTCATCTCATCCAATATCCAAGCTATGAAAAGAGCTTTAGCTTGAAGAGGCAAGTATACACTAGACTCTCATGATTTATTTGAATAAATAGTGACTTGAATGGCTAGATGTTTCTAAGATGTGATCTTTAGTTGAATATACTAAGTTTTAAGACTATACCTTAGTGATTCCTTAAAGACAATGTCTTGCATGTGGTTAATTCCTTCAAAGATGAAATCTTTTCTTACATGCAAGGTGATATAAGGCTGTTTCAGGATGAAGTAAGGTTCAATCAAGTGACTCTAGGCAAGAATAGCTCTTGGATGAAACTTAAGAAGCATCAAGATGACATGCAAGTGCTAGTTGTAATTTCACAAGGTTACTTGATAGGATTAAAGATGAACTAGCATGTGAATATGTTGCAGGTCTAAATAAATGTTGTAAAATATGTGTATGGAACCTCATAACTTTCGGCCAAAGGGGTGAATGCGATGGTGAGTTTGAAATCCAAGAAAGAGCATATTTTGTGAACACTAAGATGTGTGGAATGTTCATATTAGATGATTTACTATATGAGTATGGTTGTGTTTAAATTTAAATGTAACATTGGTTATCTTGGTACATGCACACGGATGAGTATGAAGGAATAATGATGTATAACTTAGTTGTACCAAAAATGGACTTAACAATGTGCAAGGTGAGTAAATATGATGAGTGTTGTGTACAAAACACTTACTGTTTTGGATTGATTCAAAGGTGACTCAATAAGAAGCATGGAATCTGGATATTCATGTTACAAAGGGTGTATGTGATGACCAATAAGCTATTTCATAAGAACAAGACAAATTTGTGGACACTTGACTTGAAAAGATGGCAAAACATTAAACCACTGGAGCTGGACAAAATTGGGCGGTATGTTGTGTGACCTTAAAATGAACCTTATTAACGTGAAATCAAGTTTATTTTTGGTATAAAATTAGTCCTATGTGTGTAGCAATTATGAGAGTTGGAATTTTGGTAAAATAAGTTTTGGATTATTTTTAATAAAATATTTGGTGGAACTGCTCAGGCTGGAATTTCTGGAACTGGACAGAATTGTATCACGATTTAAATGGTCTAAAAATGGATCTTGGAGAAGTTCAATTAAGCTTATTTTTGGTATGGTGGTAACCTTATGTGTGTAGCAAAATTTAGAGTGGGAATATTGGTAAAATAAGATGTGTATTATTTTTAAGAAATTATTTGGTAAAACTGCTCAAGCTGAAACTACTGGAGCAGAGCAGGATTAAGTAACGAGTTTCTTGACCCAAAAATGGACCTTGGAAACATGAAAATCGGCTAAATTTCGGTAGGATGCTAGTTCTGCATGTTTATGAGATGGATGAGTTGGAATTTAGGAAAAAGGAATTATGGTTTTGCCACAATAGAATGTTTAGTAAAATCTGTCAGTTCAGTAACAGCATTTGACCCATTTTGGAAAAATAATTAAATGAACCCTTTAAAGTTATTGGATTGTTCTTGAAATTTTATGTTAATCACCTAAGACATAGAGGAGCATGACCATGTAAACTAATCAACTTGGTATTATCGTTTTGACGGGTAATTGTGGATTTAAAGTTAATGTACCAAAACTGGAAAATTGGGCAGAACAGGGGAATAAGTTAAGAGGCCTTCTTTTGTGGAATTGGACCTATATACACGGTTTGGGCCCTTGAATGTTAGTCCTTAGGGATTTTACTATGATTTTCAGGCTTTGGCCCAAACTAATTAAGGTTTTAAGATCATGATAATTATGGTAAAGAGGGCCGTTATACTGCTGAATTCAGCAGTACGCTTTATGACAACTTAATGATTTAAGGGCTTTATTCGTCTTAGAATGTTACGAAAATTTTATGACATGTAACTAAGACCCCATTGAACATATGTATGACAAAAGATTATGAGAATGATCTTGTTTGGTTAATCTAGCCGCCTCATGAACATGAAGTAGTAATGTAGAAATTTTGGGTTCACAAAACCATGTTTGTTGTCATAAGCTATGCCATGACTTGCATTGCATAACATCTCATGTATCATGCATGATCATATGCACCATGAATCTGATTTTTATGAAGTTTCCGTATGCAAGCAAGTATTTTCAAGTATATACGTTTTTCGTTATGCATGTAAGTTATTTATCGTCCCATGTCTTTAAAGAAAGCTTTATGATTCCCTTGCCGGCCAAGCATGCGAATAACCCGACTCCAGACCCGGGGTTAATAGGTCTGATGACATGATAAGTTCTGGACCCGTTCTGGACCCGGGGTTCATTGGTCCGATGATATGTTTGTGACCCGATTCAGGCCCAGGGTTAATTAGCCTGACGTTATGTTCTGGACCCGTCCCAGACCCGGGGTTAATTGGTCTGATGACATGTTCTGAACCCGTTCAGATCCGGGGTTAATTGATCTGGCACTCCGTTTTTCTTGCACGATATTTTGTGGGACCAAAATGATGTTTTTGACATGACATGATATCATGCATTGCATTTTGCATAACTCATGAGCACGTTGACATGTTGTTTGTTACAGATAATGGATAATGAGATATTGTTGGTATAACACTACCTAAAATTATGCTTAGCTTATATTGTCAAGCAAAATCTAGGATTAAAGATCAGGTATGAATTAATCTTTGAGGTTCTTGGGGTTGTACATTCACGTTATAATTCTTTATTTATTTCATGGTGGTTTATTGTATATTTGCTGGGTAATTTTTATCACTCACACTTTTAATTTTCCCAGAGCAAGTGAATGCTAGAGTTGAATGGATTCAGGATGAACCAAAGGTGTCGTACCCGTAGTCAAGGTTTCAGGAGAGGATCAGGCTTAAGGACTTTTGTGCTGCGATGATGATGTACTATGAACTATGTTAAACTCTTTGGGATTCCGGTGATGTTGTTTTGTGGACTACTACTTTTGGGGACTTAGTATCTCGTAATGCATGTTTATTTTAAAATTTTTTAATTTTGCCTAAATTTTACTACCATGTTAATTGTTAGCATGGGAGTCCATGGCTTAAGTTATGGATTTTCGCATGTTATGCATGACGCTTCGTACTCTCCTTAGTGAAGCACGGTGGGTGCACCGTATTCGCGCGATGTCCAGGTGCGGGGTGCTACAAGTGGTATCAGAGCCCAGGCTCTAGATTTCGGGTAGAACGTATAACTAAGTTATGATCTTAGCAATCTAAGTTTGATCTTAGACCTAAGTCATGATCTTAGACGAGTGTTGACTTTAGACTAGGACGACTTAGACGGGAAATTAGGGTCATGACTTAATAACAAAGCCCTAGTCGACGAAGGTTGTACATGTCATAGAATTTAATTCGCATCTTATTTCATGAATAACCATTGAACTGGATTATAAATTAAATTTTATCGCCAATCTAGCTATTTTAGCATTGAATAAAATCCTGATACTCCGTAATGCAGATGGCATCACGGACTGAGGAACAAGCATTATCCCTATCACCCCCCGGAAGCAGCGGGTTCTACTATCGGCATCTAATTAGAACACATGTTCCAAGATTCAGTGGAGAGTCTAATCCGGATGAGGCTGAAAGATGGTTAAATGAAGTCGAAAGTAGCCTCTTGTTGATACGAGTGCCAGATGAAATAAGAGCATGAATTGTCCGGCCCTTTTTAGTTGGTAAGGCCATATAGTGGTGGAAGACTTGAATCCAGCCACTGCCCTGACCAGTAACCTGGGCGAAGTTTCTAGAAGAGTTTTGTGAGTCCTTCCTCTCTCAAGACTTAATCACGAGGAGAATTGAAAAATTTGACGCATTAAGACAAGGGCCAAGCACCACCATTTCAGAATACGCGCATCGGTTTGCTATTTTGAGTCGATACATCCCTTTGGTCTTGGAGGATGAAAAATACAAAGTGATCAGATTTGTGTGCGGGTTAGACTTACGGATCAAAATTCGGCTAGTTAAGGCGTATTCAAGAACTTTTGATGAATTATTGATAGAATGCTACCGAGCAGAACGCAATAGTAAGATAACGGAAGGACGAAATAAACAACTTGGCGAATGTATTAAGAAATGGAGTAGGAGGTGGCAGCCGCATCTCCATAGGGCCAACAAAGAGACAGCCAAGAACACTAACCTGGATCAAAGAGTTCCTTATTCAGCAATTCATGAAACATCAAACCCGTAACAGGTATGTCCAACTGCCCCATTTAAATATGAAGTACCTATGTTGTTCATTATCCAAGTATAAATGGTCATGCTAAAGATCGAATTAGAGCAACATGATAAAGAACCTCAGGAAAGATTTCTACATATCCATTAATACATGAACAAAGAAGATAACTAGAGTAGCACAACTGAAGCATGAAGGTTAGAATACATTACCAAATTTGTTCTTAACAGTCAGGTTAGCACCCTGATGGTCGGAACTCAACAAGGCTTCAATGAAGGGTAATACCGGTTACCTAGGATCAATAATTTGTCAGACCTGCTTCGGCAAACACAAGAAATGACAAAGCGGAGTTGCGAATTGGATATTTTCAACTGAAGAATCAAGATTGAGGATGTACATGAACTATGTATAGGACGAATCATAGACATTCTGAAACCATTAGGATTGACAAATGTCCTACTACGTTAATAGATCTTACGAATCTAGTATCTCAGGGGTATTTAAATAAGCTGGTTTAAATTCCTTCTCTAACTATTATAAATTAAAGAGGCAGAAGGGAAATTCCGTGAGAAATAACACCTTTAGAGTTGGATGAGAAATTACCAGTTGGGATTATCTAACACACTCTAGCAGTAACGATATGATGTGATGGAATTTTGCATAGCTTGATAATCCAAATAATGTATGTGAACAAAGCAAATAAAGATACCTTTGTGTTTCGAAAAAGAAAACAGAGATTTTGTGAAGAACAAGAAACCCTCGAAATTTCATAAGATTTAAAGAAAGAATTACGATTCTAAATTCGATTATTAAAATGATAGCATATCGACGAAACGGATGAGTTGGGTAGGACTTGACGAAAGATTTGGGGTTCACCGTTCTACGAAAGTACATTCTCAAATTAAGGTACGAACCGTCGAACATGTACTTTAGGAGAGCAATTTTGAATACTGATCGATACGAATATATACGCAATATAGCTAAGACATGTTTATACAAAGACGTTTATAGAAGGTGAGCGCATGATTTACAGTGTGGAATTAAGGACCTCTATCATGTTCTGCATATTTAACGAAGAGAAGGAAACCTTAATATTACATGATCATGTTGTGTACATCATTATTGACCCGGGAAGGAATATCGTCATCGGTACATAGTATCGAGACTGGAGGCGCTTAAGACATGAGGTGGGTTATAATAATACCTTTAGAGAATAAGGATAAATCCCAACGTAACCTCTAAGAAAGGCTGAATGAAGCAGTTGCAAGGGGACTAGATAGATATTTGCTCTGTCTTACCTACCAAAGGATACGAACGGGCCATCCAAGACCCGCCAGATTGTTGCAATCTATTCAAGTTCCAGGAGGAAATGGAATCGTGTCACTATAGATTTCATGACTAACGTGTCAAGGAAAAAGAATGGATGTGTTACTAGTTGAGTTATAAGCCGATCGTTTGACAGAGTTCGCCACTTTGTGGCCTTACAAAACATTGTATGGACGAAAATGTCGATCTCCACTTTAGTGGGGTGGACTCGGGAATCGATGACAGCATGAAAGGGTTATACCACATCTCTTTGACCAGTACTCTTAAGTTTCAAGGACGAAACTTTTAATAGGGGGGAGGATGTTGTACCCCGCGAAAATCGCACTATACTAGGACCCGTATGATGCGATGTAATAAATAAGTTCTCCAAGTTGCACTTTATTAAGTTACCTTAGTGAGACTGTATCTAAATTCCCTTTGATATGGATGTGATATTATCATACAAATGGATGTCGTAGAGCGCGTGAAATGACCATTCAGCCCTCCAAGACGTTGTAAATTCGGTCATAGGGCCTTGGAGGATCTTGGAATAATTTTCATTTTATAAGAGGACTAAACCAACTCCTCAAAGTAAGACCCACAACCTACACTATAAATTATATGTTAGGAGCAATATCATATTTATGGGAATAAAGCAATGAGTAAAAGACAATAATGACCTCCAAGCCCTTGTAATTTCGGCCAAAGACCCCAAAGGTTCTAGAATCCTCTCCATATTTCTAGTATTTGAATTATCTAACAAAAAATACAATTATATAATAAAGAAATAAAGAAGACATGCAAAAAGAAACAATAAAATAATAAAAAGGAGAGGCATGGGAGACAAAAGCTTGAAACTTGTGCCTAGACCTCCCTTCCCCTCCATATGCACCTGCCACCCCCTTTCCCCTACACCCCTTGGATTTTTAAATTAAGCAAGACACCTCCTTCTTCCATCTTGAACTCCCCAAGCCAAGACAACACTTAGACAAATTTTCCATCTCCCTCCAACCACAACTTTCGGCCCTTCTTCTTGAGGCTAGGAGGTTCAACTCAACTTACATTCTCAAGCTCAAGGAAACATCTAGGTAAGTTTTGTTCTAAGCTCTTTTAATTGGATTCTTATTCTTAAGGAATCAAGCTCATGGGTTCTTTTATTTCTACCCCAACCCGTGACCTTCATGGTCACTAGGTGCTAAGATTTCAACCTCTTAGGTGGTGCAATCCTTTGATACTTGAAGCTCCATTCAAAGTCCCACTTTG
Source organism: Eustoma russellianum (assembly GCA_036186865.1). Taxonomy (NCBI): domain Eukaryota; kingdom Viridiplantae; phylum Streptophyta; class Magnoliopsida; order Gentianales; family Gentianaceae; genus Eustoma; species Eustoma russellianum. The sequence continues at coordinate 13,766,993 of AP025062.1, read as the reverse complement.
GTAAGAAGATCTAACCTTAAAATAGTTCTATTTTCATCAAAGAATGATGACTAACATTCTTCCCTCATTTCCTTCAAACAACCGTATGCTCAAGGGTGAAGGAGGAGGAAGATTTCAACTGATCTCATCCAATATCCAAGCTAAGAAAAGAGCTTTAGCTTGAAGAGGCAAGTATACACTAGACTCCCATGATTTATTTGAAGAATTAGTGACTTAAATGGCTAGATGTTTCTAAGATGTGATCTTTAGTTGAATATACTAAGTTTTAAGACTATACCTTAGTGATTCCTTAAAGACAATGTCTTGCATGTGGTTAATTCCTTCAAAGATGAAATCTTTTCTTACATGCAAGGTGATATAAGGCTGTTTCAGGATGAAGTAAGGTTCAATCAAGTGACTCTAGGCAAGAATAGCTCTTGGATGAAACTTAAGAAGCATCAAGATGACATGCAAGTGCTAGTTGTAATTTCACAAGGTTACTTGATAGGATTAAAGATGAACTAGCATGTGAATATGTTGCAGGTCTAAATAAATGTTGTAAAATATGTGTATGGAACCTCATAACTTTCGGCCAAAGGGGTGAATGCGATGGTGAGTTTGAAATCCAAGAAAGAGCATATTTTGTGAACACTAAGATGTGTGGAATGTTCATATTAGATGATTTACTATATGAGTATGGTTGTGTTTAAATTTAAATGTAACATTGGTTATCTTGGTACATGCACACGGATGAGTATGAAGGAATAATGATGTATAACTTAGTTGTACCAAAAATGGACTTAACAATGTGCAAGGTGAGTAAATATGATGAGTGTTGTGTACAAAACACTTACTGTTTTGGATTGATTCAAAGGTGACTCAATAAGAAGCATGGAATCTGGATATTCATGTTACAAAGGGTGTATGTGATGACCAATAAGCTATTTCATAAGAACAAGACAAATTTGTGGACACTTGACTTGAAAAGATGGCAAAACATTAAACCACTGGAGCTGGACAAAATTGGGCGGTATGTTGTGTGACCTTAAAATGAACCTTATTAACGTGAAATCAAGTTTATTTTTGGTATAAAATTAGTCCTATGTGTGTAGCAATTATGAGAGTTGGAATTTTGGTAAAATAAGTTTTGGATTATTTTTAATAAAATATTTGGTGGAACTGCTCAGGCTGGAATTTCTGGAACTGGACAGAATTGTATCACGATTTAAATTGTCTAAAATGGATCTTGGAGATGTTCAATTAAGCTGATTTCTGGTATGGTGGTAACCTTATGTGTGTAGCAAAATTGAGAGTGGGAATATTGGTAAAATAAGATGTGTATTATTTGTAAGAAATTATTTGGTAAAACTGCTCAAGCTGAAACTACTGGAGCAGAGCAGGATTAAGTAACGAGTTCCTTGACCCAACAATTGACCTTGGAAACTTGAAAATTGGCTAAATTTCGGTAGGATGATACTTCTGCATGTTTATGACATGGATGAGTTGGAATTTCGGAAAAAGGAATTATGGTTTTGCCACAATAGAATTTTTAGTAAAATTGGTCAGTCCAGTAACAGCATTTGACCCATTTTGGAAAAATAATTAAATGAACCCTTTAAAGTTATTGGATTGTTTTGGAAATTTTATGTTAATCACCTAAGACCTAGAGGAGCATGACCATGTAAATTAATCAACATGGTATTATCGTTTTGACGGGTAATTGTGGATTTAAAGTTAATGTACCAAAACTGGAAAATTGGGCAGAACAAGGGAATAAGTTAAGAGGCCTTCTTTTGTGGAATTGGACCTATATACACGGTTTGGGCCCTTGAATGTTAGTCCTTAGGGATTTTACTATGATTTTCAGGCTTTGGCCCAAACTAATTAAGGTTTTAAGATCATGATAATTATGGTAAAGAGGGCCGTTATACTGCTGAATTCAGCAGTACGCTTTATGACAACTTAATGATTTAAGGGCTTTATTCGTCTTAGAATGTTACGAAAATTTTATGACATGTAACTAAGACCCAATTGAACATATGTATGACAAAAGATTATGAGAATGATCTTGTTTGGTTAATCTAGCGCCTCATGAACATGAAGTAGTAATTTGGAAATTTTGGGTTTACGAAACCATGTTTGTTGTCATAAGCTATGCCATGACTTGCATTGCATAACATCTCATGTATCATGCATGATCATATGCACCATGAATATGACTTTTATGAAGTTTCCGTATGCAAGCAAGTATTTTCAAGTATATATGTTCTTCGTCATGCATGTAAGTTATTTATGGTCCCATGTTTTTAAAGAAAGCTTTATGATTCCCTTGCCGGCCAAGCATGCGAATAACCCGACTCCAGACCCGGGGTTAATAGGTCTGATGACATGATAAGTTCTGGACCCGTTATGGACCTAGGGTTAATTGGTCCGATGATATGTTCTGGACCCGATCCAAGCCCAGGGTTGATTGGCCTGACGTTATGTTCTGGACCTGTCCCAGACCCGGGGTTAATTGGTCTGATGACATGTTCTGGACCTGTTCAGATCCGGGGTTAATTGATCTGACACTCTGTTTTTCTAACACGATATTTTATATGACCAAAATGATGTTTTTGACATGACATGATATCATGCATTGCATTTTGCATAACTCATGAGCACGTTGACATGTTGTTTGTTACAGTTAATGGATAATGAGATATTGTTGGTAGAGCACTCCCTAAAATTATGCTTAGGTTATATTGTCAAGCAAAATCCAGGATTAAAGATCAGGTATGAATTAATCTTTGAGGTTCTTGGGGTTGTACATTCATGTTATAATTCTTTATTTATTTCATGGTGGTTTATTGTGTATTTGTTGGGTGACTTTTATCACTTACACTTTTATTTTTCCCCTGAGCCAGTGAATGCTAAAGTTAAATGGATCGAGGATGAACCAAAGGTGCCGTAGCCGTAGTCGAGGTGTCATGAAAGGATCAGGCTTAAGGACTTTTGTGCTGCGATGATGATGTACTATGAACTATGTTAAACTCTTTGGGATTTCGGTGATGATGTTTTGTGGACTACTACTTTTTGGGACTTAGTATATCGTAATGCATGTTTATTTTAAAAAGTTTTAATTCTGCCTAAATTTTACTACCATGTTAAATGTTAGCATGGGAGTCTATGGCTTAAGTTATGGATTTTCACATGTTATGCATGATGCTTCGTACTCAGTGAAGTACGGCGGGTGCACCGTATTCAGGCAAGGTTCGGGTGCGGGGCGCTACACCATCTATTGTCCATGTATAACTGGAGTTTGAATTAAATCTATGCTGAGAGATTGGTTTTATGTGTAAATCAGAAGATTTTGAATAGGAATTATTGATCTATTTCATTCTATTTCTGTAGAGAATTTTGTGTTGTTTGTAAATTTTGTTGATCAAATAGTTCAAGAGCTTGACTAATATCACTCTCAGAATCCGTTTTTACTTCTAATATATTTATTTTGGAGGTGGTTGATATTTACTTGTCATTAGCTACTTTATTCCTAGTTCGACTAGCAACTGACATAGATGTAGTATGTGTATCAGTTACAACCTCATTAGTAACAGAATTGCTATTGTCTAAACTCTTTTCTATCCTAGATAGATGTTCTTTTAGATTTTGTTTAATTTCTTTTTTGTTAAATATGGTGTTGACACTACTCGAGGATATTCGACAAGGTTTAAATATGGGTTGTTTAAATTTGTGTTGTGTTTCATCACTGGTTGTTTGAATTGGTTGTTTTTCATAATGTTTTGCTATTTTGTCTAGTTGTTTTCCTAATGTATTTAGGTGTGTGTTGGTGTAATTATTTTGTAAAATAATATTTTTAGTATTCATAAGAGCTTCTTCAGCTGTATTTTCATAAGGAATAGCTTCTATGGTGGTTCCAGAGTAATCAACTTTTATTCCTGAAAGGGGTGGATGATTTGAAACTATCTTCTTTTGTGATGTAAGAGTTGTCCATGTTTTTGTTAATTCTGTTAGTGGAGTTATCTTTTTGAAAGGAAAAGTGATATTATTCTGTCAAGCATATATTTCGAACCAATCAAAAAAGAATATATTGATTTTATGACTATTCATAAATTCATAGTACTGTTCTTGGATTTGTTTTCTAGTATTATTGTAGTGTCTAAAGAACCATTCTCTTTTATCCTTATTTTCATCATTGTAAAATTCAGTGTGTAAAAGATTTTTATTACCACAAATTCTTTTTCTATGACATTTAATTCATTTGCAATATTCTCAGTTATTGTAGACTGAGTCTGTTGTACCCAAAGGAAATCACTATGTATCTAAGACTCGTATGAAGTGATTTAATAAAATATTAGTTCTTCCAAGTGCATTTTATTAAGCTTTCCTATTATTGTTCTTTAATTACATTTCCTTAAAGTAAATATTATAAGAAATATTATAATACTTCAAGCATGTCTTATGAAGCATGTGAAATGACAATTTTTCCTCCCAAGATTTTTAGAAATTTTGGCCATAAGGAGTCATGGAGACTCTAGAGTACTCCAACTTCTTAAAAGCCAACTAACCTTTAGTAAGCCTTCTTAAAGTAAGCCTAAAAAGCTTACACCTGGAGTAAGTAGTCTACTAATTGTGTTCTAAGGGTTTTTAAAGAAAAATTCCTTCCTTTTCTTCCCTAAGGCCGCCAGATGCAAGTAATGGGAGATTCATGGTATCACTTTTATCATTAACACCCCAACTAACCACTTTAGTGACCTTGTCCTTAATTTATCCTCAAAAGCAAACCAAGTAGTAAAGGAGCTACTAAGTAGTAAATGAGAGCAACACACTAAATAAGCTTAAGACCTCCCTACGATTACACACCATGGTTAAGCAATGAAACCCTTTATCGACTACTCTAGTTACTTTTTCTTAATCCATCCTCAAAAGTAACCCAAAAAGTAAATGATGCAAGACACTAAATAACCCTCATGATGGTGTTCCATACACATGAAGAGTCCCTCTCCTCCTCCTCTATTTGAAACCGTCGGCTACCTTGTTCTTGGTACTCCATGAAACCATCTTCAAGTTGGTCCTAGAAGCTTCCTTCCATCTCCAACTCACAATACTCTGAAGAGTTTACCCTAA
>AP025062.1:13740831-13761877 GCA_036186865.1 Eustoma russellianum | reverse complement strand
TGAAGAGTTTACCCTAAGCAAAACACTAAAAACTTCTTGCACACTTAGGCCAATCTCCAATCCTCCCATACGGCAAGCTTGGCTAAGGGAAACTCAAGATCACCTTTATCTTCAAGATCTAAGTTATATATTAGTAAGTTACATTCTAGCTTCCCAAGTGAATTCCACATTTCAAATGGTGAAGCTCACATTGTATCTCTTTTTCCTTGTCAAAAATTGTGACTACTAATGGTCACTAGGGAAGGATCTCTCAAGCTATTAGAAGAAGCTGGCATCTTGGTGGTGAGATTTCTTTCAATATCCACTTAAGCTTTTTTTTTTTATAAGAAACCTAGCCTGAATATACTCCTTTTCTTTATTTCAACAGTGGCTAATCTCCATCTTCATTTTCTCCCTAAAACCATATGTTCTAAAAGAAGTTGGGAGGAAACTTCACTCCATTTCAACCAAGGCTCAAGCTAGGGAAGTTTCTAAGCTCAAAGAGGCAAGTATACTCTAGACAATCTTGACTTAGATGTGAAGTGTATGCTTGAATGACTAGCCATTTCTAAGTTATGAATCGTAGTTGAAGATTCTAAGTACAAAACATGAAAAGTTAGTTGTTAGAGTTAATTGCACCTGGTATCCATTCTTTTCCACCAAGTTTTAAGTAGCATCCAATGTTTCATGAAACACACTTGCCATCCAGACTTATAGGGTTAATAGACACCTGGCATCCATGCTGACGTCATAAAGGCAATTTTCATTTATTTTTTAAAAGTTTATAGAAAAAATAATTCAAAAATAAAAAGAAAAACCCCACCCCCACAATCGACCTCCCTCCCCATCCTCCCCATCTTCCTCTTCTTCCTCTATCTTCCTCTTCTTCCTCCATCTTCATCTTCATCTTTTTTCCAACCATGGTCATCTTCATCAGCCCCAACCTCAAATTTAGCTAGTTGGGCAATTTCAAAGCTAAATGAAGAAAACAAAATTTAGCTAGTTGGGCGATGAATTGTTTCTGACCATTGACAGTGTTTTATTAATCATGTTAAATTGAAGTTAGGATCTAGGGACGTATGTGATACTGCAGGATCTAACTTTGAAGAAGTGTAAGCAACCTTTTAGTCTAGTTCTAAGAATGAGTCAACTTGGTCCATTCTGTACAAATAAAATGATGAGCTGAATGTTAAAATGGAATAACATCTCGATTAGAAAACTGGTTTTCAATTGGTTGGATTGGTCTCCTTTCATGTTATTCTCCTTGAAGTAGTTCAATCAAAGAAAATAAATTTAGTTTAGGAGCTTTAATTTGTCATTTGCTTCAAGGTGAATTGTTTTCTTCATTTAGCTTTGAAATTGCCCCTGTTGGGGAAATTTGAGGTTGGGGCTGATGAAGATGACCATGGTTGGAAAAAAGATGAAGATGAAGATGGAGGAAGAAGAGGAAGATGGAGGAAGAAGAGGAAGATGGGGAGGATGGGGAGGGAGGTCGATAGTGGGGGTGGGGGGTGTGGTGGGGTGGGGTGGAGTTTTTCTTTTTATTTTTGAATTATTTTTTCTATAAACTTTTAAAAAATAAATGAAAATTGCCTTTATGACGTCAGCATGGATGCCAGGTGTCTATTAACCCTATAAGTCTGGACGGCAAGTGTGTTTCATGAAACATTGGATGCTACTTAAAACTTGGTGGAAAAGAATGGATACCAGGTGCAATTAACTCTTAGTTGTTATAAGGAAAAGTGTTGGCATGTGGAATGACTTACTATATGAATGTGCCATGTCCCTAGCTTGAATATGATATGAGATCTACTATCCACAAAATGGGCTGCTTTGGTGATTCTTTGAAAGGCGAATTAGTCTTGTTAAGAATAAACTTTATTAGGTGTAAAGGTAAGAAAAATGGCGTGTTCTATAAGTAAATTGCAAGGATGTTTGGCATGGGTCATGTGTAGCCTAAAGAGTATTATGAGACTTGAAATGAACATGTTAAAATGTGCATTTAGTGGTTAGCAAGTTATTTTAGGGGATGAAGTTAGTTCGGAATTGTAGAATAATAAAAAGTGATGAAAGGTAGGATTTTCTGGAACTGGACAGCTTTGAAGTAGCAATTGTTTGGCTTGAAAATGAACCTTAGGAGTGTGCAGTTTAGCTAAATTTTGGTATGATGGTAGCTTGATATGTGTAATAAATTTGTGAGGTGGAATTTCTATAAAAGGGCTTGTGGTTTGACCTTAACAAAATTTTTAGTAAGAATAGGTCAATGCAGTTTCTGCAGGTACCTAGACTAAGTAAGATAATTAAATGACCCTCTTAAACATATTGGGTTGCCTTGAAAATTTTATGGTATTTACCCAAGACATAGATGAACACGTCCATGTAAATAATTGGCTTGAAATTACTGTTTTTATGGGGTAACAACTTAGGTGAATGTCACGGTGCAAAACTGGAAAACAGGGCAGTATGATGGCGTGTATTGTGAGGCCTTGGTCTTGTTTATTTGGACTTGTATGTGATGTTTGGGCATCTGAATATTGTTTCTTAGTATGTTGGCTATGTTTTCCAGGTGATAGTCCAAATTGAATAAGATTTTATGGCCCATGAAACTAAGGTAGGGCGGGTACTACTCTACAGGGTTCAGCAGTACCCCTTTGCAGTAATTTAATGTTTTGAAGGTCTTAAACACCTTGAAATGTTACGAAAATTTTATGGCACGTAGCTAAGATTCCAATATGCATGTGTGTGGCATAGGTTCTGAAAATAGGCTATGAATTGGTAAGTTGAGGCCGTATGAACATGGCATTAATGCTGGACTATTTTCCAGCTTAAGGGACAAGTCCATATATGTGTTCTATGATGCATTTAGTCATGAATTTCATGTTGCATATCATGCATTGCATTGTCCATGTACATACGATTTATGAGACTGATTTTATGCCAAAGAAATTTAAGAAAAGCTCTTTTGAAGAAAAGATTTCAGTTATGAAAGAAAGACTCCTCTTGGTCCATAAATTCCTGGCCAGCACGACCCACTCCAGATCCGGGGTTAATCGATCTGATGATGAGTATGACGGTCCAGGCTCAGAGATAATAGACTGAGAATGACGATTATGACCGTCCAGGCCCGGAGATAATAGACATGAGGATGATGATTTACGACCGTCTAGGTCCGAAGATAGTAGACCTGATAATGATGATTGATTGTATGACCATTTTAAGATCCGGAAATAATAGATCTAAAGGGAATGGTATGGCTGCCTCAGATCCAGAAATAATAGATCTGAACTCTCTCTACTCTTGTTTTATGATGATTATGTTTTGAAAGAAAGAATGATCGAATGTGTTCTCATCTTATCATGTTGCATCACATTTGCATATTCATACACATTGCATCTAATTGCTAGTAGAATGCTAGATCTACTGTCACTTAGGTTATGATCTTATTACTTTCTGTCACCTAAGTTATGATATTATTATCTTTTGTCATTTAAGTTATGATCCTATTTCCTTTACAGGTAATGGATTGAAGGTCAGGTATGTTGGGAATCCAAATTCTTGGGATTTGGTTCTTGTGTATACTTTCCATTTAATTCTTGATTGTTTATGGTGTACTTGTTGGTAACTTTGTCACTCACCCTTTTATTTTTCCCTAGATCCTGCAGGAAATGGTGTAGAACGGATTGACGATGAGCCTAGAGTTCCATATCCGTAAACGTGCGAGTGGATGGCAGCTTAAGGTTTTTCTTATGATGGGTTTATGTTTTGATGGACTTATGTTGGGGACATTAATTTCAGATATTCCTTTATTTTTTGGACGTGGTTGTAAACTTTATGCCGGATATTTGGAATGTTTTGTTTAAAAGCTTTTATTCTGCCTAAGTTTTGCTTACCTGTTAAGATGAGGGCATGGAAGTCCATGAATTTTGTTATGGATTGTGACATGTTACGCATTGATGCCTAGTACTCTCCATAGTGAAGTACGGCAGGCGCACCGTACGCGGGCAGGCCGAGTATGGGGCGCTACAGAGTCGGACTATTTGGGGGGCTGTATTTTGCTCTAGAATAAACTGGTTTTGGGATTTTCGTAGAATAACTTGCGTTTCTAAAAGAAGAATTCGTATTATCAATATCTGATGTTGAAAACCAACGTTTTTGATATGGAATGTTTATCTATGTACAAGATTTTTATTTACCACAAATTCTTTTCCTATGACATTTAATTCATTTGCAATATTCTAAGTTATTGCAGACTGAGTTGGACTATTTGGGGGGCTGTATTCTGCTCTAGAATAAAGTGGTGTTTGGATTTTTGTAGAATAATTTGCGTTTATAAAAGAAGAATTCTTATTATCAATATCTGATGTTGAAAACCGATGTTTTTGATATGGAATTTTTATCACAGATGGTATCTGTGAAAATCTTCCAAGATTTATTGTTGTACCCAACGGAAATAGTTATGTACTTAAGACTCATATGAAGTGGTTTAATAAAATGTTAGTCCTTCCAAGTGCATTTTATTAAGTTTTATTACTTCTTCTTTAATTACATTTCCTTAAAGTAAATACTATAAGAAATAGTATAATACTCCAAGTATGTCTTATGAAGCATGTGAAATGACAATTTTATCCTCCCAAGATTTTTAGAAATTTCGGCCATAAGGGTCTTAGGGGACTCTAGAATACTCTTTCCTCTTACAAGACAACAAGCTTTTAGTAGCCCTCTTAAAAGTAAGCCTAAAAGCTTACACAAGAAATTAAGTATTCTACTAAATGTGTTTCAAGAGTTTAAGGAAAAGTTTCCCTCCTTCTTCCTTTTCAACCGCCAGGTATTGCAATAATAAGGCATCCATAAGATCACTTTCTATCTTAATACCCCAACTAATCGCTTTAATTGCCTCTTAAAGCAATTCTAAAAGGTCTTACACATGTAGTAATAGTTTTATGATGGTGATTCCTTCCTTTTTCCCCTTAAGGCCGCCGGATGCAAGTGATGGGAGATTCATGGGATCATATATAGGGACACTTTAGAGTACATTTAGGGACATAGATAGGCGTAGACACTATCTACGCTCTAGGTTGACTTTCCACTTGGTGGTGTATGTTATGCCGTTGTTTTACATTACATGTACATATATATGTGATGTGTATTTTAATATTGAAAGACCTTTCTTTGTATCTCTTGAATTTACTCACTAACACACTAGCACAACATAATTCTATTATCATGTCATTTATGCAGGTAGAGCCGGGGGTCTCACTGGAAGCAGACTCTCTATTCCTTGGGATAGAGGTATTGTCTGCCTACCACTTACCTCCCTAGACCCTAACGATAGCTTTTGCTGTCGTTGGGATACTGGGTCCGGATGATGATGATGATGATGACCCCAACTAACCACTTTAGTAACCTTTCTCCTTAATTTATCCTCAAAAGCAACTAAAGAGTAAAAGAGCTAATAAGTAGTAAATAAAAGCAACATCCCAAGACCTCTACCTCTGGGTATTATACCATGGTTAAGCCATGAGAACCTTTGTCAACAACCCTAGTTACTTTATCTTAACCCTTCCTCAAAAGTAACCCTAGGAGTAATTGATGCAAGACACTAATTGAACCTCATGATGGTGTTCCATACAAATGAAAGGTCTCTCCCCTTCCCCTTTATGTGAACCAACGGCTACCTCCGCTTGGTATTACAAGAAACCATTTTCAAGTGGTCCTAGAAGCTTCCTTCCATCCCTAACTCTCAACACTCTCAAGAGCTTACCCCAAGCAAACCCCTAAAGACTCATTGCACACTTAGACCACTCCCCAATCCTCTCCTACGTCAAGCTTGGCTAAGGGAGTCTCAAGATCATCTTCATCTTCAAGCTCTAAGTTCCATCTAGGTGAGTTACATCTTAGCTTCTAAGCTAGATTCCACTTTCTTTAAATTGTAAGGCTCACATCTTGCTTATTTATCCTTACAAAACCGTGACCTCTAAATGGTCACTAGGTGAAGATTCTTCAAGTTACTAGGTGGTGCTGGCATCTTGGTGGCTTGGATCTCTTTCAATCCCCATTTGAACTCTATTTTGGTAAGACAATATAGCCTTAATATAGCTATTTTATACATTTAAATGGTAGCTAACATCCACTTTTATTCCCTCTCCGAAACCGTGTGCTATATGGAGAAGTTGGAGGAAACTTCACTCCATTTCAACCAAGGCTCAAGCTAGGGAAAGTTCTAAGCTCAAAGAGGCAAGTATACTCTAAGCAATATTGACTTATTTGTGGAGTGTATGCTTGAATGACTAGCCATTTTAAGTTATACATCTTAGTTGAAGATTCTAAGTACAAAACATGAGAACTTAGTTGTTATAAAGAAAAGTGTTGGCATGATCAAATGACTTACTATATGGATCTGTTATGTGCTCACACTTGAATAAGATGTGAGATCTTATATCCACAAAAACGGGCTATTTTTGGTGGCTATTTGAAAGGTAAACTACTTTTGCTAAGAATAAACTTTATGAGGTGTAAAATGTGTGAAAGGTGGCGTGTTCTCTGTGTAAATTGCAAGGCTGTTGGTGTGGGTCATGTGTACCTTAAAGAGTATTATGGGACTTGAAATGAGCATGTGAAAATAGGCATTTAGTGGTTAGCAAGTTATTTTAGGGAAATGAAGTTAGTTGGGAAATGCTGAATAAGAAAAAGTGATGAAAGGCAGATTTTCAGAAACTGGACAGTTTTGAGTGGCAAATTGGTTGGCCTGAAAACGAACAATAGGAGTGTGCAATTTAGTTATAATTTGGTATGATGGTGTCCTGATATGTAGTAAAATTGTGAGGTGGAATTTTGGTAAAAGGATTTGCGGTTTGACCTTAATGAAATTTTTAGTAGGAATAGGTCACTGCCATTCCTGCAGGTATCTAGACTGAGAAAGATAATTAAATGACCCTTTTAAACATATTGGATTGCCTTGAAATTTTTATGGTATTTACCTAAGACATAGATAAACACGTCCATGTAATGGATTGGCTTGAAATTACTGTTTTTATGGGATAACAACTGAGGTAAATGTCACGGTGCAAAACTGGAAAATAGGGTTGTATGATGGCGTGTATGATGAGGCCTTGATCTTGTTTAATTGGACTTGTATGTGATTTTTTGGCCTCTTAATATTGCTCCTTAGTATATTGGCTATGTTTTCCAGGTAATAGTCTTAATTGAATAACGTTTTATGGCCCATGGAACTAAGGTAAGGGCGGGTACTGCGCTACCAGATTTAGCAGTACCCCGTTTCAATAATTTAATGATTTGAGGGTTTTAATCACCTCGAAATGTTACGAAATTTTTATGACATGTAGATAAGATTCCATTATGCATATGTGTGGCATAAGTTTTTTAAAATAAGCCCTGAATTGATGATTTTGAGGCTGCATGAAAAGAGCATTAATGCTGGATTATTTTCCAGCTTAAGGGACAAGTCCGTATGTGTGCTATATGATGTATTTAGTCATGAATTGCATGTTGCACATCATGCATTGCATTGTCCATGTTCATAGGATTTATGAGACTGATTTTATGCCAACGAAAGTTAAGAAAAGCTCATTTGGAGAAAAGATTTTAGTTTTGAAAGAAAGACTCTTATTGGTACCATTAATTCCTGGCCAGCACAATTCGCTCCAGATCCAGGGTTAATTGATCTAATGATAGTATGACCGTCCAGGCCTGGAGATAATAGACCTGAGGATGATGATTTATGACCGTCCAGGCCCAGAGATAATAGACTTGAGGATGACGATTTATGACCTTCCACGTCTAGAGATAATACACCTGATGATGATGATTGATTGTATGACCGTTTTCAAATCCGGAAATAATAGATGGGAATGGTATGACCACCTCTGATCCGGAAATAATAGATCTGAAGGGAATGGTATGACCGCCTCAGATCCGGAGATAATAGATCTGAACACTCTCTATTCTTGTTTTATGACGATTATGTTTTGAAAGAAAGAATGATCGAATTAGTTCTCATCTTATCATGTTGCATCACATTTGCATATTCATACACATTGTATCTAATTGCTAGTCGAATGACGGATGTACTGTTACTTAGGTTATGATCTTATTATTTTCTGTCACCTAAGTTATGATCTTATTATCTTTCGTCACGTAAGTTATGATCTTATTTCCTTTGCGGCTAATATATTGAAGGTCAGGTATGTTGGGAATCCAAATTCTTGGGATTTTGTTCTTATGTATACTTTCCATTTAATTCTTGATTATTTATGGTGTACTTGCTAGTGACTTTGTCACTCACCCTCCTATTTTTCCCCCCAGAGCCTGCAGGAAACGGGGTAGAGTGGATTGACGATGAGCCTAGAGTTCCATATCCGTAGACGTGCGAGTGGATGGCAGCTTAAGGATTTTTCTTATGATGGGTTTAAGTTTTGATGGACTTATGTTGGGAATATTAATTTTGGTTTTCCCTTTATTTTGCGAACATGGTTGTAAACTTTAATGTCGGATGTTCGGAATGTTTTGTTTCAAAGTTTTTATTATGCATAAGTTTTGGTTACCTCTTAAGATGAAGGCATGAAAGTCCATAAGTTTTGTTATGGACTGTGACATGTTATGCATTGACGCCTGGTACTCTCTGTAGCGAAGTACGACGGGCGCACCGTATGCGGACAGGCCGGGTACGGGGCGCTACAGGTGGTATCAGAGCCCAGGCTCTAAGTTCGGGCAAAATATAGAATTAAGTTATGATTTTAGAAATCTAAGTTTGACTTTAAACCTGAGTCATGATCATAGAAGAGTGTTGACCTTAGACTAGGATGACTTAGACTGGAATTAGAGCCTTAACCTAATGATTAAATCCTAGTGGATGAGATTTTAAATGCCTCAGAATTTAATCCGAATCTTATCTTCTCGCATATTATTCGCTTAAGTTTCCGTTGAATTATGAATTGATTTCTGTCACTTATCCTGATATTTCAACTTTGAATAAAATCCCGACGCTCCGTAGTGCAAATGGCTCGACCTCGTGGCAGACCTGCTAGAGCCTGACCTGTTGCACAGGAGCCAGTCCCTCCACAGCCCTAAGAGGTCGCTCCTCCTCCATTCGCTGAGGTCCCTCCGCCACCACCACCGCATGATCAGAACCCACCTCCTGCTCAGAATAATCTTCCACCTCAGGGGTCTTTACCTCAGATGATTCCTGATATCCACGCGTTTCAGGCTTTCTGCAACACTGTGTAGCAAATTGGCCAGGTTATGATGCAGCAAAATGCCCCTCCTTAGCCTCATGAGCCAGTTAGGGATGCACAGTATTATTTTGAGAAACTGAAGAGAGCCAATATACCACCATTTGAAGGAAAATCAGACCCAGACATTTCTCAAAAATGGCTAGATGAAATGGAGGATTGCTTTGAGTTAATCCGTGCACCAGAAGAAATGAAAACACAGGCTGATAGACCATTTTTTCTTGGAGAAGCAAATCAATGGTGGAAAGCAAATTTACAATCTTTACCGAGACCAATACCATGGGAGAGATTTTTACAAGAGTTCAACAAGTTTTATATACCTCCTTCAGTCAAGCTGCAGAAGAGACATGAGTTCGAGTCACTGAAGCAAGAGCAAGGAATGACTGTCATAGACTATGCTAATAAGTTTATAGCTTTGGGGAGATTTCAGCCATCGACAATAAATGATGAAGAGAATAAAATGTTGAAATTTAAAAGAGGATTGAATCCAAGGATCAGGACTTGGTTGGTTAACGCAAATCCCGCAAATTTTGGAGCGTTTCTTGATGCCTGTCACAGAATTGAGAGGGACATCATCCGACGCAATGAGATTAGACAAAAGAGAGGGAGAGAAGCGTCTGGAAGTGGAGGATCCTGTAAAGCAGCAAAACAGAATTACAGAGGACCCGATCGTTAAGGAAAGAACCAGAATCGCTTTCAACGTCGCTCGCAGCAAAAGAATAAGCCGAGAAATCAAGGTCAGCAGCAGCCAGTTATTCCAGCTTGTCCTCATTGCAAAAAGGACCATGTGGGAGAATGTTTCATTCAGGCAGGAAAATGTTTCGGATGTGGTAAGGTGGGCCACGTGCTCAAGAATTGTCCAGACAAGGGGACCACGTGTTTTGGATGTGGAAAAGTAGGCCATATGATCAAGGATTGCCCCAGAGAAAGGAGCCCAGCAGCAACAACAACCAAGGAACCAGCATCAGCGCGCAAATGCAAGGGTCCATGTTATGACTAATGTTGCTGTTGAGGAAGCTACTGATGTTGTGGCTGGTATGTTTTAAGATTTATGCAATGTTATATTTTACAAGATATTGTTGTTTTGTTGTCGCTTAATCAATCTTGCATAATTCAGGAGCTATCCTAGTGTGTATTGTACCTGCAAATGTATTGTTTGATAGTGGCGCTAGCCACTCATTTATCTCGAGGAAATTTGCAAAGAATATTGATCATAGCCCAGTCCACCTTGGGACGCCATATAGAGTTCAAGCAGCTGGTGATCAGGTGCTTGTATCTCACCAACTATACAAGGGCAGTGAGATTCAATTCGACGAGCAATGGTTTGCAGCGGATTTGATTCCGATAGCTGTGAGCGACTTCAACATAATTCTTGGAATGGATTGGCTCTCCAATAATTGCGCGCACATTGACTGCCGTGAAAGGCGGGTTACTATTAAGGACCCAGCACGTGAGGAAGTGACTTTTCATACAGGCTCCAAGTTGAAGAAATTCCCCAAGAATGTTTATGTGAATGCGGCCCGTGCCCGATGTGCGTTAAAGAAAGGACATGAAGGATTCCTAGTTTATGCTTTAAGTGTCGATCAAGCACCATCTGACCTTTCTCAAGTCCTGGTAGTTCAGGAATATCCTGAAGATTTTTTGGAGGAGTTGCGGGGCCTTCCGCCAGATCGAGAGATTGCGTTTGAAATTAATCTAATTCCAGGAGCCGAGCCAATATCAAAGGCTCCTTACCGATGGCGCCTACTGAATTGAAGGAAATGAAGGAGCAGTTGCGTGAGCTGTTGGAGAAGAAACTTATTCGCCCAAGCGTCTCGCCTTGGGGTGCTCCCGTGCTATTTGTAAAGAAAAAGGATGGAAGCATGCGTCTATGCATAGATTATAGAGAGCTCAACAAAATTGCGATAAAGAACAAGTACCCACTGCCTAGGATCGATGATCGTTTCGACCAGCTTCGGGTGAAAGCTTTGTGGTGTATAGTGATGCCTAGAGAAACAGCCTTGGATGTGTGCTAATGCAGAAAGATCTAGTGATTGCATATGCATCTCGTTAGCTAAAGCCTTTTGAGCGGAATTACCCAGCCCATGATCATAAGCTTGCAGCCATGGTTTTCGCCCTAAAGATATGGAGGCATTATCTATACGGTGAAAGGTGCGAAATCTTTACGGATCACAAAAGTCTTAAGTACCTTTTCACCTAGAAGGAAATAAATATGGGCCAACGCCGATGGCTAGAGTTGATAAAGGATTACGATCTCTCAATCCAGTATCATCCAGGGAAAGCCAATAGAGTTGCTGACGCTTTGAGTTAGAAGACAAGCCATCCGCGTCAACCACCTTTGCAGCGCGATATGGAAGAGTTTGACCTTGATATAGTTGATTGCATCGATAATATACTTGCTAAATTGGCTTTGATTACTTCATTAATCGACAAAATTAAAGAGGGTCAATGAAAAGATGAAGCTTTGAAGAGGATTAAGGATAAGTTGGAAATGAAGCCATTTGAAGATTTTGAGGTCAGAAATGATGACAGCTTGTGGTTCAGGGGTCGAGTGTGCGTACCCAATGATGATGACATAAAGAAAGAAGTCCTTCAGGAAGCTCATAGTTCTTGCCTATCCATTCATTCAGGAGCCAACAAAATGTATCAAGATTTAAAGCAGAGATTCTGGTGGCATGGCATGAAGAAACAAATTGCCGAATTTGTGGAGAAATGCCTCATTTGCCAGAGAGTGAAAGCAGAGAATCAAAGACCCGCAGGATTATTGCAGCCTCTTGAAGTCCCTGAGTGGAAAAGGATCACGTCACTATGGACTTTGTAATTGACCTACCAAGAACAAATAATGGACATGATGCTAGTTGGGTTGTAGTTGATCGTTTGACGATGTTCACCTATTTCATGGCTATGTCAATCAAAGCCTCTTTGGAGAAATTGGCTTCAATGTATATTGACCAAATTGTGTGCTTGCATGGGATACCCATGAGTATAGTTTGTGACTGCAACCCTCGCTTCACTTCTAGATTTTGGACAGCTTTCCAGAAAGTGATGGGCACTGAGATTTGGATAAATTTCGCGTTTCATCCTCAGACTGATGGTCAATCGGAAAGAACCATCCAAACACTGGAAGACATGTTACGAGCTTGTATCCTGGATTTTTGAGGAAGTTAGGACAAAAGTCTCAAGTTAGTGGAGTTTTTCTATAATAATATCTATCACCGATCCATTGGAATGGTCCCTTATGAAGCACTTTATGGAAGAAAGTGCCAATTTCCACTATATTGGGATGAAATTGGAGACAAGATTTTGTAGAGAAAAAGGGGTTTGAGTGATTTTCAAATACATGATTTAAATGTGCACAAAAACGAACATAGCATAAACGTGCATGATATATATACATGTATCCATCATACATTGCTATTACTTGCCTTATGTAGCTTATATATAATGTTGCCGTACTAACGAGCCATGAAGCGTTAAAGCTTACATCATATGGCAAACATTTGTTGTGTTTATACTATTTTCAGGTGCCACTATTAATGAACTAAACTAGTTCATTAAGTGAAGTACTTAGTTTGATAAACTAAGTAGTTCATTAAAGGAAGCCACATTTGGAAAAGGCACAAAGGCAACAAAGCTAAGGAAGGAAAGTTTTCTCCTCCTCCCCACTTAATATATACACGCCTATATACACATATATTACACATATTTTCAGATTTTTTTGAAAAAGGCACATACACATGTATTCCAACGTACTACCGACACGTTATATATTTTACGTACGTACGTTAACGTCACACCACTATACTTAACTCATATTTATGAGTATATTCAGGTCTTATATCATATGATATAAGATATGGTGATGACAAATTAAATACGACACGATAAAAGGTTCTAAACCAAAAATTGTCGTATCGGGCGAATACCGAAACTTCGCCAACGTGTCACGTACTTGCCATAAATAAATGGCCAGCCCCTATACATCAAAAATTGATGTAAATTTCGTGCACATCACTGAAAAATCAGGCAAAAATACTTTCCATGTTGGCACACACAAATTACTCCACATTAAGGCCAAAATGTGAAGATTCCAAGTTTAATTTTTGTCACATGTAAATGGTACCGCTTTAGACCAGCCTAGTGCTGAGATTTAAAGTATATATTATATATATTATGTATAACATAATATATATAACATGTGCAAAATTTGGAATTTAAATTATAGAAAAATCGGGTAATCGATAAATATCGAAAATTCGGTTTTCTACGCACACAACACATGGAACGGTTTTGGTACATCATGTGACACGTATCTAGACACTTTTTACATATTATATACATCTTAAAGTGTTCTAGAAAATTAAATTAAGGGCTGATTGGAATGTTACATGTGTATATTATTAAATGTGCACTATTTTACAAAGTTAGCAAAAATAAATTTCAGCACTTGTACATACACATTCCAACGTTACCTACAGCTGATTTGGATCATATGTGGAGCTTTGTTGGCATCTTGATTGGTCAAGGATCAATCATACAATGTTGGTGAATTGAAGAGAGAAGCTACAAATGGTAAGAATTCAAAATATATCTCTCTTATGTCACATGCTGAAAATTTCAGCACACTACACACAAGCTGGCCGAAATTTTGCTCTTCAATGTGACATATTTTGTCATCTTTTATTATGTGATTGATTAGAAGAAGAAATGGAAAGGTTTTGAATATTATTTAAATAAATAAATGGTGATATTTTGTATAACTTTGTGGCCGAATTTGAGAGCCAAAATGTGTCCAAGTTCATTTGTTATGTGATAGCAATACTTACCATAACTTGGTGATTCATTTTTTAAAGAAAAAATCAAGGTAAATTGGGTATTATTTTGAAAGAAAAGGAATGATGCACATGCTGAAAAATTCAGCATGGCAAGACTACCTTATGGCCGATTTTTGCACTTGATTTGGAAGAATTTTTATCTTGCAATTTATGTGATGTATCTCTTGATTAATTGAAGGTATTGTGTGATGATTTTTGGCACATGGTTAAGTGAAATTTTCAGACTTTTTCCAAGTCATCATGATGACAACGTTGAACCAATAAGGAGGTGCCAAGTAAGCGAAGACTAAATGATCATCCAATAAGAAGATGCCAAGTAAGCAAGACATTGTCACAATGATGTCTTACACTCTCTCATGGACTTAAAAGATAATTTTCAAGAGGGGGATACACACTAAGGGGGACGGCTGGACCATGTTAAAAAGAAAGAGAAGAGAGCAAACAAAACAAGGCCAAGCATTGCAAAATCAAAGTGATCAAAAGCCTAGTTCTTCTTCTTCTACATTCTCTCTTTCTTTCTTTCTTCTTGTAAACCTATTGTATTCATATTCTTTCAATCTTGAATAGGCTTGATATAAACCACCATTCATTCTATATCTTTGTAAAAGATTGATCAAGGTGTGATCAATCTTCATTCTTGCGAGGTGGTGGTGTTCGTGCAAATTGTAATTGTCATACAAGGTTTTAAAGGGTTGGAGTTAAGGTGTAACTCTATCAACCCTGCGGTAAGGTGTACTGCGTGTGTGTGATTAGTGTGAACCAAGGAAGGTGTTCCTTGAAGACTGGAGTAGGTTGTTTATAACCGAACCAGTATAAAATTCCTGTGCCATTTACTTTCTGCATTTACTTTTCAGTTACTGCACTGTTTACTCTTCGTGTTTGCATTCGTAAAAATAGTAAATGATTTTCAAAAATCACGAAAATTTCCAGAAACATAGCCACACGTCCTAGGGTTAATTTTGGACAAGTTTCAACCCTTTTGGATAAGTATAAGTCAATCAAACATCAAAAGTTCTAAGACTAGTGCAGTCTGATTCTCAGACTTGCAAAGGTTGAGACTTTGATTATAGTTGACCTACTTCCCAAAAGAATTTTGCAAAACTGTTTCAACCCATTTAAATATAGTGTACAAGGAGTTATTGGTCAAATTTTCAGAGCATTTGGACGTTCACACAAATAGGAATAAATTTTTCAAAACCATCTACCGTTTCTGGCAGATTCGAGCAATCTGAGTACCAACGGTTTTTGAAGGGGTTAAAGGTTGAATTTTAATTTGAAATTTTTAGGGGACCCTCATAACATCTGAGGCTAAGTTCTCTCAAAATTTCATAATTTTTGGAGACATCTAACCTGGTTTTAAAAACGTTTTAAAACTGGTCCTGAAAACAGAATCTGTTTTCAGAACTTGAATTGTTCGAGTTTAAAGAAATTTTAAAAACCACATTTTCCGCACCCACTATTCAACCCCCCCCCCCCCTTCTAGTGGTGCCTTGCAGATCCTACAGATTTTTGCAGGACCTGACCTAGTGGAGCAAACACGAGAAAAGGTGATAATTGTCAAGCAAAGATTGAAAGCGGCCTAAGATAGAAGCAAAGTTTAGGCCAACAAAAAGCGTCGACCAGTGGAATTCCAGGTACGTGAGAAAGTGTTCTTAAAGGTGTCATCGTCGAAGGGCGTGAAAAGATTTGGCATAAAGGGTAAACTGAGTCCAAGATTCATCGGGCCATATGAAATTCTTGAAAGGATTGGAGAAGTCGCCTACCGGTTAGCACTACCGCCGTTGTTGTCTCAGCTACACGATGTATTTCATGTATCCCAGCTACACCGGTACGTGCATGAGCCCAGTCATGTCATCGAGGAGCAGCCATTGAAAATTGAAGCCGATGTGTCTTATGAAGAAGAGTCGGAGAAGATCATTGACCGAAAGGAAAATGCTCTAAAGAAGCGATCTATCCCCATGGTTAAGGTGCAGAAGCACCACACTGTTGATGAAGTCACATGGGAGACTGAAGAAAGCATGAGGAGCTTGTACCCACATCTCTTTGACTAGTACTCTTAAGTTTCAAGGACAAAACTTGTGATAAGGGAGGGAGGATGTTGTACCCAACAGAAATCTTTATGTACTTAAGACTTGTATGAAGTGGTTTAATAAAATGTTAGTCCTTCCAAGTGCATTTTATTAAGTTTTATTACTTCTTCTTTAATTACATTTCCTTAAAGTAAATACTATAAGAAATAGTATAATACTCCAAGTATATCTTATGAAGCATGTGAAATGACAATTTTACCCTCCCAAGATTTTTAGAAATTTCGGCCATAAGGGTCTTAGGGGACTCTAGAATACTCTTTCATCTTACAAGACAACAAGCTTTTAATAGCCCTCTTAAAGTAAGCCTAAAAGCTTACACATGGAATTAAGTATTCTACTGAATGTGTTTCAAGAGTTTAAGGAAAAGTTTCCCTCCTTCTTCCTTTTCAAACGCCGTGTATTGCAATAATAAGGCATCCATGAGATCACTTTTTATCGTAATACCCCAACTAATCGCTTTAATTGCCTCTTAAAGCAATTCTAAAAGGTCTTACACATGTATTAATAGCTTTATGATGGTGATTCCTTACTTTTTCCCCTTAAGGCCGCCGGATGCAAGTGATGGGAGATTCATGGGATCACTTTTACCATTAACACCCCAACTAACCACTTTAGTAGCCTTTCTCCTTAATTTATCCTCAAAAGCAACTAAAGAATAAAAGAGATACTAAGTAGTAAATAAAAGCAACACCCCAAGACCGCTACCGCTGGGTATTATACCATGGTTAAGCCACAAGAACCTTTATCAACAACCTTAGTTACTTTATCTTAACCCTTCCTCAAAAGTAACCCTAGGAGTAATTGATGCAAGACACTAATTGAACCTCATGATGGTGTTCTATGCAAATGAAAGGTCTCTCCCCTTCTCCTTTATGTAAACCAACGGCTACCTCTTCTTGGTATTACAATAAACCATTTCAAGTGGTCCAGAAGCTTCCTTCCATCCCCAACTCTCAACACTCTCAAGAGTTTACCAAAAGCAAACCCCTAAAATCTCATTGCACACTTAGGCCACTCCCTAATCCTCTCCTACGGCAAGCTTGGCTTAGTGAGTCTCAAGTTCATCTCCATCTTCAAGCTCTATGTTCCATCTAGGTGAGTTACATCTTAGCTTCTAGAGTGGATTCCACTTTCTTTAAATTGTAAGGCTCACATCTTGCTTATTTTTCCTTACAAAACCGTGACCTCTAAATGGTCACTATGTGAAGATTCTTCAAGTTACTAGATGGTGCTAGCATCTTGGTGGCTTGGATCTCTTTCAATCCCCATTTAACTCTATTTTGGTAAGACAATCTAGCCTCAATCTAGATATTTTATACATTTAAATGGTATATAACATCCACTTTTATTCCCTCTCCAAAACCGTGTGCTATATGGAGAAGTTGGAGGAAACTTCACTCCATTTCAACCAAAGCTCAAGCTAGGGAAAGTTCTAAGCTCAAAGAGGCAAGTATACTCTAAGAAATCTTGACTTATTTGTGAAGTGTTATCTTGAATGACTAGCCATTTTAAGTTATAAATCTTAGTTGAAGATTCTAAGTACAAAACATGAGAACTTAGTTGTTATAAAGAAAAGTGTTGGCATGATTGAATGACTTAATATATGGATTTTTTATGTGCTCAAACTTGAATATGATGTGAGATCTACTATCCATAAAAACAGGCTGTTTTGGTGTCTATTTGAAAGGTAAATTAGTTTTGCTAAGAATAAACATTATGAGGTGTAAAATGTGTGAAAGGTGGCGTGTTCTATGTGTAAATTGCAAGGCTGTTGGCGTGGGTCTTGTGTATCTTAAAGAGTATTATGGGATTTGAAATGAGCATGTGAAAATAGGCATTTAGTGGTTAGCAAGTTATTTTAGGGAAATGATGTTAGTTGGGAAATGTTGAATAAGAAAAAGTGATGAAAGGCAGATTTTCTTGAACTGTACAGTTTTGAGTGGCGAATTGGTTGGCCTGAAAACGAACGCTAGGAGTGTGCCATTTAGCTAAATTTTGGTATGATGGTAGCTTGATATGTGTAGTAAAATTGTGAGGTGGAATTTTGGTAAAAGGACTTGCGGTTTGACCTAAATGAAATTTTTAGTAGGAATAGGTCACTGCAGTTCCTGCAGGTACCTAGACTGAGAAAGATAATTAAATGACCCTCTTAAACATATTGGATTGACTTGACATTTTTATAGTATTTACATAAGACATAGATGAACACGTCCATGTATAGAATTGGCCTGAAATTACTGTTTTTATGGGGTAACAACTGAGGTAAATGTCACAGTGCAAAACTGGAAAACTGGGCTGTATGATGGCGTGTATGGTGAGGCCTTGATCTTGTTTAATTGGATTTGTATGTGATGTTTGGGACTCTAAATATTGCTCCTTAGTATATTGCCTATGTTTTTCAGGTAATAGTCTTAATTGAATAAGGTTTTATGGCCCATGGAACTAAGGTAAGGACGAGTACTAACTACCGGATTCAGGAGTACCTCTTTTCAGTAATTTAATAATTTGAGGGTTTTAATCACCTCGAAATGTTACGAAAGTTTTATAGCATGTAGATAAGATTCCATTATGCATATGTGTGGCATAATTGCTTTAAAATAGGCCCTGAATTGATGATTTTGAGGCTGCATGAACAGAGAGTTAATGCAGGATTGTTTTCCAGCTTAAGGGACAAGTCCATATATGTGCTATATGATGTATTTAGTCATGAATTTCATCTTTCACATCATGCATTGCAATTTCCATGTTCATACGATTTACGAGACTGATTTTATGCCAACGAAATTTAATAAAAGCTCTTTTGAAGAAAAGATTTCAGTTTTGAAAGAAAGACTCCTATTGGTACCATTAATTCCTGGCCGGCACAACCCGCTCCAGATGCAGGTTTAATTGATCTGATGATGAGTATGACCGTCCAGGCCAGGAGAGACCTGAGGATGATGATTGATGACCGTCCAGGCCCGGAGATAATAGACCTAAGGATGACGATTTATGACCTTCCACGTTTAGAGATAATAGACCTGATGATGATGATTGATTGTATGACCATTTTAAGATCCGGAAATAATGGATCTGAAGGGAATGGTATGACCACCTCAGATCGGAGATAATAGATCTGAACACTCTCTATTCTTGTTTTATGACGATTATGTTTTGAAAGAAAGAATGATCGAATTAGTTCTCATCTTATCATGTTGCATCACATTTGCATATTCATACACATTGCATTTAATTCCTAGTCGAATGATGGATGCACTGTTACTTAGGTTATGATCTTATTATTTTCTGTCACCTAAGTTATGATCTTATTATCTTTCGTCGCGTAAGTTATGATCTTATTTCCTTTGCGGCGGAATCCAAATTCTTGGGATTTGGTTCTTGTGTATACTTTCCATTTAATTCTTGATTGTTTATGGTGTACCTGCTGGTGACTTTGTCACTCACCCTCCTATTTTGTCCCCCAGAGCCTGCAGGAAACGGGGTAGAGTGGATTGACAATGAGCCTAAAGTTCCATATCCGTAGACGTGCGAGTGGATGGCAGCTTAAGGATTTTTCTTATGATGGGTTTAAGTTTTGATGGACTTATGTTGGGAACATTAATTTCGGTTTTCCCTTTATTTTGGTAACATGGTTGTAAACTTTAATGTCGGATGTTTCGGAATGTTTTGTTTTAAAGTTTTTATTCTGCCCAAGTTTTACTTACCTCTTAAGATGAAGGCATGAAAGTCCATAAATTTTGTTATGGACTGTGACATGTTATGCATTGATGCCTGGTACTCTCCGTAGCAAAGTACGGTGGGTGCACCGTACACGGGCAGGCCAGGTACAGGGCGCTACATTTATTGTAGTAGAACTGGAGGAAAATCTTCCAGGATTTATTGTGCTAGAATTGGAGGCTATATCGGTTATATCATTATCCCTAGTTGAGAAGCTTCTAGCAAAGCTTAGTTTTACAAACCCATCATTTAATTGTCTTATTTTTATTAGTTCTGTATTTGGATGATGTTTTTCTTGGTTTATAGCTTTGACTGTTCCCTCGAGGATCCATTCTTGTTGAAGATTTACATCATTCCATTTGATAGATCTGGAGATTATGTATTAGATCTTGATAGATGTGTATGTAGGATCATTGTTTCTCCTTTTTCTAAGGAGTTTTTTGGTTTAGGACCAACAAACATGGAACTCATTACCTTATAATGAATTCGATATATTAAAGCCAAAGGAATTGATCCTGGTAACATATCATATCCATGTGTTTTAATTTGTAAGACCAAAGTTTTTAATATTTGTGCATCTTTTAAGGAGCATGAAAAATTTGGATAACAATCAAACGAGATTGATCCTGTACAAAGACTGTACTCAACTGAACTCAGAAGTGACTGTTCAAAGTTATTATGTCGAATATCTCTTAAGCCAATTAATATTGAGGTATCTAAACCTTCCCTAGTTAAAGGTTTGATTCCTACTTGTATTAATCCTACATGGAGATATTGAAAACCTTTCTTCCTATGTTTTTTAAGAGATTTATAAGAAAGAAGTTGTATTGTTTCAAAAGGTTTTGAAAGAGGAATATCTCTTTCTTCCATTTTGATTATGTTGTTTGATTTTAACATATTGAAGAGAGAAGACTCGTGTATTTAAGATTTCTTAATCTTTGGAATGACCCAGTTATTTACAGATTTATCAAAATTTTCTATTATTACTTCTTTAGTATTAACTACCTTATTTGCATCTGTATTTAAAATGTAGACCAAAATCAAGCAGATCTATTAAACATTTCTTACATTCTTAAACTTTCTTAAGATCTGTCTATATTCTGGCTATCAAGACCCTGACACATATAGGATTTATTGCTCTTTGAAGAGGCTTATTACCCAGCGTGTATAAGTCAAA
>AP025062.1:13611924-13740473 GCA_036186865.1 Eustoma russellianum | reverse complement strand
TAACCGTCCAATATACATATATATATAGTAATAATTATAATTAGGAGTATATAACCATCCAAATATACGTGTGTATATATATAATAAAAAATTAAAGAACTCAGAAGAACATAAATTTAAAAGAATCAAATCATACCATATATTTCTTGAAAAGTATTGGAGATACAAATATTGAAGGACTGCTGGGATTCTTGGGAAGAATCAGTGGTTATAGGAGTATTCTAAGGAGAAGAAAGGATAAGGAGATGGAGGGATATGGGATAAGATCTGAGAGGTGTAGGGAGAGAGAGAGTTTTCTATTCGAGGGAAGGAAAACTTGTGTCTTGCTCTGTCTGTTTCCTTCCTTTTATAGAATGGTGTAATCATTGTATTCATTTTCCATTTTTCTTTCCCTCTTTTTTTAAGTATGGAAAAATACAAAAAGTAACTATTACAAATTGTTTTCATCTTCATCTTTTGTCTTCATCTTCTTATTCCCTAAATATAAATATTGCATGATAATTTGAATTTTGCGTCGTCTTCTTCGCTCTTGGTGTCTTCATATTAGGTCTTGATGTTGTCGTTGTTGACCAAGATGCTTAGAAGTCTTCATTGCGATATTTGTTATTGTTTCTGTTATCTTCATATTGATAGATCTTCACCATTGATTTGTGCCATTGATGATCTTGTCCTTTGTTGTTTTTTATTGGTAGTGTCGTAACAATGCTGTCATTGGTAATCTTGTCCTTCATTGCTGGTTTATTGGTAATAATGTCCTTCATTTATGAATGTATATGATGTGATTTGATCCTCTCTTTTTTCATAGTGCTAATAAGTCAATTTCCTCTTAAATTTCAGGAGTATCCGATGTTGTAGAGGATTTGGATGATTGCATATAAGGAGCAAAACGTTCTAAAATTTGTTCCATTTCCTCTTGATTTTTGGCGGATGCCAACTGGGCTTGCATTCTCGGCTTCATTATTAAGAAATTTTCGTCTCATGGTCTGAGTAGTGGTACAGGAGTCTTCATTTTTGAGTTGCAAAAGTGATCTGTTTCATTGCCTTAGAGGGATTGAGGCTATTCGGTATATTGAAGGCCGTCCATCATTTGATATAAAATTCTTTTTTATTAGCGGAATCACATTTGACGTATATGTAGAGATAAGGGGGTTTGAGTGATTTTAAAATAAGTAACTTGAATGCGTATATATATAAACGTATACAAGCATATATATAAACGTGTACATGTATGCATGATATTTTGCCATTACTTGCCTTATTTAGCTTATATATTATGTTGCCGTACTAACGAGCCATGAAGCCTTAAAGCTTACATCATATGGCAAACATTTGTTGTGTTTACACTATTTTCAGGTGCCACCATTAATGAACTAAACTAGTTCATTAAGTGAAGTACTTAGTTTAATAAACTAAGTAGTTCATTAAAGGAAGTCATATTTGGAAAAGGCACAAAGGCAACAAAGCTAAAGAAGGAAAGTTTTCTCCTCCTCCCCATCTTTAATACACACGGCTATATACATATATTACACCTATTTTCAGATTTTTTTTAAAAGGCACATACACATGAATTCCAACGTACTACCGACACGTTATATATTTTACGTACGTACGTTAACGTCACATCACTATACTTAACTCATATTTATGAGTATATTCAGGTCTTATATCATATGATATAAGATATGGTGATGACAAATTAAATAAGACACGATAAAAGGTTCTAAACCGAAATTTGTCGTATCGGGCGAATATCGAAACTTCGCCAACGTGTCACGTACTTGCCATAAATAAATGGCCAGCCCCTATACATCAAAATGTGATGTAAATTTCGTGCACTTTACTAAATAATCAGACAAAAATACTTTCCATGTTGGCACACACAAATTACTCCACATTAAGGCCAAAATGTGAATATTCCAAGTTTAATTTTTGTCACATGTAAATGGTACCACTTTAGACCAGCCAAGTGCTGAGATTTAAAGTATATATTATATATATTATGTATAACATAATATATATAACATAATATATATTATATAACATAATACATATAACATAATATATATATTATATATATTATGTATAACATAATATATATATTATGTATAACATAATATATATAACATGTGCAAAAGTTGGAATTTAAATTAGAGAAAAATCGGGTAATCGATAAATATAGAAAATTCGGTTTTCTACGCACACAACACATGGAACGTTTTTGGTACATCATGTGACACGTATCTAGACACTTTTTACATATGATATACATCTTAAAGTGTTCTATAAAATTAAATTAAGGGCTGATTGGAATATAACATGTGTGTATTATTAATGTGCATTATTTTACAAAGTTAGCAAAAATAAATTTCAGCACATGCACATACACATTCCAACGTCTACACCAGCTGAGATGGAGCTTATTTGGAGCCTTGTTGGCATATTGATTGGTCAAGGATCAATCATACAATGTTGGTGAATTGAAGAGAGAAGCTACAAATGGTAAGAATTCAAAATATATCTCTCTTATATCACATGCTGAAAATTTTAGCATGCTAAAATGTTGCTGGCCGAAATCTTGTCTTCAAAGTGAGATATTCCATCATCTTTTATTATGTGATTGATTGGAAGAAGAAATGGAAATGATTTGAATATAAATTAAATTAATAAATGGTGATATTTTATATATCACACATGCTGAAAATTTTTCAGCATGTGTACAACTTGTGTGGCCGAATTTGAGAGCTAAATGGTGTCCATGTTTATTTCTTATGTGATAGGAATACTTACCATAACTTGGTGATTCAATTTTTAAAGAAAAAATCAAGGTAAATTGGGTATTATTTTGAAAGAAAAGGAATGATGCACATGCTGAATTTTCAGCATGGCAAGACTACTAGTTGGCCGATTTTTTGCACTTGTTTGGGAAGGATTTTTTGTCTTGCAATTTATGTGAATATCTTATGATTTATGGAAATTATTTTGTGATGATTTTTGGCACATGTTTAAGTGAAATTCTCAGATTTTTCCAAGTCATCAATGATGACAACATTTATCCAATGAGAAGGTGCCAAGTAAGCGAAGACTAAATGATCATCCAATAAGAAGATGCCAAGTAAGCAAGGCCTTGTCACAATGATGTCTTACACTCTCTCAAGGACTTAAAAGATAATTTTCAAGAGGGGGAGACACACCAAGGGGGACGGCCTGCACCATTATAAGGAAAGAAGAGAGCAAACAAAACAACAACAAGCATTGCAATTCAAAGAGATCAAAAAAAAGCCTAGCTCTTATTCTCCTACATCTTCTTTCTTTCTCTCTTCTTGTAAAGCCTATTGTTTTCATATCTTTCAATCTTGAATAGGCTTGAGATAAACCACCATTCATTATACATCTTTGTAAAAGATTGATCAAGGTGTGATCAATCTTCATTCTTGCAAGGTGGTGGTGTTCGTGCGAATTGTACTTACAATACAAGGTTTGTAAAGGGTTGGAGTTAGGTGTAACTCTATCAACCCTGTGGTAAGGTGTGTTGTGTGTGTGTGATTAGTGTGAACCAAGAAAGGTGTTCCTTGAAGACTGGAGTAGGTTGTTTATAACCGAAGCAGTATAAAAATCTTGGTGCCATTTACTTTCTGCATTTACCTTTCAGTTACTGCACTGTTTACCCTTCTTGTTCGCATCCGTAAAAATAGTAAACGTTTTTCAAAAATTACGAAAATTTCCAGAAATATACTTACACGTTCTAGGGTTAATTTGGCACAAGTTTCAACCCTTTTGGATAAGTATAAGTCAATCAAACATCAAAAGTTCTGAGACTAGTGCAGTCTGATTTTCAGACTTGCAAAGGTTGAGATTTTGATTGTAGTTGACCTACTTCCCAAAAGAATTTTCCAAAACTGTTTCAACCCATTTAAATATAGTATATAAAGAGTTAGTGGTTAAATTTTCAGAGCATTTGGACGTTTACACAAATAGGAATTAATTTTTCAAAACCATCTAGCGTTTCTGGCAGATTTGCACAATCTGAGTACCAACGGTTTTTGAAGGGGTTAAAGGTTGAATTTTAATTTGAAATTTTTAGGGGACCCTCACAACATCGGAGGCTAAGTTATCTCAAAATTTCATAATTTGTGGAGACCTCTAACCTGGTTTTAAAATAGTTTTAATACTGGTCCTGAAAACAGAATCTGTTTTCAGAACTTGAATTGTTCAAGTTTAAAGAAATTTTAAAAACCACAATTTCCGCACCATCTATTCAACCCCCTCTTCTAGTGTTGCCTTGCAGATCCTACAAGTGGTATCAGAGCGTAGGAACACTCACTTCAAGGAATCCAACGATTCAGTGAGATGGCAACCACAAATCTCAAACCAAGCAAGAAGGTATGTCGAGCCGAAGGCCTCCACTTTTTGACGGTGAGTCGTTTATTCAGTGGAAACTTAGAATGAAGCTTTTTCTTATGGCTACAGATATAGATCTTTGGTCAATCATTGAAGATGGTCCTTATGTCCCATCTAAGGTATCCACCGTAGACGGAGTCACATTAGAAGTTGTTAAAACTAGACAAGAATATACGAGTGATGATAAAAAGAAACTTAGTATGAATGCTAGGGCTATGCAATTGCTTCTAAACGGATTAAGTAAAAGTGAGTCTAGTTATGTGTCAAACTGTTCGAGTGCACAAGAAATGTGGAGGATACTAGAAATGAAACACGAAGGCACGAGTCAAGTAAAAGAGTCAAAAATTAACATGCTTATGTCCAAACTTGAGTCTTTTAAATTATTGCCCAATGAGTCTATTGTAGATATGGATCTTCCTTTGACTAACATCTACAACTCTCTTGAGTCTCTTGGTAAGGCTTTTACTACGCAGGAAAAGGTACAAAAAGTCCTACGAAGCCTTCCTTCTGAATAGGACCCTAAAGTGACAGCGATAGAAGAAAGCAAGGAAACTAAATCAATAAAGATGGAAGAACTAATCGGATCACTTAAAGTTTATGAAAATAAACTCATCATACGGAAATCGGAATCATCTAAACAAGGTAAAGCCATTGCTTTTAAATCAAATGAATACGTCTCCCCTCCCTCCGATCACGTAGATGATAGTGATTTCGAATCGGATAATGATGACCTAATTTTATTGGCTAAAGGATTGGGAAAATTCATGAGAAGGTCATTTAGAAATAAAAACAAGGGCACTACAACTAAGAGAAATAAAAACAAGTCAAATGACAAAGACATTAAATGTTACGAATGTGGCAAACTCGGACACTTATCATATGATTGTCCCAATAAAGAAAAGCAAACTACTAAATACCCTGACAAGGAGCGGAACAAAAATAGACTCGCCTCAGAACCCAAACAAAGGAAACGTGCTCTAAAGGCCTCCACCTGGAGTGATTCATCGGATTCTGAAACTGAGACCGAAGAGGAGACCGCTCAAGTATGCTTTGCTTCCAAAGCATCTAATGAGGTATCATCTGATTCTGACTCTGACTCTGAACCTTCTTATGATGATCTTTTTAGTCAGTATCTAAAATTGCATAAATTCACTAAGACTCTCGCTAAGGAAAAGAAACGATTAATTGAAGACAAGAAACTGTTAGAATCTTCTAACGAGAATCTTGTCGCTCAATTAAGCGATTCAAAGAAAGAGTCATCATGCGTCATTACTGCATTAAAGACTGAGATTTCATCATTAACCACTCAAAATAATGAAATGAAATCCGAGATTTCAAATTTGAAATCAAGGAATACCGATTTAGAGAAAATGATGAAACAGTTTGATACAGGGTCCAACATGCTGCATCGCATCATATTATCACAAAAGCATGACAGCGACAAAACAGGACTGAGATACGTTGATACTAACGAAGTATCAACCAAACCAACCAAGTTTGTTGTGTCTAAGAAAGTAGACACCCCTAAGCCGCAAGTGGCGTCTAAGATGACGCAGAAAGCGCCCCCTTCCTCACGCCCCACTTCTTCATGTCATGTGAAATATAACTTTGTACCTTATAGATATGAAAAGAAGAGAATAATGCATACACGAAATTCATATCATCCATGCACTACGCACACACACACAAGGACATATCAAAAACGTCCTTCATTTAATGAGTATAAGGGAGTCCTTGGGCAAAGGCCCAAAGTGCATGCACCACATGTCTATTATATCGCACCTTCATCTGCATTCTTGCCATTTGATAGACCGAGAAGGATCACCCAAGTATGGGTACCGAAAGGTACTTTTACCAAGAGGTGATTAACTAACTCGAAAGGACCCAAAGTTAAAAGGGTACCTAAATCATCTTTGCACATTGTAGAGAGCCCACACATCGAAAGAAACATCTATTAAGTGGTTCCTTGATAGTGGATGCTCGAGACACATGACGGGTGACCCGAGCCTATTCACTAAACTAAAGAAGGTCACAAAAGGCGGATCCGTGACCTTCGGAGACAACAACGAAGGCAAGATCATCAGAAAAGGTACGATTGGAAGTCCAAACACACTCCAAATCTCCAACATATTTTTGGTAAGCAACTTATCCTACAATCTTCTCAGTATTTCTCAATTTGTTGACAATGGTTTCAATGTGTGCTTTACTCACCCTTATTGCAATATAATAAATAAAAATGGAGAAACCGTTTTAAAAGGAAAACAAGAAGGTAATATTTTTACGCTTTCTATGGATGATGTAATAGACGTTAAAGTTAAGTTTTTTATGTCAAATGAACCCAATGTGAACTTATGGCATAGACGTTTAGGACACATTGGCATTTCCACGCTAGAAAAACTTCAACGAAAGAACCTAGTACGAGGATTGCCTACGCTCGATTTAGACAACTTTCAGTTGTGTGAATCTTGCATAAAAGGCAAACAAACACGTGAGTCACTTAAGCCTAAAAACGAAATAAGCACGACTAGAATCTTAGAACTATTGCATATTGATTTGTTTGGTCCTAGTCGCACTACAAGCCTTGGTGGGCGCCACTATGCATGCGTAATTGTTGATGACTTTTCTCGTTATACTTGGACTTTATTTCTTGCACATAAGGATGATAGCGCCGTTGAGATTGCAAAATTGATTAAACAACTTGAAAATCAATACGGTGTAAATGTGAAAAAGATAAGAAGCGATAGAGGCAGTGAGTTTAAAAACAAAGAGATGATTTCGTTTTGCGAAGAAAAAGGAATTAAGCATGAGTTTTCGCCACCTAGAACTCCACAATTAAATGGAGTAGTAGAAATAAAGAATCGCACATTACAAGAAATCGCTAGAACTATGTTATGCGAAAACAAATTGCCTAGATTTCTGTGGGCGGAAGCCGTAAATTGTGCATGC
Source organism: Eustoma russellianum (assembly GCA_036186865.1). Taxonomy (NCBI): domain Eukaryota; kingdom Viridiplantae; phylum Streptophyta; class Magnoliopsida; order Gentianales; family Gentianaceae; genus Eustoma; species Eustoma russellianum. Next base: position 13,733,129 of record AP025062.1, on the reverse strand, counting down.
TATATTGTAAATCGCCTATCTATAAGAAAGAAAATAAACAAGACGCCTTATGAGATTTTGAATGATCGCATGCCTAAGATAGACTATTTTCATGTGTTTGGATGCAAATGTTTTGTTCTAAATACAAAAGATAATTTGGATAAATTTGAATCCAAATCAATTGAGTGCATTTTTGTTGGATATTCTATAAATTCAAAGACATATAGATGTTATGATCCTCTCACTAGACAAATTATAGAATCTATTCATGTTAAATTCAATGAATTTGGTGAGATTGATAAAGATAAGGAATATGAAGATGATTTTGAATTGAAACCCGTTTTGAGTGAAGATAATGATTCTTTTGATATGCATGATGTGAATGACACACTAGAAATGCATGATCACATAGAAATGCATGATAACTTATAAAATAATCAACCAAGATGGCATAGAGATCACCCACATGATCTCATCATAGGCGACCTCACTCACGGTGTGCGACCACGTAGAAGAATTACTTCAGATGAAATAAATGAATTTCATGCTATTATTTCTGAAATTGAGCCCAAAATGTGCATGATGCTTTGAGTGATTCTTCTTGGATTGATGCCATGCATGATGAACTTAATCAATTTGTTAGAAACGATGTATGGGATTTAGTGCCACGTCCACAAGATAAGACTATCATAGGCACAAAGTGGGTATTTAGGAATAAAATGAATGAAGAAGGAAAGGTTGTTAGAAATAAAGCGAGACTTGTAGCACAAGGATATAATCAAGAAGAAGGAATTGACTACGATGAAACATTCGCACCCGTAGCACGTCTAGAAGCTATACGACTATTACTTGCTATTGCTTGCATGAAAGACTTTAAATTATATCAAATGGACGTAAAAAGTGCTTTTCTAAACGGATTCATACAAGAAGAAGTATACGTGAAGCAACCACCCAGTTTTGAAGATTTGAAACATCCCGATCACATGTACAAACTAAAGAAGGCACTATATGGCTTAAAGCAAGCACCGAGAGCATGGTATGATCGTTTTGCTACTTTCCTTTTAGAAAATGATTTTAAACGTGGTACTATAGATAGTACACTATTTTTGAAACAAGATAAATCAGATTTACTTATTATCCAAATCTACGTTGATGATATTATTTTCGGCTCTACCTCACATGGACTTGTTAAAGATTTCAAAAATTGCATGAAATTTGAATTTGAAATGTCTATGGTTGGTGAACTTAATTATTTTCTTGGCTTGCAGATTAAGCAAACGAGTAAAGGGATTCATATAAGCCAAGCAAAATATGTTAATGACATGATTAAAAAGTTTAATTTTGAAAATTTGAAACCATCCCCCACCCCTATGAGTGTCACTACTAAATTAGACAAAGACAAACATGGTAAAGACGTTGATAATGGATTATATCGATCTATGATAGGTTCTTTGCTATATTTAACTGCTAGTAGGCCTGACATCATGTTTAGTGTATGCATGTGTGCCCGTTTTTCAAAGTCAACCCAAGGTGTCACACTTCAATGCGGTAAAAAGAATATTCCGTTATATTAAGCACACGCCCACCTTAGGAATTTGGTATGATAAGGATTCTACATTTGACTTACATGCTTACACTGATGCAGATTATGGTGGCTGCAAAATAGATAGAAAAAGCACGAGCGGAACTTGCCAATTTATAGGAAATTCCCTTATTTCATGGTTTTCCAAAAAGCAAGCAAGTGTTGCTTTGTCCACTACTGAGGCTGAGTACATGGCTCTTAGCCTTTGTTGCACACAGTTGTTGTGGATAAAACAACAACTTTCGGAATTTGGAATTACCGTAAATAAAATTCCTATATATTGGGATAGTATGAGTGCCATAAATTTGTCTAAGAATCCCGTGTTACATTCTAAGGCTAAGCACATAGAAGTACGCTATCACTTTCTTCGTGATCACGTAAACAATGGTAATATTGTCATAGATCACGTACGCACAGAAGGACAAGTAGCGGATATCTTTACAAAAGCCTTAAATCAAGCCACGTATGAATCTCTTCGTTCTAAATTAGGCATGATTCCCGTTGATATGATTTGATTTACTTTCCTTTTTGACAGGAATCTTTTGATTTACTTTCCAAAATAAAAGGGGAGAGAAAAGCATGATTTAAGGGGGAGAGGGAGACTAATTGATATTAATTGCACAAATCAAGGGGGAGCCGGATTTGAAATTCGAAATTTAAATTTCAAATTTGTGCATGTTTCAAGGGAGAGAGATAGCATTTAAATCATGTGCATAAGTTATTTTGAAAATCATCAAAAGGGGGAGATTGTAGAAATAAGGGGGTTTGAGTGATTTCAAAATAAGTAACTTGAATGCATATATATATAAACGTATACAAGCATATATACAAACGTGTACATGTATGCATGATATTTTGCCATTACTTGCCTTATTTAGCTTATATATAATGTTGCCGTACTAACGAGCCATGAAGCATTAAAGCTTACATCATATGTCAAACATTTGTTGTGTTTACACTATTTTCAGGTGCCACCATTAATGAACTAAACTAGTTCATTAAGTGAAGTACTTAGTTTAATAAACTAAGTAGTTCATTAAAGGAAGTCATATTTGGAAAATGCACAAAGGCAACAAAGCTAAGGAAGGAAGGTTTTCTCCTCCTCCCCATCTTTAATACACACGGCTATATACATATATTACACCTATTTTCAGATTTTTTTTAAAAGGCACATACACATGTATTCCAACGTACTACCGACACGTTATATATTTTATGTACGTACGTTAACGTCACATCACTATACTTAACTCATATTTATGAGTATATTCAGGTCTTATATCATATGATATAAGATATGGTGATGACAAATTAAATACGAAACGATAAAAGGTTCTAAACCGAAATTTGTCGTATCGGGCGAATACCGAAACTTCGCCAACGTGTCACGTACTTGCCATAAATAAATGGCCAGCCCTATACATCAAAATGTGATGTAAGTTTCGTGCACTTTACTAAATAATCAGCCAAAAATACTTTCCATGTTGGCACACACAAATTACTCCACATTAAGACCAAAATGTGAAGATTCCAAGTTTAATTTTTGTCACATGTAAATGGTACCACTTTAGACCAGCCAAGTGCTGAGATTTAAAGTATATATTATATATATTTTGTATAACATAATATATATGACATGGGCAAAAGTTGGAATTTAAATTAGAGAAAAATCGGGTAATCGATAACTATCGAAAATTCGGTTTTCTACGCACACAACACATGGAACGTGTTTGGTACATCATGTGACATGTATCTAGACACTTTTTACATATGATATACATCTTAAAGTGTTCTAGAAAATTAAATTAATGGCTGATTGGAATATAACACGTGTGTATTATTAAATGTGCATTATTTTACAAAGTTAGCAAAAATAAATTTCAGCACATGCACATACACATTCCAACGTCTACACCAGCTGAGATGGAGCTTATTTGAAGCCTTGTTGGCATATTGATTGGTCAAGGATCAATCATACAATGTTGGTGAATTGAAGAGAGAAGCTACAAATGGTAAGAATTCAAAATATATCTCTCTTATATCACATGCTAAAAATTTCAGCATGCTAAAATGTTGCTGGCCGAAATCTTGTCTTCAAAGTGAGATATTCCATCATCTTTTATTATGTGATTGATTGGAAGAAGAAATGGAAATGATTTGAATATAAATTAAATTAATAAATGGTGATATTTTATATACCACACATGCTGAAAATTTTTCAGCATGTGTGCAACTTGTGTGGCCGAATTTGAGAGCTAAATGGTGTCCATGTTCATTTCTTATGTGATAGCAATACTTACCATAACTTGGTGATTCAATTTTTAAAGAAAAAATCAAGGTAAATTGGGTATTATTTTGAAAGAAAAGGAATGATGCACATGCTGAATTTTCAGCATGGCAAGACTACTAGTTGGCCGATTTTTTGCACTTGTTTGGGAAGGATTTTTTGTCTTGCAATTTATGTGAATATCTTATGATTTATGGAAATTATTTTGTGATGATTTTTGGCACATGTTTAAGTGAAATTCTCAGATTTTCCCAAGTCATCAATGATGACAACATTTATCCAATGAGAAGGTGCCAAGTAAGCGACGACTAAATGATCATCCAATAAGAAGATGCCAAGTAAGCAAGGCCTTGTCACAATGATGTCTTACACTCTCTCAAAGACTTAAAAGATAATTTTCAAGAGGGGGAGACACACCAAGGGGGACGGCCTGCACCATTATAAGGAAAGAAGAGAGCAAACAAAACAACAACAAGCATTGCAATTCAAAGAGATCAAAAAAAAGCCTAGCTCTTATTCTCCTACATCTTCTTTCTTTCTCTCTTCTTGTAAAGCCTATTGTTTTCATATCTTTCAATCTTGAATAGGCTTGAGATAAACCACCATTCATTATACATCTTTGTAAAAGATTGATCAAGGTGTGATCAATCTTCATTCTTGCAAGGTGGTGGTGTTCGTGCGAATTGTACTTACAATACAAGGTTTGTAAAGGGTTGGAGTTAGGTGTAACTCTATCAACCCTGTGGTAAGGTGTGTTGTGTGTGTGTGATTAGTGTGAACCAAGAAAGGTGTTCCTTGAAGACCGGAGTAGGTTGTTTATAACCGAAGCAGTATAAAAATCTTGGTGCCATTTACTTTCTGCATTTACCTTTCAGTTACTGCACTGTTTACCCTTCTTATTCGCATCCGTAAAAATAATAAATGTTTTTCAAAAATTACAAAAATTTCCAGAAATATACTTACACGTTCTAGGGTTAATTTGGCACAAGTTTCAACCCTTTTGGATAAGTATAAGTCAATCAAACATCAAAAGTTCTGAGACTAGTGCAGTCTGATTTTCAGACTTGCAAAGGTTGAGACTTTGATTGTAGTTGACCTACTTCCCAAAAGAATTTTCCAAAACTGTTTCAACCCATTTAAATATAGTATATAAGGAGTTAGTGGTTAAAGTTTCAGAGCATTTGGACGTTCACACAAATTGGAATTAATTTTTCAAAACCATCTACCGTTTCTGGCAGATTTACACAATCTGAGTACCAACGGTTTTTGAAGGGGTTAAAGGTTGAATTTTAATTTGAAATTTTTAGGGGACCCTCATAACATCTGAGGCTAATTTATCTCAAAATGTCATAATTTTTGGAGACCTCTAACCTGGTTTTAAAAACGTTTTAATACTGGTCCTGAAAACAGAATCTGTTTTCAGAACTTGAATTGTTCAAGTTTAAAGAAATTTTAAAAACCACAATTTCCGCACCATCTATTCAACCCCCCTCTTCTAGTGGTGCCTTGCATATCCTACAGTATATTCAATCCGCCATTGCATAACCCATGGTAGATAGAACTTCATATGACATGTAAGAAGCTTGGAGAAATAATTTTCTTCTTCGGTAGGGTTATAGGTTTTTGAGAAAATATCAAAAGATGTCTTCACTGTATCTTGCCCGATGAAATAATCTGTTCATATCAAATTTTTAATATATAAATGTTCCCACCAACTATTGAACCACAACGGGATAAGTTTTGTTGTGATCTGTTTGGTATCAAAATATGTTAATCATGTATGTGAACATCTGGAATTATGGATATAAAAAGTATTAAACCAGGCTTGCTGATAATCCCAGTAATTGAAATGGGTTGCAAAGAATGATGACATAGAATATTGTGTTGGGAAACCAAGTTTCTCTATCAAGGACCCATATTCTTTTAACCATTCTTCAGGTGATATTATATATAATATCCTGAAGCTTGAACATGCAATTCATTTTAGTTTTCTTTTGAAAAACTATGTTTTATTTCATTAGATTTAGTCATAAGTAATATAGTTTGATAATAATCTATTGTTTTTGTCGAATCCTATGATCTATAATAAAATTTTTTACCAAAATAATTTTGCAAAGCAATCATAGGATCCTTGTGGAAAAAAGAATGTTCTAATGTAGTAATATAATTAAAAAATGTTTTTTAATAAAATTATCTTTCTGTACTACTTTCTTATAAGTAGGAAAAGTAGTAGTTCGTATTTGACTTGTGCTAGGAGAAAATATTTTTTGAGAAACCGCTTTTTCTCTACTACATTAGAGATTTGTTTTTGAAAAATATTGAGTTGATATTTCTCAAACCAATCTTGAAATTCTGCACTTTGAGACAAATTCTCAAGCATTGAGAAAGCATTTGGGATATTTGGGTTATTTAGAGAGGAAGATATTTCTGACTTGGGATTTATTTGGGTTATAGGGGTAGCTGGTATTGGGGTTTGGAGAGTTGCAGTTTCCTCTTCTTAGACCTTGTCAGCCCATGTTTTGCAGGATGTTGGAGTAGTTGGAAGTTTCCCTTTATCCTTGGTATTTCTGGGCATCATGTCTGTTTTTGGAGAAATTCTCGTGTCAGAAAATCTGGGACAGAATTTGTATCTCCTTTAATAAATTCAATATCAAATCATATATACTTAATAATGTTTTCCATCTGGCAAAAATCTGTTTTGAAGCTAGGTTTTTTACATCTTTTTGAAAAACTTCTTTTGCCGACTTGCAGTCTATGCGTAAAAGAAATTTTTGATTTAGCAAATCACTTTGAAATTTTTGAATGCATAACACAATGCTCAATATTTCTTTTTTGATTGTAGAATATGATTTTTTTGTGTCATTCCAATGACCAGAAGTATACTGAACTATTGATTCTTTTCCATTGCATAGTTGTTTTAGAATACCTACATATCCTATATCAGACGCATCAGTTTCTACTATTTTTGGTAGATTATGATCTACAATATATAAACAAGGTATTTCTGGTACAAATCACTTCAGTCCGTTCCGCCCAATCCTATTCCCTTATTCCCTTTTAATTTTCTGTTCTTACATTCTGTAGGACTTTAATCACTCCTCCGATTTCTGTGTCTTTACTATCTTTATTTTATTTTGTTTATATATCATTTGCATCTGCATCTTCCTTTTTCTATTCTGCTTCTTTTTGTAAAAGCTATCAGATTTGTGGATATATTTGGTATCAGAGCCAGGGGGAGTAGATCTATAAGATTTGTTTTCATTCTTACATAATCTAAGATATTTGTTTATAAACTGGTGAGTGTTTGCCTTGTACAAACTGGGTAATAAGCTTATTCAAAGATCAACAAATCTCTTATGCGTCAGGGTGTTGGTAGCCAAAATATAAACAGATCTTAAGAAAGATTAAGAATGGAAGAAATGTTTAATAGATCTGCTTCATTTAGCTCTACATCAAATACAGATGCGAGTAAGGTAGTTAATACTGAGAAGTAATAATAGAAAATTTTGATAAAGCTGTAAATAACTGGGTCATTCTAAAGATTAAGAAATCTGAAATATATGAGTCTTCTCTCTTCAATATGTTAAAATCAGACTACATAATCAAAATGGAAGAAAGGGATATTCCTCTTTCAAAACCTTTTGAAACAATATAACTTCTTTTTTATAAATCTCTTGAAAAACATAGGAAGAAAGGTTTTCAATATCTCCATGTAGGATTAATACAAGCAGGAATCAAACCTTTAACTAGGGAAGGTTTAGATACCTCAATATTAATTGTCTTAAGAGATATTCGACATAATAACTTTGAACAGTCACTTCCGAGTTCAGTTGAGTCCAGTCCTTGTACAGGACCAATCTTATTTGATTGTTATCCAAATTTTCATGCTCCTTAAAAGATACATAAATATTGAAAACTTTGGTCTTACAAATTAAAACACATGGATATGATATGTTACTAGGATCAATTCCTTTGGCTTTAATATATCGAATTCATTATAAGGTAATGAGTTCCATGTTTGTTGGTCCTAAACCAAAAAACTCCTTGAAAAAAGGAGACACAATGAACCTACATACACATCTATCAAAATCTAATGCCATAATCTCTAGATCTATCAAATGGAATAATGTAAATCTTCCACAAGAATGGATCCTTGAGGGAGAAATCAAAGCTATAAACCAAGAAAAAATCAGCCAAATACAGAACTAGCAAAAATAAGACAATTAAATGATGGGTCTATAAAACTGAGCGTTGCTAGAAGCTTCTCAACTAGGGATAATGATATAACCGATATAGCCTCCACTTCTAGCACAATAAATCCTGAAAGATTTCCCTCCAGTTCTAGTACAATAAATCTTGGAAGATTTTCACAGATACCATCTGTGATAAACATTCCATATCAAAAACATCGGTTTTCAACCTCAGATATTGATAATACGAATTCTTCTTTTAGAAACGCAAATTATTCTACGGAAATCCCAAATCCAGTTTATTCTAGAGCAGAATACAGCCCCCCAAATAGTTTGACTCAATCTGCAAGAACTGAGAATATTGCAAATAAATTAAATGTCATCGGAAAAGAATTTGTGGTAAATAAAAATATTTTACACATTGAATTTTACAATGATGAAAATATGTGTAAAAGAGAATGGTTCTTCAAACACTAATATAATACTAGAGAACAAATTCAAGAACAATACTATGAATTTATCAATAGTCATAAAATCAATATATTCTTTTTGATTGGTTCGAAATATATGCTTCACAGAATAATATCACTTTTCCTTTCAAAAAGATAACTCCACTAACAGAATTAACAAAAACATGGACAACTCTTACATCACAAAAGAAGATAGTCTCAAATCATCCACCCCTTTTAGGAATAAAAGTTGATTACTCTGGAACCACCATAGAAGCTATTCCTTGTAAAAATACAGCTGAAGAAGCTCTTATGAATACTAAAAATATTATTTTACAAAATAATTACACCAACACACACCTAAATAAAATAGGAAAACAACTAGACAAAATAGCAAAACATTATGAAAAACAACCAATTCAAACAACCAGTGATAAAACACCACTCAAATTTAAACAACCTATATTTAAACCTTGTCAAATATCCTCGAGTAGTGTCAACACCATATTTAACAAAAAAGAATTTAAACAAAATCTAAAAGAACATCTATATAGGATAGAAAAGAGTTTAGACAATAGTAATTCTGTTACTAATGAGGTTGTAGCTGATACACATACTACATCTATGTCAGTTGCTAGTCGAACTAGGAATAAAGTAGCTAATGACAAGTAAATATCAACCACCTCCAAAATAAATACATTAGAAGTAAAAACGGATTCTGAGAGTGATATTAGTCAAGCTCTTGAACAATTTGAACAACAAAATTTACAAACAACACAAAATTCTTTACAGAAAATAGAGTGGAATACATCAATAATTCCTATTCAAACATCTCCTGATTTACACATAAAACCAATCTCATAGTATAGATTTAATTCAAACTCTATTTATACATGGACTGTACCGCCCTGTACTCAGCCTGCCCACGTACGGTGCACCTGCCGTACTTTGCTACGAAAAGTACTAGGCGTCAATGCATAACATGTCACAGTCCATGCTAAAATCGTGGACTACAATGTCATCATCTTAACAGGTAAGCAAAATTTAGTTAGAATAAAAACTTTCAAAGGAAATCTTTCCGAATATCTGACATAGAGTTTACAACCAAGTTCACAAAATAAAGACAATCCGAAATTAATATCCCCAAAATGATCCACAAAACATGAGCCCATCATAAAAGTCCTTATGCTGCAATCCACTATCATGTCTACAGATATGGAACTCGAGGCTCATCGTCAATCCATTCTACACCATTCCCTGCAGGCTCTTGGGGGAAATAAAAGGGTGAGTGACAAAGTCACTAGCAAGTATACCATAAACAATCATGAATTAAATGGAAACTGTACACAAGAACCAAATCCCAAGAATCTCAACTTTCCTGACACACCTGACCTTCAACCCACTAGCCGCAAAGGTAATAAGATCATAGCTTAAGTGACAATAGACTAAGCATCCTACTCATAATCATATGCAATGCGTATGAATATGCAAATGTAATGCAACAAGATAGGATGAAAACAAATTTCGATTATTCTTACTTTCAAAACATAATCGTCGTAAAACAAAGAGTAGAGAGGGTTGAGATCTATTATCTCTAGATCTGAAACGGTCATACCATTTCCTTCAGAGCTATTGTTTCCGGATCTGAAACGGTCATACAATCAATCATCATCATCAGGTCTATTATCTTCGGACGTGGACGGTCATAAATGTTCATCATCAGGTCTATTATCTCTAGGCCTGGACGGTCATAATATCATCCTCAGGTCTATTATCTCTGGGCTTGGACGGTCATAATCATCATCAGATCAATTAACCCCAGATCTGGAGCGGGTTGTGCTGGCCAGGAAGTAATGGTACCATAGGAACTTTTTCTTTGAAGAACAGAAAACTTATCGTCAAAAGAGCTTTCTTACAATTCTTTGGCATAAAAATCAGTCTCATAAGTAGCATGAACATGGACAATGCAATGCATGATATGCAACATACAATTCATGACTAAATACATCATAGAAGACATATTCTCACTTGTTGCTTAAGCTGGAAAACAGTCCAGCAGCAATGCCTTGTTCACACGGCCTCAAAATCACCAATTAAGAGCCTATTTCTAGAAACTTTTGCCACAAACATGCATAATGGAATCTTAGATACATGCCATAAAAATTTCGTAACATTCTGAGATGTCTAAGATCCTCAAAACATTAAATTGCCATCAAGGGTTACTGCAGAATTCTGCAGCGCAGTACCCGCCCTACCTCAATTCCAAGGGTCATAATACAATATTCAATTAGGACTATCACCTGAAAAACATAGCCAATATACCAAGGAACAATATTCATATGCCCAAACATCACATGTAAGTCTAAATAAACAAGATCAAGGCCTCATAATTCACGCCAACAAACTGTCCTGTTTTCCAGTTTTGTACCGTTACTTTCATCTCAGTTGTTAGCCCTTAAAACAGAGGTTTCAAGCCAATTTCCTTACATGTACTGGTGCATCTATGTGTTAGGTAAATATCATAAAATTTCAACGCAATCCGACATGTTGAAAAGGGTCATTTAATTATCTTTCTCAGTCCAGGTACCTGCATAATCTGTAGTGACCCGTTCTTACTAAAAATTCCATTTTGGCCAAACCACAAAAGCTTTTGCAGAATTTCCACCACACAAATTCACTACACATATCAAGCTACCAGCACACCAAATTTTAGCTCAATTGCACGTTTCTAAGGTTCATTTTAAGGCCAAACAAGTTGCTACCAAAACTGTCCTATTTCAGAGAATCTTACATTTCATCACTATTATTCTTCAAACATTTCTTAAACCAACTTCAACTCCTAAAATAGCTTGCTAACCACCAAGTACACATTTTAACATGAACTTTTCAGGTCTCATAGATTCTTTAAGCTACACCATACCCCCCCACGCCAAACAGCCCCATAAACTACACATAAAACATGCCATTTTCTTATATTTTATGCCTCATAAAATCTATTCTTAACAAGAATTAGTTCACTATTCAACTAATTACCAAAACCGCTCCTTATTGTGAAGAATAGGTCTCATATCATGTTTAAGTTAGGCACATAACATATCCATAGAGAGAATCACTCAACATGCCAAAACTTTCCCTTATAAAACAACCAATTTCTCATGCTTTGCACTTAGTACTTCAACTAAGATTCATGACTTAAAATAACTAGACATTCAAGCATTCAATTTCACAAATAAGTCAAGATTGTCTAGAGTATACTTGCCTGTTTTGATTTTAGAAATTTTCCCTAGCTTGAGCCTTGGTTGAAATGGATAGAAGTTTTCTCCAACTTCACTAGAGAGCACACGGTTTTAGGGAGGAAAATGAAGGTGAACATTAGCTACCATTTAAATGAATAAAAGTGCTAGGTTGTGGCTAGATTTCCTTACCAAAATAGAACTTAAGTGGAGATTGAAAGAGACCCAGCCACCATGATGCTAGCACCACCTAATAGCTTGAAAGCTCTTCACCTAGTGACCATTAGAGGGTCACGGTTTTCATAGGGAGAAAAAGGTACAAGATGAGCTTTACAATTTGCAATTTGGAATTCACTTTTGAAGTTAGAATGCAACTTACCTAGAGGAGATTTAGAGCTTGAAGATGGTGTTGAGTCTCCTTAGGTCAACCTAGCCGAAATGAGAGGATGAAGAGTAGCCTAAGTATGCAAGATACTTTTAATGTTTAGCTTGGGATGAACCCTTGAGTGTATTGTGAGGTAGGAATGAAATGAAGCTTCTAGGATAATCTTGAAGAAGGTTTCATGGGGCAAGAAGAAAAGGTACCCTGCGGCCTTGAGATATAGGAGAAGAATAGAGACTCTTCATGTGCATGGGGTATAATCATGAAGGGTAGTTAGTGTGTTGAGCCATTTGCTACTGGTTTCTTTTGAGGATAGTTTTAAAGAAAAGCTACTAAAGTGGTTGGTTGGGTATTAAGGATAAAGGAGATCTTATGATAATCCATGTTGTATCCAGCAGTTTTTAGAGAAAAAGAGGAGGGAAACTCTTTAAAATCTTGGAACAAAATCATGTGGTTATTTACTACATATGTAAGCCTTTTTAGAATTATTTTAAGAGGGCTAATAAAGTATTTAGTTGGCTTTAAGAAGCAAGATGGTTCTAGAGTCTCCTAGACTCCATGTTGGCCGGATTTTTATCTAAAAAATTTGGGAGGGAATAATTGTCATTTCATTTGCTTCATGAGACATACTTACTTATATAATTATACCATTTCTTATAGTATTTACTTTAAGGAAATTTAATTGAAGAAGAATAAAATGAAATGGAATTTAATAAAATGCACTTGGAAAGACTGATATTTTATTAAACCACTTCATAAGAGTTGGAGATACAGAGTGATTTCTGTTGGGTACAACATCCTCCCCCCTTATAACAAGTTTCGTCCTCAAAACTTATGAGCACCAGTCAAAGAGATGTGGGTATGAGCTTCTCATGCTTTCTTCAGTCTCCCAAGTGGCTTCATCAACAGAGTGATGCTTCCATTGCACTTTAACCATGGGAATAGATCGCTTTCTTAGTACCTTTTCCTTCCGATCAATAATCCTCTCAGGCTCTGCTTCATAAGATACATCGGCTTCAATCTTCAACGGTTGCTTCTCGATGATATGGCTGGGTTCGTGCACGTAAAGGCGAAGCTGGGACACATGAAATACATCGGGCAATTGAGACAGCGATAGTGCTAACCGGTAGGCAACTTCTCCAATCCTTTCAAGAACTTCGTATGGCCCGATAAATCTCAGACTCAGTTTACCTTTTATGCCAAATCTTCTTACGCCCTTCGATGGCGAGACATTCAAGAACACATGGTTGACGCCTTTCGTTGGCCTAAACTTTGCTTCTATCTTGAGCCGCCTTCAAACTTTGCTTGACAATCGTCACATTTTCTTGTGTTTGCTCCACTAGGTCGGGTCCTGCAAAAATCTTGTCTCCAATTTGATCCCAATAAAGTGGAGATCGGCACTTTCTTCCATACAATGCTTCATCAGGGGATATTCCAATGGATCAGTGATAATTATTATTGTAGGAAAAATCCACCAACTTAAGACTTTTGTCCCAACTTCTTCCAAAATCAAGGATACAAGCGCGTAACATGTCCTCTAGTGTTTGGATTGTTCTTTCTGATTGACAATCAGTTTGAGGATGAAACGCTGAACTCATCTGAATTTCAGTGCCCATCGCTTTCTGGAAGGCTGTCAAAAATCTAGAAGCCAAGTGAGGGTCACGATCACAAACTATACTCGTGGGTAATCCGTGCACGCATACAATCTGATCAATATACATGGTAGCCAATTTCTCCATAGAGGCTTTGATTGACATGGCCATGAAACGGGCAGACTTCGTCAAACAGTCAACCACAACCCAAATAGCATCATATACATTCCTTGTCTTTGGTAGGTCAGTCACGAAGTCCATGGTGATGTGATCCCATTTCCACTCAGGGACTTCAAGGGGTTGCAACAATCCTGCGGGTCTTTGATGCTCTGCTTTCATCCTTTGGCAAATGAGACATTTCTCCACAAATTCAGCAATTTGCTTCTTCATGCTAGGCCATCAGAACTTCCGCTTTAAGTCTTGATACATCTTGTTGGCTCCTGGATGAATGGATAGGCGGGAACTATGACCTTCCTGAAGGACTTCATTCTTTATGATGTCATCGTTGGGTACGCATAACCGACCCCTGAACCATATGCTGTCATCACTACGGAACTCAAAATCTTCAGAGGGTTTCATTTTCAACTTATTCTTGATCTTCTTCAAAGCTTCATCCTTTTCTTGAGCCTCTTTAATTTTATCAATTAACGAAGGAATTAAGACCAACTTAGCAAGAACATCATCAATGGAATCAACTACTTCAAGGTCAAACTCTTCCATATCACGTTGTAAAGGCGGTTGACGCGGATGGCTTCTTTTTCGACTCAAAGCATCGGAAACTCTATTAGCTTTCCTGGATGGTACTGGATTGAGAGGTCATAATCTTTTATCCGCACTAGCCATCGGCGTTGGTGCATATTTAACTCTTTTTGGGTGAAAAGGTACTTAAGGCTTTTGTGATCGGTAAAGATTTTTGCAGTTTTCACCATACAGATAATGCCCCCATATCTTTAGAGCAAAAACTACAGCTGCAAGCTGAAGGTCATGGACTGTATAGTTCTGTTCAAACGGCTTCAGCTGACAAAATGCATATGAAATCACTCGATCTTTCTGCATTAATACACATCCGAGAATGTTTTTTGAGGCATCACTATATACCACAAAACTCTCACCAGGGACAGGTTGAACCAAAACTGGAGCAGATGTCAACTTCTCTTACAACTCTGCAAAGCTCCTTTCGCAGTCTGAATTCCATTCGAACTTTGTCTTCTTCTGCGTCAGTCGGGTGAGAGGCATAGCAATCCTGGAAAATCCTTCAACGAATTTGCGATAATAGCCCGCGAGATGAAGAAAGCTTCTCACCTCTGTGACATTCGTTGGCCTTGGCTATTCCGTGATAGCTTCAATCTTTTTAGGATCCACTGATATTCCATCCTCAGATATGATGTGGCCAAGAAATGATACACTGTGCAGCAAAAATTTGCATTTACTAAATTTGGCGTACAACTGCTTCTTCTGTAATATATCAAGAACGATCCTCAAATGGGCTGCATGGTATTCTTCATCTGGTGAATAGATCAGGATATCATCAATAAAAACCACAACGAATTTATCTAGTTGCTCTTGAAATACTCGATTCATAAGGTCCATGAATTCAGCAGGGGCGTTTGTCAATCCGAATGGCATCACAAGGAATTTGTAATGCCCATAACGCGTCCTGAACGCAGTTTTCAGAATATCCTCGGCTTGGATCTTCAATTGAAAATATCCAGAGCGTAGATCCATTTTACTAAAGACTCGGGCTCCCTGTATCAAGATGCCTTTAGACAGAGCTCAAAAGCAAAATTTTATCGAAATAAAACTTATTAATTGCTTACCCGAAGCTGGTCAAACAGATCGTCAATCCTAGGCAGTGGGTACTTATTCTTTATCGTAATCTTGTTGAGCTCTCTATAATCTATGCACAGACGCATGCTTCCATCCTTTTTCTTTACAAATAGCATGGGAGCACCTCAAGGCGAGATGCTTGGGCGGATAAGTTTCTTCTCTAATAGCTCACGTAACTGCTCTTTTAGTTCCTTCAATTCAGCAGGCGCCATTCGGTATGGTGCCTTTGATATAGGCTCGGATCTCGGAATTAGATTGATTTCAAATGCAACCTCTCGATATGGAGGAAGGCCTGGCAATTCCTTTGGAAAAACATCAGGATACACCTGAACTACTGGGACTTGAGAAAGATCAGATGGCGCTTGATCGACACTTAAAGCATAAACTAAGAATCCTTCATATCCTTTCTTCAATGCACTATGGGCACGGGCAACATTCACATAGACATTCTTGGGGAATTTCTTCAATTTTGAGTCTCCATGAAAAGTTACTTTTTCACGTGCTGGGTTCTTAATGGTAACCCGTCTCTCATGACAATCAATATGAGCACAATTCTTGGAGAGTCAATCCATTCCAAGAATTATGTCGAAGTGGCTCATAGTTATTGGAATCAAATCTGCTGCAGACCGCTGCTCGTTGAACTCAATCTCACAGCCCTTATACAATTGGTGAGAAACAAGCACCTGATCACTAGCTGCTTGAACTCTATATGGTGTCCCAAGATGAATGGGGCTATGATCAATATTCTTCGCAAACTTCCTTGAGATAAAGGAGTGGCTAGCGCCACTATCAAACAATACATTTGCAGGCATTCTTCATACTAAGATAGTTCATGAATCATGCAAGATTGACTAAGCAACAACAAAGCAACAATATCTTGAAAATATAGACATTGCATAAATCTTAAAACATACCAGTCACAATATCAGTGGCTTCATCAACAGCATCATCGGTCATGACGTGGACATTTGCATTTGCACGCTGATGCTGGTTCCTTGCTTGTTGCTGCTGCTGGGCTCCTCTTTCCGGACAATCTTTGATTAAGTGGCCGACTTTTCCACATCCAAAACATGTAGTTCCCTTGTCTGGACAATTCTTAAGCACATGGCCCACCTTTCCACAACCAAAACATTTCCCTGCCCGAATAAAGCATTCTCTCACATGGTTCTTTTGAAAATGAGGACAAACTGGAATAGCTGGCTGCTGCTGCAGTTGACCTTGATTTCTTGGCTGATTCTTTTACTGAAAATTCTGTTGATGTGGGCGGCGCTGAAAGCGATTCTGATTCTTTCCCTGGCGACCTGGTCCTCTGAAATTCTACTTCGCTACCTTACGAGATCCCCCACTACCAGATGCTTCTCTTCCCCTCTTCTGACCAATCTCATCACATCGGATGATGTCTCTCTCAATCTTGTAGCAGGCATCAAGCAATGCTCTAAAATTTGCAGGATTTGCATTAACAAGCCAGGTTCTTATCCTCGGATTTAAGCCTCTTTCAAATTTCAACATCATTGTCTATTCATCATTCATCGTTGATGGCTAAAATCTCCCCAGGGCTATAAACGTATTTGCATAATCAACAACTGTCATCCCTTGCTCTTGATTTAGTGACTCAAACTCATGTCTCTTTTGCAGCTTAACTGAAGGGGGAATGTAGAACTTATTGAACTCTTGCAAGAATCTCTCCCACGGTATCGGTCTTGGCAAAGATTGCAGATTACCTTTCCACCACTGATTTGCTTCTCCAAGAAAAAATGGTCTAAAAGCTTGTGTTTTCATTTCTTCGGGTGCACGGATCAATTCAAAGCAGTTCTCCACTTCAACAAGCCACTTTTCTGCAATATCAGGATCTGATTTTCCTTCAAATGATGGCACATAGCTCTCTTCAATTTCTCAAGATAAGATTGTGCATCTCTAACTGGCTCATGCGGTTGAGGAGGGGCATTCTGCTATTGTACCCAACGAAAATCGCATTGTACTTGAGGCGTATGGAGTAGTGTAATAAAATGATTCGTCTTTCCAAGTGCATTTTTCTAAGTTTATTTCTTCTGTTTAATTATTTTTTCTTAAAGTGAATACTATAAGAAATAGTATAATACCCCAAGTAAGATTTATGAAACATGTGAAAGGACTATTTTGCCCTAGACCCTCATGGCCGAATTTTCTAAAGTCTTGTAAGGGCAAAATGGTCCTTTCACACTTTTACTTGAAACACTTTTACTAATTATCCTCAAAACGCAATAAAAGAATAAAAAAGCCTATGGAAGGCCCCCACCACCGGATTACCATAGCTAATCCATGGTAACTCCTAAACAACCTTAGTTACTTTTCTAACCATCCTAAAAAGTAACTTAAGGAGTAATTGGGGGGTAAAGCAACTAGAGAGTAAATGTGCCTACCAAACCCCCTAACCGCTGGCTACCCTACTAAGGTTAACCCATGAAGACTTCATCAACCACCTTGGTTACTTTTTTTAACCCCACCTCAAAAATTAACTCATGTAGTAATTGGGGTTAAGCACTAAATGATCTTCATGATGGTGTTCATGCAAAGGAGGGAAAATCTCTTCTCCTCCTTCTTTAAACCGACGGCTGCCCCTTTGGTTGGCAAGAAACCATTTTCAAAAGTTTAACCTAGAAGCTTCCTCCATCTCCAACACACAAACCACTCAAGAGCTCACCTAAGCAAAACAACCAAGACTTCTTACATACTTAGACAAACCTTCCATCACTTTCTCTAACACGGCTAGCCTTGGACTAAGGGGATCCAAGAACCATATTCAAGATCCAAGTTTCGTCTAGGTAAGTTGCATCTTAGATTCTAAAGTAGAGTTCATTTTCTTTAAAAAAAAGTAAAGCTTATATTTTGGTTGTTTTTCCTCACCAAAACCGTGACCCCTATATGGTCACAAGGTGAAGTTCCTTCAAGCTACTAGGTGGTACCAATCATTTGGTGGGTTGAACCTCTTGCAATCCTCATTCGAACGCCATTTTGGTAAGCTAATCTAGCTTCAAACTAGCTCCATTATGTCTTTAAATAGTAGCCAACACTTATCTCCACTCTCTCTCTCAACCGTATGCTTAGGAAGAGTTTGGAGGAAAGTCCACTCTATTTCAACAAAGGCACAAACTAGAGAAAGATCTAAGCTCAAAGAGGCAAGTACACTCTAAGCAACCTTGACTTATTTGTGAAGTATATGCTTGAATGACTAGCCTCTCTATGATGTGAATGTTAGTTGAATATTCTAAGTACTATGCATGAGAACTTAGTGAATTTAAGAAATAGTGTTGTCTTGATGTATGGTTTACTACATGGATATGTTTATGCTCAAACCAAAATATGACATGACACCCACTATGTGCAAGAAATGGGCTGTTATACGAGTGCTGGAGGTATGAGTTAGTCTTGTTGAGAATGGACCACATGAAGTGTGAAATGCATGGAGATGGCGTGTGCTATGTATGAAATGGCAAGGCTGTTTTGTTGTTATTTATGTGTAGCCTAAAGATTATTATTAATCTGGAAATGATTATGTCAAAATAGGTATTTAGTTGTTAGTAAGCCAATCTAGAGAAATAAGGTTATTTGGAAAGTAATGGACAAGATAAAGTGATAAAAGGCAAAACTACTGGAGCTGGACAGTTTTAAGTGGTGTATTGTTTTGTCTGAAAATGAACCCTAGGAACGTGCAATTTAGCTCACTTTTGGCAGATGGTAGCCTTATATTTTTAGTAAAAGTGAGAGGTGGAATTTTGGTAAAAGGACTAGTGGTTTGACCTTAATAAATTTTTTAGTAGGAGTAGGTCACTACAGTTCCAGTAAATAATTTAACTTAAAAAGAAAATTATTTGACCCCCTTAAGTATATTGGATTGCCTTGAAAATTTTACAGTACTTACCTAAGACGTAGAGTAGGATATTCGTGGGAGGAATTTGCTCAAAATTACTGTTTTACGGGGTAACAATTAAGGGGAATTCACGGTACAAAATCTGGAAAACATGGCCGCAGGATATAGTGTTTGTTGAGGCCTTAACCTTATTTAATTGGACTTGTATGTGATGTTGGGCCTTTAATATACTAACTCTTAGTGTATTGGTTATGTTTCCAGGTTTTAGCCTTAATTGGATAAGGCCTTACGGCCCATTAAACTTAGGTAAGAACGGGTACAACACTGCTGGACTCAACAGTACCCTTTTAGGTAAATTAATGATTTGATGGTTTTATCTACCTTGTAATGTTACGGAATTCTTATGGCATGTAAATAAGACTTCATTATGCATATGTGTGGCATTAAGTTTATGAAAATAGGCCTTAGATTGATGAGTTGGTGGCCGCATGAACAGAGTGTTAATGCTGGAATATTTTCAAGCTTAAGGGACAAGTCCGTATGTTTATTGTGTGATGTATTTAGTCATGAATTGCACGTTGCACATCATGCATTGCATTTTCCCCATTTACATGATTCATGAGACTGATTTTTATGCCAAAAAATGAAGAAAAGCTCTTTTTGAAATAAAGATTTCAGTTTTTGAAAAACAACTCTTATTGGCACCATTAATTCTGGGCCAGCACGACCCGCTCCAGATCCAGGGTTAATTGATCTGATGATGGTTATGACCGTTCAAGCCCGGAGAGAACAGACCTGATGATGATGATTATGACTGTTCAGGCTCGAAGAGAATAGACCTGATGATGATTATGACTGTTCAGGCCCACAGAGAATAGACCTGATGATGACGACTTATGACCATTCAGGCCCAGAGAGAATAGACCTGATTACGATGATTGACTGTATGACCGTTTTCGGATCCAGAAATAATAGATCCGGAGGGAATGATATGACCGCCTCAGATCTGGAGATAATAGATCTGAACACTCTCTATTCTCGTTTTATTTACGATGATGTTTTGAAAGAAAGAATGAACGAATTTATCCTCATCTTATCATGCAGCATCAAATGTGTATATTCATACATGCTGCATTTAATAGCCAGTCGAATGCTATGTGTACTGTTGCTTAGGTTACAACCTTATTATGTACAGTCACTTAAGTTATGATTTTATTGTCGCATAAGCTATGATCTTAATTCTTCTGACGGCCAATGGATTGAAGGTCAGGTATGTGGGAAATCCAAATTCTTGGGATTTGGTTCTTGTGTATACTCTCCATTTAATTCTTGGTTGTTTATGGTTTACTTGCTGGTGACTTTGTCACTCACCCCTTATTTTTCCTCCCAAGACTGCAGGAAACGGGGTAGAGTGGATTGGCGATGAGCCTAGAGTTCCGTACCCATAGATGAGAGAGACAGAGGATGGCAGCTTAAGGAATTCATCATGATGGTTTATGTTTGATGGAATTATGTTGGAACAAACATTTCGGATTACTCTTTTTATTTTGTGGACATGGTTGCAGACGTTATGTCAGATAATTCGGAATGTGTTATTTAAAAGTTTTTATTCTGCCTAAGTTTTACTTACCTGTCGATACGTAGGCATGATAGCCCGTAAATTTTGTTATGGACTATGACATGTTATGCGTTGATGTCTGGTACTCTCCGTAGTGAAGTACGGCGGGTGCATCGTATTCGGGCAGGCCGGGTACGGGGCGCTACAGGTGGTATCAGAGCTCAGGCTTTGTTTCTTGCACATAAGGATGATAGTGCCATTGAGATTGCAAAACTAATAAAACAACTTGAAAATCAATATGGAGTCAATGTGAAAAAGATAAGAAGCGATAGAGGCGGTGAATTTAAAAACAAAGACTTGATTTCATTTTGCGAAGAAAAAGGAATTAAACATGAGTTTTTGCCACCTAGAACTCCGCAATTAAATGGAGTAGTAGAAAGAAAGAATAGGACATTGCAAGAAATTGCTAGGACTATGTTGTGCGAGAATAAATTGCCTAGATTTTTGTGGGCAGAAGTCGTAAACTGTGCATGCTACATAGTAAATCGCTTATCCATTAGAAAGAAAATAAATAAGACGCATTATGAGATACTAAATGATCGCATGCCTAAAATTGACTATTTTCGTGTGTTTGGATGCAAATATTTTGTTTTAAATACAAAAGACAATTTAGATAAATTTGAATCTAAATCAATTGAATGCATCTTTTGGTTATTCTGTAAATTCAAAAGCATATAGATGTTATGATCCTCTCACTAGACAAATTATAGAATCTATTCATGTGAAGTTTAATGAATTTGATGAGACTGATAAAAATAAAGAATATGATGATGATTTTGAATTGAAACCCGCATTGAATGATGATGATGGCACGTTTGATATGCATGATATGCATGATACACTAGAAATGCATGATCACTTAGAAATGCATGAAAACATAGAAAATAATCAACCAAGATGGCATAGAGATCACCCACATGATCTCATTATAGGTGATATCACTCACGGTGTGCGACCACGTAGAAGAATAAATTCGGATGAAATAAATCAATTTCATGCTATAATTTTTGAAATTGAACCTAAAAATGTGCATGATACTTTGAGTGATTCTTCTTGGATTGATGCTATGCATGACGAACTTAATCCATTTGTTAGAAATGACGTATGGGATTTAGTTCCACGACCACAAGATAAGACCATAATAGGCACAAAGTGGGTGTTTAGAAATAAAATGAATGAAGAAGGAAAAGTTGTTTGAAAGAAAGCCAGACTTGTAGCACAAGGCTATAATCAAGAAGAAGGAATTGATTATGATAAAACATTCACACCCGTAGCACGTTTAGAAGATATACGACTTTTACTTGCCATTGCTTGCATGAAAGATTTTAAACTTTATCAAATGGACGTGAAAATTGCATTCTTAAATGGATTTATACAAGAAGAGGTATACGTGAAACAACCACCCGATTTTGAAGATTTAAAACATCCCGATCACGTGTACAAACTAAAGAAGGCACTATACGGGCTAAAGCAAGCACCTAGAGCATGGTATGATCGTTTTTCTACTTTCCTTTTAGAAAATGGTTTTAAACGAGGCACTATAGATAGTACATTATTTTTGAAACAAGATAAATCGGATTTACTTATTGTTCGAATTTACGTTGATGACATTATTTTCGGCTCTACTTCTCATAAACTTGTTGAAGATTTTGAAAATTGCATGAAATCCGAATTTGAAATGTCTATGGTTGGCGAATTGAACTACTTTCTTGGCTTAGAAATTAAACAAACGAGTAAAGGTATTCACATAAGCCAAGCTAAATATGTAAATGATATGATTAAAAAGTTCAATTTTGAGAATTTAAAACCATCCCCCACCCCTATGAGTGTTACTACTAAATTAGATAAAGATGAACATGGTAAGGATTTTGATAATGCCTTATATAGATCTATGATTGGTTCTTTGCTATATCTTACTGCTAGTCGGCCTGATATCATGTTCAGTGTATGTATGTGTGCATGTTTTCAAAGTCAACATAAGGTGTCTCACTTTAATGCGGTGAAAAGAATATTTCGATATATTAAGCACACACCCACCTTAGGCATTTGATATGATAAAGATTGTGACTTTAATTTGCATGCTTACACTGACGCTGATTATGGTGGATGTAAGATAGATATAAAAAGCACGAGTGGCACTTGCCAATTTATAGGAAACTCTCTTATTTCATGGTTTTCCAAAAAGCAAGAAAGCGTAGCTTTATCCACTACTGAAGCTGAGTACATGGCACTTAGTCTTTGTTGCACACAATTGCTATGGATAAAAAACAACTTTTGGACTTTGGAATTACGGTAAATAAAATTCCTATATATTGTGATAGTATGAGCGCCATCAACCTATCTAAGAAACCCGTGTTACATTCTAAGGCCAAGCATATAGAAGTACACTATTATTTTCTTCGTGATCATGTAAATAATGGTGACATTGTCATAGATCACGTACGCACAGAGGCACAAGTAGCGGATATCTTCACTAAAGCCTTAAATCAAGCCACGTACGAAAATCTTCGTTCTAAATTAGGCATGATTTCTGCTTATTTGATTTGATTATCTTTCCATATTTACATGCATATTTTGATTGACTTTCCAAAATAAAGGGGGAGAGAATGCATGATTTAAGGGGGAGAGAGAAACTGATTGCATAAATTAAGGAGGAGCGATTTGAAATTTGAAATTTAAAATTTGAATTTATGCATGATTGAAGGGGGAGCGATAAGATTTAAATCATGAATGTAGGTTATTTTGAAAATCATCAAAAGGGAGAGATTGTAGAGAAAAAGGGGTTTGAGTGATTTCAAAATACATGATTTAAACGTGTAACAAAGAAATGCATGACATATTGCATAAAACTTGCCTTATATAGTTCATATATAATGTTGTCGTACTAACGAACCATGAAGCTTTAAATCTTACATCAAATGGCAAACCTTTGTTGTGTTTGAACTATTTTCAGGTGCCACAATTAATGAACTAAACTAGTTCATTAAGTGAATTACTTAGTTAATTGAACTAAGTAGTTCATTAAAGGAATCAATATTTGGAAAAGGCACAAAGACAACAAGGTGAAGAAAGGAAAGTCTTCCACTCTCCTCTCCACACATATATCACACGCCATTACCATATATATATATATATATATATACATATTTTCAGATTTCTTTTGAAAAAGGCACATACACATTTATTCAAACTTACTACCGACACGTTATATATTTTACGTACGTATGTTAACGTCAAACCACTATACTTAACTCATATTTATGAGTATATTCAGGTCTTATATCATATGATATAAGTCATGGTGATGAAAAATTTAATACGACACGTTAAAAGGTTCTAAACCGAAAATTGTCGTATCGGGTGAATACCGAAACTTCGCCAACGTGTCACGTACTTGCCATAAATAGATGGCCAGACCTTACACTTCAAAAATAGCCATAAATTTTGTGGCTTACATGGTATGTGCAGACATAAAATCATTCCATGTTGGCACATACAAATCACCCCACATTAAGGCCAAATTCTGGAGTTTCCAATTTTAATTTTGTCACATGGTTTAGGCGCCACTTTAAGATCAGCTAAGTGCTGAATATTAAAATTTAATTTATGTATATTATGTGTAACATAATATATATAACATGTGCAAAAATATGGAATTTAATTAGAGAAAAATTGGGTAATCGATAAACATCAAAAATTCTATTTTCTACATACACGACACATGGAACGTTTTTGGCATATCATATAACATGTATCTAGACACTTTTTACATATTTCATACATCTCAAAGTGTTCTAGAAAATTCAATTAAGGGCTGATTGGAATATTCCATGTGTGTATAATTAAATGTGCACTATTTTACAAAGTTTGCAAAAATAAAATTCAGCATATGCACAACCATGTCACACGCCTATTCCAGCTGAGTTGGAGCATATGTGGAGCATTGTCGGCATGTTGATTGGTCAAGAATGAAGCATACAATGTTGATGACATAAAGGAAGGAGCTACACAAGGTAACATTTCAAACTTATGTCACATTTGTAACACATGCTGAAAATTTCAGCATGCGCATTAGAGCTGGCCAATTTTTATCCATTTATGAGGCATATTTTACTTCTTGAATTAAGTGAATTAATTGGGAGATTATATGGAAGTGTTTTGAATATTTTATGGAATAAAGAAAGTGATATTTTCAAATATCACACATGCTGAAAATGTCAGCATGTGTATAATGTATAGTGGCCAAAATTTAGTCCACAGTGGTGTCCAATTTTTATTCCAAAATTGATAAAGATGTCTTGTACAAAATGGTGATTGATTTCTTGGATTAAATCAAAGTAAACTTGGCAATCTTTTGAATGAAAAGCAATTGTTACACATACTGAAATTTCAGCATGTGCAAGATGTGTTTATGGCCGATTTTTTGGTGATTAATGTGGCAATTTGTTTTCCAAATTAGTTGGGATTGATTGTGAGATATTTGGGAAAGTTTTTATGATGATTTTGGTACATGTTTTAAGTGTTATTCTCAGATTTGTCAAGTCATCAAGTGATGACAACATCCAACCAATCAATGAGTGCCAAGTGAGCAAGAGCTTAATGATCATCCAATGAGAACATGCCAAGTAAGCAAAGACATGTCACAATGATGTCATATACTCTTCCAAGGACTTAGAAGATAATTTTAAAGAAGAGAAGAGCATCCAAGGGGGCAGCCATAATGATAAAAAGGAAGGAAGAAGAGCAAAACAAAAACAAGAACAAGTCTTGCAAATTCTAAGATCAAAAACGTTTAGCACCTTCTCATCTATACTCTCTTTCTTTCTTCTCTATAAAAGCCTATTGTACTTACATTCATATACTTGAATAGGCTTCATATAGTCCACCACATATTCTTTATCATTGTAAAAGATTGATCAAGGTGTGATCAATCATGCACTTGCAAGGTGGTGGTGTTCGTGTTCATTGTATTCACATACAAGGTTTGTAAAGGGTTGGAGTTGGTGTGTAACTCCATCAACCCTGTGGTAAGTTGTTCTTTGTGTGGTGTGATTAGTGTGAACCGAGGAAGGTGTCCTCGAAGACTGGAGTAGGTTTTTTATAACCGAACCAGTATAAAATTCTTGGTGTCATTTACTTTCAGCACTTACTTTCAGTCTCAGCACTGTTAATTGTTTTTGATCACGTTTGTAAAAATAGTAAACGAACTTCAAAAATTAAGAAACTTTCTAGAATCATAGCCACACGTCCTAAGGTTAATTTGGCATAAGTTTCAACCCTTTTGGACAAGTATAAGTCATCCAAACGTCCAAAGTTCTGAGACTAGTGCAGTGTGATTTTCAGGCTTGCAAAGGTTGAAACTTTGATCGTATTTGACTAACTTCCCAAAAGCAATTTTCAAAACTGTTTCAACCCATTTAAATACAACTTATAAGGGGTTAGTCTTTAAATTTTCATAGCATTTGGAGTTACGTACAAATAGGAATTAATTTATCAAATCACACACTGTTTCTGGCAGATTTGTGCAATCTGACCACCAACGAATTTTCAAAAGGTTAGAGGTTTAATTTAAATCTGAAAGTTTTAGGAGACACTCATAACATCTGAGGCTAAGTTCTCTACGAATTTTTGAATTTTTGAAGACCTGCAACCTAGTTTCAAAACGTTTTAAAACTGGTCCTGAAAACAGAAAATGTTTTCAGAAGTTGAGTTCTTGGTTTAAAACTATTTTAAAAACCACATTTTTGGCACCAACTATTCAACCCCCCTTCTAGTGGTGCCTTGCAGATCCTACACTGATGATGATGATTATGACCGTTCAGCCCGAAGAGAATAGATTGATGATGATTATGACCGTTCAGGCCCAGAGAGAATATATTTGATGCTGACGATTTATGACGTTCAGTCCCAGAGAGAATAGACCTGATTACGATGATTGACTGTTTGACCGTTTTTGGATCCAGAAATAATAGATCTGAAGGGAATGATATGACCGCTTCAAATCTGGAGATAATAGGTCTGAATACTCTCTATTCTCATTTTATTTAAGATGATGTTTTGAAAGAAAGAATGAACGAATTTATCCTCATCTTATCATGTTGCATCACATGTGCATATTCGTACATGCTGCATTTAATAGCCAGTCGAATGCTATGTGTACTGTTACTTAGGTTACAACCTTATTATGTACAGTCACTTAAGTTATGAGTTTATTGTCGCATAAGCTATGATCTTAATTCTTCTGACGACCAATGGATTGAAGGTCAGGTATGTGGGAAATCCAAATTCTTGGGATTTGGTTCTTGTGTATACTCTCCGTTTAATTCTTGGTTGTTTATGGTTTACTTCCTGGTGACTTTGTCACTCATCCCTTATTTTTTCTCCTAGAGGCTGCAGGAAACGGGGTAGAGTGGATTGACGATGAGCCTAGAGTTCCGTACTCTTAAACGAGAGAGAGAGGATGGCAGCTTAAGGAATTCATCATGATGGTTTATGTTTGATGGAATTATGTTGGAACAAACATTTTGGATTACTATTTTTATTTTTTGGACATGGTTGTAGACGTTATGTCGGATAATTCAGAATGTTTATTTAAAGGTTTTTATTCTGCCTAAGTTTTACTTACCTGTCGATATGTAGGCATGATATCCCGTAAATTTTGTTATGGATTATGACATGTTATGCATTGACGCCTGGTACTCTCCGTAGTGAAGTACGGTAGGCGCACCGTATTTGGGCAGGCCAGGTACGGGGCGCTACATCTGCTGCATCATAACCTGGCCAATCTGAGTTACAGTCTGACAGAAAGTCTGAAAAGCATGGATATCAGAAATCATCTGAGGTAAGGGCCCCTGAGGTGGAGGATTGTTCTGAGCAGGAGGTGGATTTTGATCTCGCGGTGGTGGTGGTGGAGGGACCTGAGCAGGTTGAGGAGGAACATGCTCTTGAGGTTGTGAAGGAACCGGCTCCTGTGCAGCGGGTCGGGCTCTAGCGGGTCTGCCACGAGGTCGAGTCATCTGCTCTATGGAGCGTCAGAATTTATTCAGAGTTGGAAAAATCATGATATTTGACAGAAATAAATTCATAATTTAAATGAAACTCAAGCAAAGATGAGAGGAGATAAGATTCAGATTAGATTTTGAGGTATGTAGGATCTTATTGACTAGGATTTAATCAGTAGGTTAAGGATCTAATTCCAGTCTAAGTCATCCTAGTCTAAAGTCGACACTCTTCTAAGATCATGACTTAGGTCTAAGATCAAACTTAGATTTCTAGAATCATAACTTAGTTATATATTCTGCCCGAATCTAGAGCTTGGGCTCTGATACCACCTGTAGCGCCCCGTATTCGGCCTGCCCGCGTACGATGCACCCTCCGTACTTTGCTACAGAAAGTATCAGGTGTCAATGCATAACATGTCACAGTCCATGCCAAAATCGTGGACTACAATGTCATCATCTTAACAGGTAAGCAAAATTTAGGAAAAATAAAAACTTTCAAAGGAAACATTTCCGAATATCCGACATAGAGTTTACAACCAAGTTCACAAAATAAAGACAATCTGAAATTAATGTCCCCAAAATAAGTTCACAAAACATGATCCCATCATAAAAGTCCTTAAGCTGCAAGCCACTCTCACGTCTACGAATACGGAACTCGAGGCTCATCGTCAATCCATTCTACACCATTCCCTGTAGGCTCTGGGGGGAAATAAAAAGGTGAGTGACAAAGTCACTAGCAAGTATGCCATAAACAATCATGGATTAAATGGAAACTGTACACAAGAACCAAATCCCAAGAATCTCAACTTTCCCGACATACCTGACCTTCAACCCACTAAGGTAATAAGATCATAGCTTAGATGACAACAGACTAAGCATCCTACTCATAATCATATGCAATGCGTATGAATATGCAAACGTAATGCAACATGATAGGATGAAAACCAATTTCAATTATTCTTACTTTCGAAACATAATCGTCGTAAAACAAAGAGTAGAGAGGGTTTAGATCTATTATCTTCGGATCTGAAACGGACATACCATTCCCTTCAGATCTATTATTTCCGGATCTGAAACGGTCATACAATCAATCATCATCATCAGGTCTATTATCTTCGGACCTGGACGGTCATAAATCATCATCATCAGGACTATTATCTCAGGGCCTAGACGGTCATAATCATCATCCTCAGGTCTATTATCTCTGGGCCTGGATGGTCATAATCACCATCCTCAGGTCTATTATCTCTGGGCCTAGACGGTCATAATCATCATCATATCATTTAACCCTTGATCTGGAGCGGGTTGTGCTGACCAGGAAGTAATGGTATCATAGGAACTTTTTCTTTTAAGAACAGAAAACTTATCTTCAAAAGAGCTTTCTTACAATTCTTTGGCATAAAAATCAGTCTCATAAGTAGCATGGACATGGACAATGCAATGCATGATATGCAACATACAGTTCATGACTAAATACATCATAGAAGATATATTCTAACTTGTTGCTTAAGCTGGAAAACAGTCCAGCAGCAATGCCTTGTTCATACGGCCTCAAAATCACCAATTCAGAGCCTATTTAAAGAAACTTTTGCCACAAACATCCATAATGGAATCTTAGATACATGCCATAAAAATTTCGTAACATTCCGAGATGTTTAAGATCCTCAAAACATTAAATTACAATCAAAGGGTACTGTAGAACTTTGCAGCGCAGTACCCGCCCTACCTCAGTTCCTAGGGTCAGAATATAATATTCAATTAGGACTATCACTTGGAAAACATAACCAATATACCAAGGAACAATATTCATATGCCCAAAAATCACATGTAAGTCTAAATAAACAAGATCAAGGCCTCACAATTCACTGCAACAAACTGTCCTGTTTCCCAGTTTTGTACTGTTACCTTCATCTCAGTTGTTAGCCCTTAAAACAGAGGTTTCATGTAGCGCCCCGCACCCCAGCCTAGCCGGATACGGTGCGTCCGCCGTACTTCACTACGGAGAGTACCAGGCGTCAATCCATAACGTATCTTAGTCCAGAATAAAATACATGGACTTTCATGCTTACACGTCAACCAGTAAGCAAAACCGAGGCAGAATAAAAACTTTCCAAACGAAAGTGTCTAAACATTCATCATAAGTCTTACAGACATGCTCTTAAAATGCAGAAATCCAAAATCCAATGTTATTCAACATAAATTCATAAAAAGTGCATCAATCATGACCACCTCGTCATAAACCCTTAAATCATCCTTCAATCGCTCTTCTACGGATAAGGCACCTTAGGCTCGTCCTCGATTCACTCGACCCTATTTCCTGTGGGTTCTGGTAGGAAAAATAAAGGGTGAGTGACAACGTCACCAGCAAGTATACCATAAACAATCATGCATTAAATGGAAAGTACACACAAGAACCAAATCCCCAAAATTTGGACTTTTCCATCATACATGTCTTTCCATTCATATGCCACCACGGTAACAGAATCATCACTTAGTCACAAAGGAAATAAGATCATAGCTTACGTAACAACATTAATAAGATCGTAACTTAGGTAGCGAAAGATAAGAGGATCATAATCAAAGTAACATTACCTCTAGCATTTGGCTAGCATCTCATCCCTTCAGTCAATAGCCGTTGAGGCAATAAAATCATAACTTAGTCATGAAGCAAGTAATAACACAGCTCAGTGCAAATAGACTCATCATCATACGCATGACCATATGCAATGCGTATGAATATGTAAATGTAGTGCACAATGAAACCATGAAAATCTTTTCCTTTCGTTATTTCTTTCAATCATACTCAAAAATCTTGTTCTTTCATTCTTTCTTTCAAATCATATTCGTCACAAAACAAGGAGTAGAGAGCGTTCAGATCTATTATATCCGGATCTGAGGCAGTCGTAACATCTCTTTCAGATCTATTATGTCCGGATCTGAAAACGGTCATCTCTTTAGATCTATCATATCTAGATCTGAAAACGGTCTTACTTATCAAGTCTATCATCTTCGAGCCTAAACGGTCTTACTTATCATCAGATCAATTAACCCCGGATCTGGAGCAGGTCGTACTTCATCAGATCAATTAACCCCGGATCTGGAGCGGGTCATACTTCATCAGATCTATTCATCCAGGATCTAGAGCAGGTCATACTTCATCAGATCGATTAACCCCGGATCTGGAACGGGTCGTACTTCATCAAATCAATTAACTCCGGATCTGGAACAGGTCATACTTCATCAGATCAATTCACCCCAGATCTGGAGCGGATCATACTTCATCAGATCAATTAATCCTAAATCTGGAACGGGTTGTGCTGGCCAGAAATAAATGGTACCATGGGAATCTTTCTTTCAAAATCGTATACTTCTCTTTCAAAGACTTTCTTTCAAAACTGAAAACTTCTTTTCAAAAGATCCTTCTCATCATTCTTTGTCATAAAATCAGTTTCATAAACTGTATGAGCATGGACAATGCAATGCGTGATATGCAACATGCAACTCATGAACAAATACATCATAACAGACATGCACAAACTCGTCTCTTAAGCTGGAAAAACTGACCAGCAATCACATTCTGTTCATACAGCCCCATGCTCATCAATTCGTGCTCGTTTTCATATACTCATACCATACACATGCATAACGAAGTCTTAGACACATGTCATAAAAATTTCGTAACATTCCGAAATGTATAACGACCTCAAACATCAACTATCATCAAAAGGGTACTGCTGAAATCAGCAGGGTAATACCCGCCTTACCTCATTCTCATGGACCATAAAACCTTATTCAATTTGATCCATCACCTGGAAAGTATAATTAACATTCCAAGGAATAATATTTATAAGGCCAAACATCACGTTCAATCTTAAATGAGTAAGATCAAAGCCTTACAACTTATGTCATCAAACTGTCCTGTTTTCCAGTTTTTGTACCACTAAGTTCAACTCAGTTGTTAACTATCAAAATGGTGGTTTTATGCTGGTTTCTTTACATGAACATGTACATCTATGCCTTAGGTAATTACCATAAAAATTTCAAGACAATCCAATAAGTCTAAGGGGGTCATCGAATTACTTTCCAAGTCTAGGTACATGCAGAACCTGGAATGACCAGTTTTACCAAGAATTTCATTGTGACCAAAACACAACTCTTTTTACCAAAATTCCAACTCACAGATTTGCTACACACACCAAAATATCATCATACCAAAAATCAGCTAATTTGCACATTCCTAAGATGCATTTTCAAGCCAAACAACTTTCTACTCAAAATTGTCCAGTTCCAGTAATTTCTGTATGACCAGTTCTTATTGAAAATTTCATTTAGATCAAACCACAAATCCTTTTACCAACATTCCAACTCACTGATTTAATACACATATAAGGCTATCATCATATCAAAATTCAGCCAAATTAAACGTTCCTAA
Organism: Eustoma russellianum; assembly: GCA_036186865.1. Classification (NCBI taxonomy): domain Eukaryota; kingdom Viridiplantae; phylum Streptophyta; class Magnoliopsida; order Gentianales; family Gentianaceae; genus Eustoma; species Eustoma russellianum. Next base: position 13,700,710 of record AP025062.1, on the reverse strand, counting down.
GGTTCATTTTCAGGTCATACAACACGCCACACAAAACTTTCCTGTTCCAGTAATTTCTGGATGACCAGTTCTCATTAAAAATTACATTAAGAACAAACCACAACTCCTTTTACCGAAATTCCATCTCTCAAATTTACTACGCATGTCAAGTTATCTTCATACGAAAAATCAGCTCATTTGCACACCCCTAAGGTTTGTTTTCAAGTAACACAATTTGCTACTCAAACTGTTTTCAAGTAACACAACTTGCTTCATCACTTTTATGGTTCAAGCATTTCCAACCGACTTCCTCCCTTAAAATAACTTAATGACCATCAAATTCACACTTAAACATAATCATTCCAAGCCTCGTAACATTCTTTAAACCTTAGATAAACTGCACATGAATCATGTCAAAACAGCCTTGCAAACACACATACATAGCACACGCCTATATGCATTGTACACTTCTTTTGCATCTTTCAAATAATCACCAAAACAGCCTATTTTTATGGTCATTAGATCTTATATCATATTCAAGCTTGAGCACATAATTCATTCATGTAGTAAGTCATTCAATCATGCCAATACTTTTCTTCAGAACAACTAGGTTCTCATGTCTTGTACTTAGAATCTTCAACTAAGATTCATAACTTAAAAATGACTAGTCATTCAAGCATACACTTCACAAATAAGTCAAGATTGTCTAGAGTATACTTGTCTCTTTGAGATTAAAACTTTCCCTAGCTTGAGCCTTGGTTGAAATGGATTGAAGTTTTCTCCAACAAAATAGAGCTTGAATGGAGATTTGAAATGAATTCAACCCACCAAGATGTTAGCACCATCTAATAGCTTGAAAGATCTTCACCTAGTGACAATTAGAGGATCACGGTTTCCATAGGGAGAAAAATGTACAAGGTGAGCTTTACATTTTGCAACTTGAATTCACTTTGGAAGTTAGAATACAACTTACCTAGATGAGGCTTAGAGCTAAAGACGAAGATGGTTTTGAGTTCCTTAGCCAAGCTTGCCGTATAAAATGAGATGATTGAAGAGTAGCCTAAGTGTGCAAGAGGCCTTTGGCCGAAAGTTTACTTTTACCCACAAATTCACATAACTAAGTAATACTCACATTTTTCAAGCCTCTTTATGAATACATGTACTCTAATGTCCATAGAGTTTGTTACAGAAATTCATTCTAAGGCCTCTTGGCCGAAATTTTCAAATACACACACACTTCCACATTTTGCCTTTTTAGTAATACATGGCCTAAGTGTAGTGCCCTGCATCCCAGCCTAGCCGGATACGGTGCACCCACCGTACTTCACAAAAGAGAGTACCAGACGTCGATCCATAACATGTTGTAGTCCATGATAAAATGCATGGACTTTCGTGCTTACATGTCAACAAGTAAGCGAAACCGTGGCAGAATAAAAACTTTGAATTAAAAACGTCTATGAAACCTTCATCAGTTTTACAATCCAAATCATAAAGTACAGAAATTCCCAAAAGTAATTGGTCCCCATCACAATTACATAAAAGTCATCGATCACAACCATCTCATCATGCCTCCTAGGCCATCCATCTCACGCACGTCTTACGGGTACGGTACCCTAGGCTCATCTTCAATCCATTGTACCTCATTCCCTGCAGTCTCTAGGAGGAAAAATAGGGGGGTGAGTGACAAAGTCACCAGAAAGTGTACCATAAACAATCAGGCATTAAATGGAAAGTACATACAAGAACCAATCCCCCACAATTTGGTTTAGAAACATACCTGACCTCCATCCAATAACCATTAGTGATCAACACTTAATGCGTTAAGATCATAACTTAAGCAAGATCGTTACTTAAAGAACATAACAATAAAAGACTGCAACTTGCATAAGTTCGTAACATATCAAGAATCATCACTTAACAAGAGCATAACTTAGGACTTAGTCTAAGTATCATGTGCCACTACACGATGACTCAGTAAATGTGACATGCATGCATATGTACGTGTGATGCATCATGATAAAAATGCGGATATGATCTTTCATGCTTTTCTTTCAAATCATAATCGTCAAGAAAACAATAGAGTGTTCAGATCTATCTTCCTGGATCTGAGGCGGTAACGTCTCCCCTTCGAATCTATTATTCCTGGATTCGGAACGGTAGCATCATCACTTATCGGGTCTTTACTCTCCTGGCCTGAACGGTCATTATCAGGTCTATTCTCTCCGGGCCTGAACGGTCATCATCAGGCGGGTTATTACTGGCCAGGACATACACACATGGTACCGGTGGGAAGCGTTCTTTGTAAAACAGAAACCTTTCTTTAAAAATGCTTTTCATCTTTCTTTCGCATAAAACAAATGCCATAAATAATGTAAGTGACGATGATGCAATGTAGGACATGCATTTTGCGGCTCGTGAACAAATGCATCATAACATGCATGTACGGACTTGTCTTTTAAGCTGGAAAAACTGTCCAGCAATTACATTCTGTTCATACAGCCTCGTGCTCATATTCATAAACCCATGACATACATATGCAAAATGAAGGCTTAGACACATGCCATAAAAATTTCGTAACATTCCGACATGTCTAAAGTCCTCAAAACATCATACTATCATCAAAGGTATTGCTGGAATCTGCGGGGCAGTACCGCGTCATCTTAGTTCCTTGGATTATAAAACCTTATTCATTTTATACCATCACCTGAAAAACATAGCTAACTCCCTAAGAAACAATATTCATAAGGCCAAACATCACATTCAAGCTTAAATGAGCAAGATCAAAGCCTATAACTTAAGACATTAATTTGTCCTGTTTTCCAGTTTTGTGCAACTAATTTCAACTCAGTTGTTAACCATCAAAATAGTGGTTTTATGCTGGTTGTTTTACATGGACATGTACATATATGCCTTAGGTAATTACCATAAAAGTTCCAAGGCAATCCAATAAGTTTAAGGAGGTCAACTAATTACTTATTCCCAGCTAAGTACATGCAGAATCTGGAATGACCAGTTTTATCACGAATTTCATTATGACCAAACCAAAACTCTTTTTACTAAAATTCCAACTCACATATGTCATACACACATCAAACTATTATCATGACAAAAATCCGCTCATTTGAACATTCCTAAGATGTCCTTTCGAGCCACACAACTTACCACTCAAAACTGTCCTGTTCCAGCAACTCTGTTTGACCAGTTTTATCAAAAACTTCATTAAGGATAATCCACAACTTCTTTTACCAAAATTCCAACTCACACATTTCATAAACACATAGGGCTATTATCATACCAAATATTAGCCAATTTGAATATTCCTAAGCTCCATTTACAGAGCGTACAACATAGCACATAACACTGTCTAGCTCCAGTACTTCTTTCTGAGCAGTTCCTACTAAAAATTACACTCTGGTCAATCCACATATTCTTTTATCAAAATGCCAACTCACACATTTATTACACATATGAGGCTATCACCATACCAAACATTAGTCAATTTGGACCTTCCTAAGGTTCGTTTCCAGGTCGTTAAACATGTCACATAAAACTATCCTGCTCCAGTACTTCTGTTTTACCAACTCTTATTAAACATTTTATTAAGGACAAACCATAACTCCTTTTATTTAAATTCCAGCTCACACATTTCTTAAACATATAAGGCTAATATCATACCAAAAATTAGCCAATTTAGAAACTCCTAAGGTGCGTTTTCAGGTCACACAATCAGCAATACGAATCAGTCCAGCTCCAGTAGTTCCAGCACTTCTTCACTTTTATGGTTCAAGCATTTCCAATCAACTTCATTTCTTAAGGTGACTTAATATCCATTAAATACATACTGTTTCCAAGCCTCATAACATGCTATAAACCATAAATAAACTGTTTATGAATTATATCAAAACAGTCACACACATTCATTCAACAAATCGTTTGCTCATACCATCACTTCTCTTATAACACTAGTCTTCTTGTCTTGTACTTAGCATCTTTAACTAAGATTCATAGCCTAATAATGACTAGTCATTCAAGCATGCACTTCACAAAAATGGCAAGATTGGCTAGGGTATACTTGCCTCTTTGAACCTTAGAGCTCTTCCTTAGCATGAGCCTTGATTGAAATGGAGTGAAGTCTTCCTCCTACTTCACATATAGTACACGGCTTTCAAAGGAGGAAGAAATAGAAGGATCATTAGCTATTATCTTAAGTTAAAACACAACTAAAGTAAGGCTATGATTCTCTTACCAAAATGAAACTTGAATGTAGCTAGAAGTGAACCCACCCTCCAAGAAATTAGCTTCTCTTGGTATCTTGCAAAACCTTCTCCTAGTGACCATTTGAGGGTCACGTTTTTGGCAAGACAAGAGGAATACCAATGTGAGTTTCATTCTTTGAAACATGGGATTCACTTAGGATGCTTAGCATGTACTTACCTAGATGAATTCTTGGAGCTTGAAAAATGGTTCTTGGACCTCTTCACTAGCCGTATATTACAATGGAGAAATGGGGAAATCTCTTTGCTCCATTGTGACTTCTTGAGAGTTGAATATTCTAGAGTTGCTTTGAAGAAAGTTTTCTTCTCCCTTGGTTAAGGAAGCAGCCGTGGGTTATGTGAGAGGGAAGGGAGTTTACCATAACTTGGTTTAGGCTAATTAGAGTTAATTAGCCTTAGTTACTTTTTGCCCAACCAATGTTACTTTAGTTCAACTATAGTTACTTTATGTCAACCATAGTTACTTTATTGTCAACTATAGTTACTTTATGTCAACTATAGTTACTTTATGTCAACTATAGTTACTTTATGGCTAACCTAGGTTACTTTATCCAACTAGAGTTATTTCTTTAACCTTGTAGTAAATATTAAGTAACCATGGTAATCTTCTTGGTCAACCATTGGGGGGGCGGTTTTCCTTAAGCTTGGGTGACCCTTCACCATGCTTAATTTTTCTTATATGAAGAGCTATGTGGGTAATTGTCCCATAATTAATTGATAATTTCCCCTTTTCTTGTTTTAAAATAAAATTAGGAAATTCTTAATTCCCCTTGGGCTAGGGCCGAAATTCTCCAAGAATTGGGGAAAGAATTGCCCACTACTTACAACTCCTTAATTTTCATTTGGGCTCATTTTAGGGAGGCTCTTAAAATTAAACTCTCCTATAATTTGGGGAAAACCCCTTTAAGGCCCCTTTTTATGCCTTGTGGCCGAATTTTCTTGAGCTTTTTGGAGTGAATTGACCACTTCCTATAGTCCATAACTCACACTTGAATTGATTATATCATTTGCTTATCATCCTAAATAAGAGAATCACTAAGCAAACTTAGTGAAAGGCACTTGAAGGATGCCACTTATTAATTTACTCATACGAGTCCTCAAGTACAATATGACTTTTTGTCGGGTACAACATTCTCCCCTCCCCCTTAACATAAGTTTCGTCCTCGAAACTTCAGAAGCAAGTCAGAAAGATGGGGACATCCATTATTCATATCTTCCTCCGTTTCCCACATGGCTTTTGCTTTAGGTAAGTAAGATAGCATAAAGCGTCTATTTAGTTCCCTCAGAGCTGCTTTGTTCAATTCATCTTAGAGGTCTCATCAGAACTTATTCTAATTCTCCAGAGGTGTTATCGTAACCTATCTCCTATCTCAAGTACTTGCAACCTTTATACCATGTACTAATAATGAAATCCGTTCCATGTAATCTTGATCATAACAGGCTTAGAATTTCCTTTTTCATAAAATATGAAAAACTTGGCAGAGATCATTAACTCTGGGATATGGACCATTAGTTCCTTTCTGTAAACATCCCTTCAGTAATCATGTAATGGTCTTCTTACGTATGAAACAGCATCCAACGTCTTCCCGAATAATTCCAATAAGGTACACATACCAAGCTCTTCATAAGGTATATGCTACATTCATCTATCTCGCTGCTCGCCTTCCTACGTAACAACTTTTACCTTTTTGGGATCATTTCATAAAATCGAACTAGAAGTTGTGGTTTCTCCTTTGAAACTTATGTCCCCTTTTTGACATTTCAAATCATCCTGAGGTGGCCCGTTCTCTTAAAACATGGTTTTCATAATCATGACCTATTCCCCATATAGTGCAATAAAATGTGTACAAGTGCTAATAGTGACGCATAATGATGAGGACCCCGAGTCCCATACACGGTGTCATACTTAGTCATGTTATCACTAATAATCATACTTGCTTACTTGTGGTCTACTCATCATAACTTAAAGAAAACTATCATAATCACTCATACTTGGTTAATAAGAAGTAGAGCAAAGGACATAGGTACTTCACACTTATTAGGCGTACCTTGGTTGTTTCTTTGTCATCCGCATAAACTAGCTTTATATGGATACGGGTTCCACCTTCTACTTCGTTTGCTTGTTAAATCGTTTCTTTCATTCTTTCGTTCCCTTACTATCGCATTCCGCTCCGTAGCGGTCCTCCAATAATTCACCAAAGGTCCTTGAATACGACTTAACTTAGCCTAATTTGATCTGGGGGTCTAGACCGCGTACAAATCTGATCACCTTAAACTTTTCTTCTCTCATAATCAAAGGAACATACTGTTCCACAGTAATGAACGAGTACGGAGATGCCTGACCCTTGTCTTTGTGAGTCAAATTCCTCAACCCTTCTCGTGACTAAGTCCTGAGAGAGGAAGAACTCACAAAACTCCTCTTAGAACTTTGCCCTTATCCTATCCAGTACTAGTATCAGCATGGAATTACCTTCAACCTTACTTAACCATCTTCCTGCCTACTATGAACTAAATTCCCTACCAAACCTTGGAATACGTGTTCTTACTAACTATTGCCAGTAAAGTATACTGCCTCCTGGCGTGACAGTGATGATGTCATTTTACTGAATTGTGGTGCCATCCGGACCACGAAGGGTCGGAATCTTACTCAAGGTATAAATATTCAGAATAAGCGACAAAATTTAATTCGTAATCCATATACAATCTTATGGTCATGCAAGCAGGCATGATTACATTCTATAGATGGCCATCGACTAGGGTTTTATCATCCGGTCAAAACCCTAATTTCCAGTCTAAGTCATCCTAGTCTAAGGTCAACTCTCATCTAGGATCATGACTTAGATCTAAGATCAAACTTAGCTGACTACGATCATAACTTAGTTCTATATTCTGCCCGGATCTGGAGCCTCAACTCTGAAACCACCTGTAGCGCCCTGCATCCCAGCCTAGCTAGATACGGTGCACCCGCGGTACTACACTAAGGAGAGTACCAGGCGTCGATCCATAACATGTTGTAGTCTATGATAAAATGCATGGACTTTCGTGCTTACACGTCAACAAGTAAGCGAAACCATGGCAGAATAAAAACTTTGAATTAAAAACGTCTATGAAACCTTCATCAGTTTTACAACCCAAATCATAAAGTACAGAAATTCCCAAAAGTAATTGGTCCCCATCACAATTACATAAAACTCATCGATCACAACCATCTCATCATGCCTCCTAGGCCATCCATCTCACGCACGTCTTACGGGTACGGTACCCGAGGCTCATCTTCAATCCATTCTACCTCATTCCCTGCAGTCTCTGGGAGGAAAAATAGGGGGTGAGTGACAAATTCACCAGCAAGTGTACCATAAACAATCAGGCATTAAATGGAAAGTACATACAAGAACCAATCCTCCACAATTCGGTTTAGAAACATACCTGACCTCCATACAATACCCGTTAGTGATCAACACTTAATGTGTTAAGATCATAACTTAAGTAAGATCGTTACTTAAAGAACATAACAACAAAAGATTGCAACTTGCATAAGTTCGTAACATATCAAGGATCATCACTTAACAAGATCGTAACTTAGGAACTACCAAGTTATAACAACTTAGTCTAAGTATCATGTGCCACTACACGATGACTCAATAAATGTGACATGCATGCATATGTACGTGTGATGCATCATGATAAAAATGAGGATATGATCTTTCATGCTTTTCTTTCAAATCATCATCGTCAAGAAAACAATAGAGTGTTCAGATCTATCTTCCTGGATCTGAGGCAGTAACGTCTCCCATTCGAATCTATTATTCCCGGATTCGGAATGATAGCGTCATCACTTATCGGGTCTATTCTCTCCGGGCCCGAACGGTCATTATCAGGTCTATTCTGTCTGGGCCTGAACGGTCATCATCAGGTCTATTCTCTCTGGGCCTGAACGGTCATATCCTCAGATCAATTAACCTCGGATCTGGGCAGGTTCTTACTGGCCAGGACATACACACACGGTACCGGTGGGAAGCGTTCTTTGTAAAACAGAAACCTTTCTTTAAAAACGCTTTTCATCTGTCTTTCGCATAAAACAAATGCCATAAATAATGTAAGTGACGATGATGCAATGTAGGACATGCATTATGCGACTCGTGAACAAATGCATCATAACATGCATGCACGGACTTGTCTTTTAAGCTGGAAAAACTGTCCAGCAATCACATTCTGTTCATACAGCCTCGTTCTCATCAATTCGTGCTCATATTCATAAACCCATGCCATACATATGCAAAATGAAGGCTTAGACACATGCCATAAAAATTTCGTAACATTCCGACATGTCTAAAGTCCTCAAAACATCATACTGTCATCAAAGATATTGCTGGAATCAGCAGGGCAGTACCGCGTCATCTTAGTTCCTTGGATTATAAAACCTTATTCATTTTTATCCATCACCTGGAAAACATAGCTAACTCCCTAAGGAACAATATTCATAAGGCCAAACATCAGATTCAAGTTTAAATGAGCAAGATCAAAGCCTTATAACTTAAGACAATAATCTGTCATGTTTTCCAGTTTTGTGCAACTAAATTCAACTCAGTTGTTAACCATCAAAATGGTTGTTTTATGCTGGTTGTTTTACATGGACATGTACATATATGCCTTAGGTAATTACCATAAAAATTCCAAGACAATCCAATAAGTTTAAGGAGGTCAACTAATTACTTATTCCCAGCTAAGTACATGCAGAATCTGGAATGACCAGTTTTATCACGAATTTCATTGTGACCAAACCACAACTCTTTTTACTAAAATTCCAACTCACATATGTCATACACACATCAAAATATCATCACGCCAAAAATCAGCTCATTTGCACATTCCTAAGATGCCCTTTCGAGCCACACAACTTACCACTCAAAACTGTCCTGTTCCAGCAACTCTGTTTGACCAGTTTTATCAAAAACTTCATTAAGGATAATCCACAACTTCTTTTACAAAAATTACAACACACACATTTCATAAGCACATAGGGATATTAGCATACCAAATATTATCCAATTTAAATATTCCTAAGGTCCATTTTCAGAGCGTACAACATACCACATAAAACTGTCCAGCTCCAGTACTTCTTTCTGAGCAGTTCCTACTAAAAATTACATTTTGGTCAATCCACATATTCTTTTACCAAAATTCCAACTCACACATTTATTACACTTATGAGGCTATCACCATACCAGAAATTAGTTAATTTGGACCTTCCTAAGGTTCGTTTCCTGGTCGTTAAACATGTCACATAAAACTGTCCTGCTCCAGTACTTCTGTTTTACCAACTCTTACTAAAAATTTCATTAAGGACAAACCACAACTTCTTTTATTGAAATTCCAGCTCACACATTTCATAAACATATAAGGCTAATATCATACCAAAAATTAGCCAATTTGGACACTCCTAAGGTGCGTTTTCAGGTCACACAATCAGCTATACGAATCTGTCCAGCTCCAGTAGTTCCAGCACTTCTTCACTTTTATGGTTCAAGCATTTCCAATCAACTTCATTTCTTAAGGTGACTTAATATCCATTAAATACACACTTCAACATACTGTTTCGAAGCCTCATAACATGCTATAAACCATAAATAAACTATTTATGAATTATATCAAAACAGTCACACACATTCATTCAACAAATCATTTGCTCATACCATCACTTCTCTTATAACACTAGTCTTCATGTCTTGTACTTAGCATCTTTAACTAAGATTCATAGCCTAATAATGACTAGCCATTCAAGCATGCACTTCACAAGTAAGGCAAGATTGGATAGGGTATACTTGCATCTTTGAACCTTAGAGCTCTTCCTTAGCATGAGCCTTGGTTGAAATGGAGTGAAGTCTTCCTCCTACTTCACATATAGTACACGGCTTTGAGAGGAGGAAGAAATAGAAGGATCATTAGCTATTATCTCAAGTGAAAACATAACTAAAGTTAGGCTATGATTCTCTTACCAAAATGAAACTTGAATGGAGCTAGAAGTGAACCCACCCTCCAAGAAATTAGCTTCTCTTGGTATCTTGCAAAACCTTCTCCTAGTGACCATCTGAGGGTCACGTTTTTGGCAAGACAAGAGGAATACCAATGTGAGTTTCATTCTTTGAAACATGGAATTCACTTAGGATGCTTAGCATGTACTTACCTAGATGAATTCTTGGAGCTTGAAAAATGGTTCTTGAACCTCTTCACTAGCCGTATATTACAATGGAGAAATGGGGAAATCTCTTTGCTCCATTGTGACTTCTTGAGAGTTGAATATTCTAGAGTTGCTTTGAAGAATGTTTTCTTCCCCCTTGGTTAAGGAAGCAGCCGTGGGTTATGTGAGAGGCAAGGGAGTTTACCATAGCTTGGTTTAGGCTAATTAGAGTTAATTAGCCTTAGTTACTTTTTGCCCAACCAAGGTTACTTTAGTTCAACTATAGTCACTTTATGTCAACCATTGTTACTTTATTGTCAACTATAGTTACTTTATGTCAACTATAGTTACTTTATGGCTAACCTAGGTTACTTTATCAACCTAGAGTTATTTCCTTAACCTTGTAGTAAATATTAAGTAACCATGGTAATCTTCTTGGTCAACCATGGGGGGGCCGTTTTCCTTAAGCTTGGGTGACCCTTCACCATGCTTAATTTTTCTTATATGAAGAGCTATGTGGGTAATCGTCGGGGTACAACACTAAGGAATTTAGTCCTTATATGTATTAGTTAAATCATATAGGTATCTTTTCCCATTTTAAGGCCATTGACCGAATATGCCACTGGCATACACAACAATACACATTACGATTTGACAATGAACTCACCCCTTATAGTTCACCTCATCTAAGTATATTCTATTAATTATTAAAGCATCATCATGTACCTCTTATACCATTTTGTTAGCAACAATACTACTACAAGTTGCATATGTGTATATTTAATAACCCATGAAAATGTCATTATTTCCCTTTAAGGCTATTTAGCCGAAAGTCTTCATCAAAATAGCCTCCTGGCAGAGGCTAGCTAAATGCACACACCCATTTACTTTGCAACTTATTTAATATTACACCCCACTTAGTATACGTATAAGAGTATGTTCTAGTAATTATTTAACATCATTATGGTCTCATCTTGTCCTTATTAATTTCATGGAGTTAAGTGGCTAGAAATAGCCCATTGTCCACCGGTTACCATCTTACTTAATTAATTCTCGCCTTTATAATTTAATCATGTGTATGCGGTACCCTTCTTATATATGTCCATATATGTGTGGATATGTTCTATTAAAATTTACTTCATCCAAGTCCCACTTACGGCTTGGCCGAAACTTTACCAATATCCATACGCCCATTTTCCACTTGTTAATTATTCATTACGTTGGTTACATATTATGTCACACACACAATTTATATTTTGAATAAATTTTCTTAGTACCATACTATACATATGCGCCTAAATAAGTTAACTTATGAAAATCTTGTTGGAGAAGTTGAAATAAATTGGAAAAGTTTGGGCAAATGGGTTTGTCAAAAGTTGACAACCACTATACTTTGAGCTTAATTATGATTAGTGTTCGTTAATCAAAAACGAAAACTAATAATTTCTAAATTATCTACGTAACAGGTAGATGACTTTAGGCTTTTGAATCACTCGATTCCGATACCGGGTGAATGAGAAATTAATGCTCAAAGTTGGAGTAAAATTGGAAGGAAATTGGAAAAGTGGTGATGTGGCCTCTTGAGGAGTGAACACATCACCCCTTAAGTGGAATACCACATTGGCCACTTGAGATGAAAAAGCCACTAAATATAGTTCAAGTTAGAGCTTTCTAAAATGTGCCCTTGGGCATGAGAAGTTTTTGACGGAGCCAGGACGCAGCTCAGGCAAGGTTCACCACGCGCGCGCGCCGCCGCTGCCGCCCGCCCGTCCGGCCGGCTTGGCTCGGGCTCGTAGCTCTGGCTCATTCTTATCTTTTTGGAGAAATTTTCTTTTACATTTTTCCTGAAAAATAAATTAAATGATCCAACGGTTGAAATATTTTTGATCATAACCGTTGCAAGATCTAACGGTGTAGATCGTTGTCTACACGGATTATGATCCAACGGCTGAGATCATATCTGGGAGCGGTTTCTTTATCTAGATCTAACGGCTGTGGATCGTTGTCTACACGGATTATGATCTAACGGCTGAGATCATATCTGGGAGCGGTTTCTTCATCTAGATCTAACGGTTGTGGATCGTAGTCTACACGGATCATGATCTAACGGCTGAGATCGTATCTGGCAGCAGTTTTTTCATCCGACGGTCTACGTTTAAAACTGCTGTAGTTTACGATCTAATGGTTGTGGACGAAAACCATTTGATCCGACGGCTGTGGTTTAATCTGGAGATTAACCGCCTAATCCTTCCCGCCTATAAATTTCTCAATCTCCAGGCTTTCTACTACACTCTGCGTTTTCCAATGCCTTCTGTTTTTCCTCCTGACATTTTTGTTTTTTGCATACTGCACTGTTGCGTTTCCAGTTCGAGAAATCAAAGCATTCCACAGGTTCGCAGAGTTCTTTACGTTGCTGTGCCGTTTCATATGAACTGTAGCCGTTGTATCCTGGGAGACGTTTGCTGTTTTTGGTTGGGCACTTCGTACCGGAGCAAATCGTCTTAAGGACAGAGTCCTTAGACTCGCCTCGGTTCTGCTTGCATTTCGTCAATTTACACAAACGCACATTGTACACTGCAGTTGATTACAGTATCTAACATTCTTAAGACGATTTTATATATACTGTAATCTGGTTCGGTTTCTGTTTGCATATACAGCTTCTATTTGTACGACTCTAATCGATTTCGTGTTCTGTTTCTGTATTGATTCCACAGAATCTGAAATGGAGAACGAAAGTTCGAACTCCTTCAATGGCGTGCACCTTGGTCTGTCCGAGGAAGTGAACAATGCTGTTCCTGTTGCACCCGCTGCTCCAGTCACTGCTTCTGTTCCTGCTGTTGGACAGGTTGAAAAGCCAGAGAAGTTTGGAGGAAGTTACTTCAAATGCTGGCAGCAAAAGATGCTGTTCTTCTTGACCACGTTAGGTTTGGCTAAGATGCTAACTGAGGATCCTCCGGAGGTGGTGCCGGTGGAAGACCAGAATGTAAACATGCAAAACTGTCTGATTGCTGAAGCATGGAGTTACAACAATTATGTTTGTTTGAGTCACATTTTAAGTTGTTTGGATAACTCATCCGTGTTCCATCTTTCAACTTGTTATCGACTAATCTGATTTTCGCCTCATGAACTTGAATTACAGAAGATGCCTCCACGACGTGATCCAGCTGGTAATAATGGTGACTGATCAGCAGGGACAGGGGACCATTCCCCAGGTACCGGCAGACACACTGGCCACTCTTACTGCATTGGTGGCCCAGCAGCAGGTGCAGCTGGCTCACTTGAAACAACAACTAGAGCAACAACAGCAACCACCACCACAACAACCACCACCCCAGGGGCTTCGATTCTTTTACTGGGAGATGCAGAACTCCCGGATACCTATGTTCAGGGGTACCACCCAACCAGAGGAGGCAGAGATTTGGCTCAAGAATGTATCCGAGCAGTTGAGGTTGTTAGAAGTTCCGGATGGCCTGAAGGTGGATGTGGTGGCACCATTCTTGGCGGGGTGTGGTACATAGACGGACTACACCGCCGACATGGGCCCAATTTAGGGAGGAGTACCAGAGGCACTACGTTCCTGAGAGTGCCATTCAGAGGAGGATGACAGAGTTTCAGCTCCTGACACAGGGGTCCATGACTGTTGATCAATATTCTTAGAAATTTCATGCACTCGGGAGATACATGCCTGCCGTCATGGACGATGAGAGGACAAAGATGTTGAAGTTCAAGACAGGTTTGAGCTCACGCATTCAGTCATTGATCATATGCGCCCAACCTACCACTTTTGAGGGATTGTTGGAGGTGTGTCGTAAGGTCGAGGGTGACCTTGTGAGGGTGGCAACGGAAGAGAAAAGTAAGAGACTTTGAGAAGAGAGCAGCAATGGTGGACCTGAGAGGTGGGTCAAAGTTCTTAAGAGGGGCCAGATAGCTCAACCACGGCCTCAACAGCAGCAAGAGCTCGGAGATAATGTGCTAACAGTGATCCCTACTTGCCCCACATGTGGACGAAGACACGCAGGAGAATGCTGGAGAAAGGTGGGAGCATGTTACAACTGTGGAGAAATGGGCCATATGGCTAGATATTGCCCAAAGCCGAGGAGACAGCCCCAGGGGTCCAAGTGATGCGATCAAGGTACCTTTAGTTATGAATTTCAAATGATTAGGTTATACATGTGTAACTTGTATTTGAACCCCAGAAAATGATGAGTGTTATACTAGTAAGCAACTAGTTGTAACCAATGATACTAACCACAAAATGGGTTAGATGGTGGTTAAGATGTAAATCTTAGAAATTATCAACATAAGGTGATGATATCAATATCGTTTAAGGAAATTAAGATGAACATAGAAACATGTAAGAATCGATGAATCTAGTAGGCTTGAACTGAGATAATGTAAGCATGAACAAATAGATACTGTCGAATCTAGTAAGCTTGAAGAGAAGGTGAGTAAGTGCGAACAAATGGTGGTTTCCATTCATGCGAGATTTAGTTGGGTTAAATTTAGCAATTGGAATGATCAAACAAAGAAGTACTGTGGATTAGAGTGGCGCAGAAGCGTAATGGTTTAGTATACTTTAAGATGGTTAAATTAATAACCCTTTGAGTTGAATCTTAGAATATAAAGCGAGCGGAGCTAAACTATAATCACATCAATAAGTTATGATATCATTCCTAGGATTAACAATCTATAGAGACGAGTAAGCTTGAACACATAAGATGGTATAGGGAAAGTTCCTAAGTTGTAACTACGAAGACATTAAGTTAAAAATTGTAGTACACTTAAGTAATGAGTATATAAGGTTGTTGATGACAACGTGTATAAGTACGATATAGACTAACATTTAGGTTGAGAACCCCAGTAGTGTGACAATCTCCTTAAATTTAATTCAAAAATCATAGATAGATTAGGTTACTATGTAACAAGTGGAGATCAACGGATGTAGCGATTACATTGTATATATGCAAGCAATGATCTCGATGGCTAAGTCCTATGTCGAGAAAGTGAAATAGTTGACATATGAAACTACATAAGGGATGCTTAGTTAGCTCATTACCTAGGTGAATAGATTAGTTAGGATTACACTAAGTTGTTGATTACATAGTATGCAAGTTTCGAGGACGAAACTTATTGTAAGAGGGGAAGTTTGTTATGTCCGTGACTTTCAATAAAAGAAAAAAATACTAAATTGAGATAATAATAGAGGAAACCTAATTTAAGTAGGACTAGGAAACTTGGATATATTTTTTCATGGAATCCTAATCCTACCACTACTTGAAAACACCTAAATTAATATATCCTTAACTCTTATAAAACCTAGCTAACCTACACAAACCACACACACTAGTAACCAATTTCGGCTGCCGCCCTGGAGAGAAAAGAAGAATGCATCCCACAAATTCCCTCCATCACCATCGATTATCAGCAAGCTAAAGGGAAAAAAAGGTGCAGCCTTTATTGTCCAGCCACGCCATTGCTGAGGAAAAGAATAAAGAAAATAAGGAGAGCAGCTTCTTATATTTTTTTGTGGGCTTACAAACGTTGCCTCAGTAAGGCAACAACATCATCCTTTATTTTCATCCCTCGCAGCCGAGAGTTAGAAGGGGGAAAAAGGATGTTGCTGCAACCATTCAATCCTAGATCCAGTCGTACGGTATAGTACATTGAGACAAGTAAGTAATCTTCCTATACTTGCTATGTTTTGCGAAAATCTATACGTTTATGTTGATCATAACTTTGGATCATGCATTCGTAATTGCGTTTGAATAGATGATTGTCTACATGTATATACATGTTTGTATATGGCCGAATATGTGTGTATACGTATAAATATATATATGTGGCTGAATCTATACATATAGAGATATATATGGTATGTGTGCTGTGGCGTATATATAATGGGAAAAACAAAATGAATTTGGCTGCGTCAGAGCACTGACGCGTCGTCAGTAAGTAATTGAATTGAGGGATTCAAATTATATATATGTATACATCCATTACTGTTGTTTAAAAGAAAAAAGGGGAAAATGTAAGTGTTGTAGAGCACTGGCCGAATGCTTTTTAACAAAAAAAAAAAGATATTGTGATGGTTTTATTTGAATGTAAAGTATTATGTATTTCATACATTCATATATATGTGTAGTATATGAATAGTATAAGGTGAATGAGGATTCTGGCTGAGACAGATTTTGGGTATTTTTCATGGTATAATTTGATAAGTAAATAAATTATAAGTTATGAGTTTATGCGAAATTGATTTGGAAATCAGTATCGATCTTGGATAAAAAGTGGACCGAGGGAGTAGCGTATACGTGTATACGTGTATATGTGTATGTATGAGCATGGACATATATACATGTATACTTACACAAATGAGAGGGTGATGGTTTGGTATTTTGGGAATTATGTGTTATTTGGAGGGCATTTTGACAATTTTGGTAAATTTGACATTTTGACTCATTTTTGTAAATTTGATTAACTTTCGTACTTGGAAAATGGTTTTGGAAAGTTGCATTAGCATATTTTTAGAAATTCACCCTTACAAGAGAAATATATCGGTAAGCCGTGTTGATTCCTATTTTGGTTATCGAGCGCTGCAGATGTAACTACCTCATCAGGGACAGGGTTTCTGTATGCCTATTTGGATTGCTGCAGATATAGCTATATCGTCAGAGACAGAGCTTCTGTATGCATATATTGGGCCTGAGCGTAACTACCTAGTCTAGGACAGAGTGCAAAGGCATATATTTGGTGCTATGGACGTAACGACCTAGTCTGGGACAGGGTGTCTATAGTATATTTGGTTTTGGGGGAATCAATTCGTAAGTCTTACGGTATAAGTCACTTGTAGGGATAGTGCTATAGCCATTGCATTTGATTTTGGACTTTGGACCGATTAAACCGAATTTGGTTATTTGGATTTTTGGATCGGTTTAATCGGATATGGACATTGGATTTGGACATTGGACATTGATATTGGAAATATTAGTTTTGAGACAAGGAGAACATTGGCATTTCATTGCTTTGAAAAACTTGCATCACATTTTAGCTTGGACTAACCTTTGCTTGGCTGTCGTTTGGTTTGACTTGGCCATCGGTCTATTTGTTGACTTTGTTACTTACTTAATTGGACTTTGTTTTGTACTTTGTTGGGTCTATTTGCTCTATTTGCTTTTGGATGTTAGTGGCAGAGTTGTAAATTTACTTGCAAAGAGAAGCATGATATTATTTTATGTTGCTATATATCGTTATCACACTTGCTTCTCCGTGTATGATCCCATGGTAAGTATAGTGGGATTACTTGCTAAGCGACTTGTCGCTCAAACTACGATTTAACATATTTTGCAGATAGACAGGCAATTGGGTTATACCGAGGATGACCAAGAATGGAGGTATTGAGGTCGATGATTTTCCGATGGGACTTTCAAGGGCTTAGTTGAGATAATGATTTTCGATACTCGAGGTTTATGTACTTTAGACATTTAGTTATATCTACATTTGATATTTGTAACGGATTTAGATTTGCCTAGACATTGATATTTATGATGATGATTATTTCGAGGTTTTAAATTTTGACTTCCGCTGACGTGTATCTGTTTTTATTTTGACGCTTTGTATACTCCTTAGTGAGATACGGTGGGTGCACAGTTCCCGATGTTAGGGCTCGGGAGCGGGGCGCTACAAAAGGGAAACTTCCAACTACACTAACATCACGCAAAACATGGGCCGACAAGGTCGAAGAAGAGGAAACTGCAAGTCTCCAAACCCCAATACCAACTACCTCTATAACCCAAATCAATCCCAAGTCAGAAATATCTCCCTCTCTAAATAACAAAAATATTCCAAATACTTTCTCAATGCTTGAGAATTTGTCTCAAAGTGCAGAAATTCAAGATTGGTTCGAGAAATATCAACTCAATATTTTTTAAAAACAAACCGCTACTGTAGTAGAGAAAAACTGTTGAGAAAAAGGGTTTGAGTGATTCACAAAATGCATGATTTAAATAACGTGTCGCAAAGAAATGCATGACACAATTCATTACATGTCACGTTCTTGCGACAAACTTGCCTTATATATAATGTTGCTGCACTAACAAGCCATGAAGCTTTAAAACTTACATCAAATGGCAAACATTTGTTGTGTTTGAACTATTTTCAGGTGCCACCATTAATGAACTAAACTAGTTCATTAAGTGAAGTATTTAGTTAAATGAACTAACTAGTTCATTAAATGGAGATATATTTGGAAAAGGCATGATGGCAACAAATGGAAGAATGGAA
This sequence comes from Eustoma russellianum, assembly GCA_036186865.1. NCBI lineage: Eukaryota > Viridiplantae > Streptophyta > Magnoliopsida > Gentianales > Gentianaceae > Eustoma > Eustoma russellianum. The sequence continues at coordinate 13,681,999 of AP025062.1, read as the reverse complement.
AGTCTCCTTCCACCTCTTCACACGTTTTTCATATATGTGTATATATATGTATTCAGATTTTTTTAAAAGGCACTATCATTAACAAAACAAAACAATGAAATGAAATCCGAGATTTCAAATTTGAAATCAAGGAATATAGATCTAGGAAAAATGGTGAAACAATTTGACACAGGTAAAAACATGCTAGATCGCATCATTTCTTCAAAAAAGCAATATACTGACAAAACTGGATTAGGATACGCTAAGAAAAATGAGAAGTTAAATAAATCAACCAAATTCATTCCATCTAAGAAAATTGATGCATCTAAGACATATGTGGCATCTAAGAAGACGCCTAGATCCCCCTATGTCATTTCAACGTGCTTCATCTTCATATCATATGAGATATTTTGTGCCATACAACTATGAAAAGAAGCCATTGATGCGTAGGAGAAATCCATATCATAAAAATGCATCTAGATCACGCCCGTGCATGCAAACCGAAATGCTTATGAAAAACAAAGATCATACTATGTGCATGATGGTATTCTCGGCCAAAGGCCAAACAGATTTGCACCAAACGTCTATTTTATTGCATCTTCATCTCCTTTCTCACCTTTTGGAAGACCTAGAAAGGTCACCCAATTTTGGATACCAAAAGGGACATTTGCAAAGGGTTGAATGAATAACCCTTAAGAACGGAATCGAAATGTATGAGTTTTTTTCTTCTTCCTTATATGCACTTTTGATTTCCAAAACAAAAGGGGAGGGAATGCATGATTTAAGGGGAAAAGACGAGAGACGAGAGTGATTAATTGCACAAATCAAGGGGGAGAGAATTCCAAATTCAAAATTTGAAATTGTGCACAGTTGGAGGGGGAGCGGTTAAATTTAAATCATGAACTAAGGTTATTTTGTAAATCATCAAAAGGGGAGATTAATAAAGAAAAGTGCAGCGCCCCACACCGGCCCGCCCGCGTACGGTGCGCCGGCCGTACTTCACTACGGAGAGTACCAGGCATCAATCCACTACATATCATAGTCCATAACGAATTGTATGGACTTTTCTGCTTACACGTCAACAGTTAAGCAAAAATTAAGGCAGAATAAAAACTTTAAAATAAAAGCATGACGCATATCCATCACAACGTTTACAACCATGTCCACAAAATATAAAGCAAAATCCAAATATAAAGTTCCATCATAAATCCATCAAACATAACCATCATAACAAAGTCCTTAAGCTGTCCTCCTCTTGCACGTCTATGGATATGGAACCCTAGGCTCGTCATCGATCCATTCTACCCCATTTCCTGCAGGCTTTGGAAGGAAAAGTAATGGGGTGAGTGACAAAGTCACCAGCAAGTATACCATAAACAATCATGAATTAAATAGAAAGTATACACAAGAACTAAACCCCAAAAAGTTTGGATTCACAACATACCTGACCTTCAATCCATTACCAGTAAGGAATTAAGATCATAACTTAAAGACAAGAAATCACGTTAAGATCATAACTTAGGAGATATTAAATCATAACATCATAGCCTAAATAACAGTACATCAATCATTCGACTAGCCTTGAAATACAACATGTATAAGTATGCACATGTGATGCATCATGATAAAAATGAGGATAAGTTCTTTCATTCTTTCTTTCAAAAAAACATCATCGTCAATAAACGAGAGAAGTGAGTATTCAGATCTATTATATCCGGATCTGAGGTGGTCATACCATTTCCTTCAGATCTATTATGTCCGGATCTGAAAACGGTCATACAATCAATCATCGTCATCAGGTCTATTCTCTCCGGACCCGCATGGTCATAAATCATCATTATCAGGTCTATTCTCTCCAGGCCTGAATGGTCATAATCATCATAATCAGGTCTATTCTCTCTGGACCTGAACAGCTATAATCATCTTAATCATGTCTATTCTTTCCGGACCTATACGGTCATAAATCATCATCAGATCAATTAACCCCAGATCTGGAGCGGGTTATGCTGAATCAATGTACCAATAGGAGTCGTTCTTCTCAAAACTGAAATCTTTTCTTTAAAAGAGCTTTCTGAAATTTCTTTGACATAAAATCAGTTTCATAACTCATGTAAATGAGGATGATACAATGCATGACGTGCAATATGCAATTCATGACTAAATGCATCACATAATACTCATATGGCCTTGTTCTTTAAGCTAGAAAATTTTTCCAGAATTTACGTTCTGTTCATGCAGCTTCAACATCACAAATCAGGCCTATTTTCATAATCTCATGCCATACATATGCATAATGGAGTCTTATCTACATGCCATAAAAATTTCGTTATGTTCCGAAGTAGATAAAACTCTCAAGTCATTAGGTCATTGAAAAGAGTACTGCTGCATCCAACAGGGTAGTACCCACTTATTACCTTAATTTCAAGGCCATAAAATCTTATGTAATTTGGGCCAACACCTGGAAACATAGTAAACCCACCAACAAATAATATACATATGCCCCACAACACATACAAGCCCAAATCCGCAAGAATAATTTTTCCTAACTCACGCCATAATTCTGTCCTGTTTTAAAGTTTTGTAACACAACTTCAATTCGGTTGTTAGCCCTCTAAAAAATGGTTCCAAGCTGATTTATTTACATCGACATGTTCATCTATGTCTTAAGTAATTACCATAAAAATTCCAGAGCAATCCAAGATGTTTAGAGGGGTCATTTAATTAATTTCCCAAAACTGGTTACATGCTGATTCTAGAGTGACCAGTTGTCACTAAACATTTTATTACGGATAATTCACAAATCTTTTTACCAAAATTCCAACTCACAAATTTAATAAACATACAAGGCTAGCATCCTACCAAAAATCATCTCATGTGCACGTTCCTAAGGTCCATTTTCAGGTTGCACAACACACCACTTAAAACTGTCCAGCTCCAGTAGTTTTTTCTTTTTGTCACTTTTCTCGTCAAGTGTTTACCAACTAACCTTATACCTCTAAAATGATTTACTAGCCACTAAATACACCCTTTGCCATGAACATTCCAGGTTTTATGACATTCATTAGGCTACATGTGAATCACCCAAAAACAGTTTTACAATTTACACATAGCACACATCATTCTTGCACCTTTTACACTTGATAAAATCTACCTTTGGTACAACTAATTCAAATATCACATAGCCCTCATAAACAGCCCGTTTTCTTGCGCCAAAAAGGACTCATGTCACATATCAAATTGAGCACAATTACACCTATGTAGTAAATCATTCAAACATGAAATTTTCATACATCTTTTGCCTCACAAGATATATTCTTCTCAAGAATCAAGGTTCCTTCCTAATACCCCTTCTAGCTGTCCCCTTCCATGGTGAGATAGACATATCCTACTGTGTTTATCTAGGCATGCAACACATTGATATGCTAATTCATTCACTCATGCCAAAACAACTTTGCAAATTTATATATAGCACACACGCCACGTTCATGCTTCTCATGCTTCACACAAAATCTATTCTTGCCAAGAATCAATTTGCTAATCCATGAACCATCCCAAAACAGCCCTCATATCACATTTAATGTTGGCAAAAAACTCATCTTTAGAAGAATTTCACACATGCAAGTCACTTTCCTTAAGGAGCAACTAAGTTCTCATGCTTTAAACTTAGTATCTTCAACTAAAATCCATATCTTAAAAATGGCTAGTCATTCAAGCATACACTTCACAAATAAGTCAAGATTATCTAGAGTATACTTGTCTCTTTTAAGCTAGAAACCGTCCTCTAGCTTGAACCTTGGATGAAATGAATTGAAGTTTCCCTCCACTACTCCATGCTGCATACGGTTTTAAGGGAGAAAAGGAAGAACATTAGCTACCATTTTAAATAAAGAATAGAGCTAAATTGAGGCTAGATTATCTTACCAAAATGAGGCTTGAATGGAGTTCAAACCACCAAGGTGTTAGCACCACTTAGTAGCTTGAAAAAAATCCTCACCTAGTGACCAAGGAGGGTCACGGTTTTAGCAAGGAAAAAGGTAGCAATGTGAGCTTCATCCTTTGAATTATGAAATTCACTTAAGAAGCTTGGCATGCAACTTACCTAGATGAATGTTTGATCTTGAAGATGAAGATGGTCTTGACACTCCTAGCTTCAAGGAAACGTATGGAATGATGATGATGGTGAGAAAATAGCTTGTATTTAAGGGTCTTCGATGTCTTGCTTGTGCAATTCTTGAAGGTGTTCAAGATGGAGATGGAGGACTAGCTTGTTATATTGAAGAAGGCTCCATAGGGGAAGAGGGAGGGGAAACCCGGCGGCTTGGTCAAGGGGAGGGGAACAAGGAGTGCATGAAAGGTAGGAAGGAATCTTGGGGTTCCACATTTGACCACCCTTTTGTATTCCATGCTTGCACCTTTCCTATTATTTTATTTGAATTCAGTAATTAAATAGAGATGATAAAAATTAAAAAGGGTTCTAGATTCTCCTCATGGTGGCCGATTTTTACTAAGGTCTTGGGAGGGCATTTTTGTCTTTTCCCACATTTCATAATGCATACTTATATAATTATACCATTACTTATAATGTCTAATTTCTTGTGTAGGCTTTTAGACTTACTTTTAAGAAGACCATTTAGGTTAGTCTTCTTATAAAAGAAGAATACTCTAAAGTCCTTTAAGGCCCTTGTGACTGAAATTCCCAAGGCCTTGGAGGGGCAAAAGGGTCACTTCACATACTCCGTAATACATACTTGGAGTATTATACTATTTCTTATAGCATTTACTGTTGTACCGCAACCGTACTGTACTTGAAACTATGATAAAGTGGCGTAATGAAATATTGATTCTTCCAAGTACATTTTATTAAGTTATATTAGTGCTTCTTTACTTAAATTCCTTTAAAATAGATACTACATAATTATACAAGTGAGTGTCATGGAGTGCGTAAAATGACCATTTCGCCCCTCTAAGACCTTGGGATTTCGGCCACAAAGCCTTAAAGGACCTTGGAGTATTTTCCTTTTTATAAGAAGACTAACCTAAATGGTCTTCATAAAATCAAACCTAAAAACATATACAAGAAATTAGATAATATAAATAATGACATAATTATATAAGTATGTGTTATGAAAAATGTGAAATGACAAAAATGCCCTCCCCAAGGCCTCCAAGAATTCGGCCAACCCAAAAGGGGTCTCTAGAACCCTCTTCACTTTTCTAGCCTATTCTTAATATTTGAAATATCTAATTAGTTTATAATTAAATAATAAAATAAGGCAAGCATGGAAGGCAAAAGCTAGCCATTTACAAGTCCAAGACTACTTTTCTTACTTTTCATGCACCACTTTGTCTCCCTCTTCCCCCATGCGCTGGCCCCCTCCCTCTTCCACAACCTAAAAGCCTTCTTTATGTTTACCTAGAAGCTTCTTCTCCATATACACCTTGAACACCCTCAAGAAGTTCACAAGCAAGACATTGGAGAGCATTGAACACTTAGGCTATTTCATCACCATCATCCTCGTACCATACGGCCCTCTTGGAGCTAGGAGATTCAAGACTATTTTCATCCTCAAGCTTCAAAGAATTATCTAGGTAAGTCACACTCCAAGCTTCTTAAGTGAATTTCTCAGTCCAAAGAATGAAGCTCACATGGTTCCCCTTTTTCTTGCCCAAAACCGTGACCTTCTTTGTCCCTAGGTGCAAACTTTAGTGGTGCCAGCTTCTTAGTGGTTTGAATCCCTTTCAAACTCCATTCAAGCCTCATCTTGGTAAGCAAATCTAGCATCAAATTAACTCTATTCTTCATTTAAAATAGTAGCTAATATTCCTCCTTTTTCCTCCCTCAAAACCGTATGCTACATGGAAGTAGTGGAGGAAACTTCAACCCATTTCATCCAAGATCCAAGCTAAAAGAAGGTTCTAACTTGAAGAGGCAAGTATACTCTAGACTTACATGATTTATTTAAGGAGTTAATGACTTGAATGACTAGCTATTTTTAAGATATGAATTTTAGTGTAAGATATCAAGTGTTAAGCAAGAGAACTTAGTGGTTCTTTAAGAAAAGTGACTTACATGTGAATAATTCTTCTAAAAGATGAGTTCTTTGCCTACATGCAATATGATATGAGGGCTGTTTTAGGATGGTGCATGGATTAGCAAATTGATTCTAGGCAAGAATAGATTTTGTGTGAAGCATGAGAAGCATGAGGATGGCGTTTGTGCTATATGTAATTTTGCAACGTTGTTTTGGCATGATTGAATGAATTAGCATATCAATATGGTTCATGCTTAGATAAACATAGTAGGATGTGTCTTTCTCATGATGCAAGAGCACGACTAAGGGGGATTAGTAGGGATGAACATTGAACTTAAGGAGTAACATATCTTGTGAGCCCAAGGATGTATAAAATTCGCATGCTTGAATGATTTATTACGTGAGTGTATTTGTACTCAATTTGAAGTGTGACATGAGTTCTTTTTAGTACAAGAAAACGGGCTGTTATGGTGGTTGGGTGATGCATGAAATATTTGTACTAAGGTAGACTATATAAAGAGCGAAATGAGCAAAGGTGATGAGTACTATGTGCAAATTGCAAACTGTGTTAGGGTTAATTCATAAGTGGCTTAATGAATGTTATGAAACCTTGAAATTTTCATGATAAAGGGTGTATTTAGTGGCTAATAAGTCATTTTATAGGAATAAGGTTAGTTGGTAAACACTTGACATGAAAAGTGACAAAAGACAAACTACTGGAGCAGGGCAGTTTTATGCGGTGTGTTGTGTGACCTGAATATGGACCTTAGCAACGTGAAAATGAGCTGATTTTTGGTAGGACGCTATCCTTGTATGTTTATTAAGTCTTTGAGTTGGAATTTCGGTAAAAGAACTTATTGTTTTGCCACAATGAAATTTTTAGTAAAACTGGTCACTCCAGAATCAGCATGTAACCTATTTTGGGAAAATAATTAAACGACCCCTTTAAAGTTGTTGGATGGCTCTGGAATCTTTATGGTAATTACTTAAGACATAGATGAGCATGTCCATGTAAATTAATCAACTTGGAATTATTGTTTTGATGGGTAACTACTGAATTGAAATTGGCGTTGCAAAACTGGAAAACAGGACAGAATTGTGGGATAAGTTAGGAGGCCTTAGTTTTGTGGATTTGGTCATGTATGAACTGTTTGGGCCCATGTATATTACTCCTTGATGTGTTTACCGTGTTTCTCAGGTGTTGGCCCAAATTAATTAAGATTTTGTGGTCTTGAAAATTAAGGAAAAGATGGGTACTGTACTGTTGGATTCAGCAGTACACTTTTTAGCGACTTAATGATTTAAGGGTTTTACACATCTAGAAACGTTAAGAAAATTTTATGACATGTAGATAGGACCCTGTTATGCATGTGTAAGACAAGAGATTATGAAAATAGGCCTGCTTTGTTATGTTCGAGGCCTCATGAACATAACGTAAATTATGGAAAATTTTCAGCTCATGGGATTATGCCTATGTCATGACCTAAGTAATTTTTAGGATGATTCATGCCATGACTTGCATTGCATTTCATCCCATGTATCACGCATGATCATGTGCATCATGAATCTGAATTTCTAAGTTTTTCCATATGAAAGCAAGTTCTTTTCAAGCAAGAAAATTTTCGTTATGTACATAAGTTATTAATGGTCCCATGATTTTCAAAAGAAATGCTCTATGACTTCCTTGCCGGCTAAGCATGCTCATAACCCGAGTCGAACCAGGGGTTAATTGGTCTGATGACATGTTCTGGACCCATCCCAGACCTGGGGTTAATTGGTTTGATGACATGTTCTGGACCCGTTCAGATCTGGGGTTAATTGATCTGAGACTCTGTTTTCTGATATGCTTGCTTTATAGGACCAAATGATGATTTTGCCACGACATGACATCATGCATTGCATCTTGCATATTTCATATGCACTTTGCATATTAGGACGGTTAAGTTAGGAAGGGATGTGATATTGTCAGAATGGTACTACTTAAATTATGATTAGGCTATATCTTCAGCGGATCAAGGATTAAAGGTCAGGTATGACTTAACAATTTGAGTTTCTTGGGGTATTTCCATTCATGTTATGATTCTTTATTTGTTTCATGATAGTTTATTGTATGCTTGCTGGGTGATTTTTAGAACGATAAGGTTGAGTGGATCGATGACGAACCGAGAGTGCCGTACCCGTAGTCAAGGAGTCAAGAGGAGACGATGCTTAAGGACTTTTGTGCTGATATGATGTTTGTATTATGAACTATGTTGGAACCTTTGGGATTTCAGTTTTATCTTGTTTTGTTGGACTAATTTTTGGGGATTTAATATTTCGGTATGCATGTTATTTTAAAGTTTTAATTCCGCCTAAGTTTTATTACCATGTTAAATGTTAACATGGGAGTCCATGACCTAAGTTATGGATTTTCACATGTTATGCATAACGCTTTGTAGTCTTCGTAGTGAAGTACGGCGGGTGCATCGTATTCGGACGAGGTCCAGTGCGGGGCGCTACAGGTGGTATCAGAGCCCAGGCTCTAGACTTTGGCCAGAACGTAGAACTAAGTTATGATCTTAGAAATCTAAGTTTGATCTTAGACCTAAGTCATGATCTTAGAAGAGTGATGGCCTTAGACTAGGACGACGTAGACCGGATTTAGGATTTCATCCAATAATTAATCCTGACTTATAGAATCCGGATCTCTATCGTAAGATGTGTCTTTTTCTCTCCCTCATTTAAAATTTTTGAGAATTATGATCTTTGGCCAGAATAATCTGGTTTTATCCCAACAATTAAATAGATTTTGACACTCAGTAGTGCAGATGGTGCGACCTCGTGGCAGACCTCCTAGGGCTTGACCAGATGCACAGGAGCCAGTCTCTCCTCAACTTCAAGGCCCTGTTCCTCCTCCTCCATCGGCTCAATTTCCGCCACCACCACCACAAGACCAGCACCCTCCTGTTCAGAATAATCCACCACCGCAGGCACCTATTCCTCTAGTGATTCCTGATGTTAATGCCTTCCAGGCCTTTTGCCAGGTGGTCACACAGATAGCCAAGGCCTAATCCATCAGAATGCTCTGCCCCACCCACGTGAGCCAGTGAGAGATGCTCAATATTACTTCGAGAAGTTGAAGAGGGCTAATGTACTGCCATTCGAGGGAAAGCCAGATCCGGACATAGCTGAGAAGTGGTTGGATGAGGTTGAAAATTGTTTCGAGTTAATTCAAGCCCCTGATGAGATGAAAGCTCAAGCCATAAGGCCCTTCTTGTTAAGTGAAGCCAATCAATGGTGGAAGACTAACTTACACCCCTTGCCAAGACCAATTGCCTGGGAAAGATTTCTGTAAGAGTTCCATAAGTTTTACATTCCTCCGTCAGTGAAGTTACAAAAAAGGCATGAATTTGAATCATTGAAGGAAGAGCCCGGTATGACTGTAGTAGAATATGCTAATAAGTTCATTGTATTGGGAAGATTTCAGCCGACCACTATGAATGATGAATAGACAAAAATGCTGAAATTTGAAAGGGGGCTGAACCCGAGGATCAGAACATGGTTGGTGAATGCAAACCCTGCAAATTTCGGAGCCCTTCTGGATGTCTGCTATAGAATCGAAAGAGACATTATCCACCGAGATGATGTGGGACAGAAAAGAGAAAGGCAAGTGGCTGGAAATGAGAAATTTAGGAAGGTAGCTAAGAAGAATTTTAGAGGGTCTGTTCATCAAGGGAGGTCACAAGGTCAGAATCAGCTCCGCTAGCAGCCTCAAGCTAATCAGCAAAAGAATCAAGCTCCACCCCAGCGGCCAGCTATACCAGTGTGCCCTCAGTGCCAGAAGAGACATATGGATGAGTGTCGATGGAAGACTAGACAATGTTTTGGATGCGGCAAGGATGATCACCTGATTAGGGATTGTCCAGTCAGAGGAGCTCAACAACAGCAGCAACAACCAAGAAACCAACGACCACGTGCAAATGCAAGGGTGCACGTCATGACAGATGCAGATGTTGAGGAGACGACAGACGTAGTGACTGGTAAGATTTAAAGTTTATGCCCTAAATATGTTTTGCTTATGCATGCCTATACTGTTGCTTAGTTAGATATACATGATTCAGGTGCTACCTTAGTATGCAGCATACCTGCGAATGTATTGTTTGATAGTGGCGCCAGCCACTCATTTATCTGTAGAAAGTTTGCTAAGAATATCGATCATAACTCAGTCTGATTAGAATCACCCTATAGAGTACAAGCAGCCGGCGATCAGGTGCTTGTTTCTCATCATATCTTCAGAAATTGCACCCTTGAATTTGATGACCAACGGTTTGAAGCCGATTAAATCCCCATATCCATGAGTGATTTCGATGTGATTCTGGGAATGGATTGGCTCTCGAAGAACCATGCCTACATTGATTGCCGGAGTAGGCAAGTTATAATCAAGAACCGAGCTCGAGACGAAGTATCATTCCAAGGAGGAGCCAAGTTAAAGAAACCATCCAAGAAGGTTTATGTTAATGCGGCTCGTGCCAGCCAAGCATTAAGGAAAGGCCATGAAGGATTCTTCGTCTATATTCTTAGTGATGAGCAAGTGAGTCCCACCCTTGCTCAAGTTCTGGTTGTTAATGAATACCCTAATGTCTTTCCAGATGAATTACCCGGGTTACCTCCCAACTGAGAAATTGCCTTCGAAATAAACCTTGTTTCAGGAGCTGAACTCATATCGAAGGCCCCATATCGGATGGCACCTGCAGAACTGAAAGAACTAAAGGAGCAGTTACACGAGCTGTTAGAGAAAAAGCTCATCCGCTCCAGCGTTTCAGCTTGGGGTGCCCCTGTGCTATTCGTAAACAAGAAAGATGGAAGTATGAGTTTATGCATCGATTACCGGGAACTTAACAAGATTACCATAAAGAATAAGTACACACTGCCCCGGATCAACAATTTATTTGATCAACTCAGGGTACGTAACTAATAAATCTTATTTCAACTTAGGTTTAAATTTTCCAAAACCCTATATGAAGTATCTTAATGCAGGGATCTCGGGTTTTTAGTAAAATAGACATGCGATCTGGATATTTCCAATTGAAGATTAAGGCTGAAGATGTTCCTAATACTGCTTTCAAAACACGCTATGGACACTACGAATTTCTGGTGATGCCATTCGGTTTGACCAATGCCCCTGCCGCCTTTATGGATCTCAAGAATCGAATCTTTCAGGATCAGTTAGACAAGTTCGTAGTGGTCTTCATAGACGATATCTTGATCTATTCACCAGATGAGGAAACCCATGCAGCCTATTTGAGGACGGTTTTGAATATCTTAAGAGAAAGACGCTTATACGCAAAATTTAGCAAATGCGAGTTCTGGCTGCATAGTGTATCCTTCCTCGGCCATGTCATATCAGAAGATGGGATTTCTGTAGATCCCAAGAAAATTGAGGTCATTACAGAATGGCTCCGGCCAACTAATGTTATAGAGGTGAGAAGCTTCCTTGGACTGGTAGGGTATTATCGAAAGTTTGTTAAAGGATTCTCGAGGATAGCTGTTCCCCTCACTAGGTTCACACAAAAGAAAACCAAGTTTGAGTGGAATGCTGATTGCGAAAGGAGCTTCTCAGAGTTAAAAGCAAAGTTGACTTCCGCCCCTATTTTGGCTCAACCCATTCTTGGCGAGAAATATGTTGTGTACAGTGATGCTTCAAAGAACGGTCTCGGATGTGTCTTTATGTAGAAGGATAGAGTGATAGCTCATGCATCCCGGCAGTTAAAGCCGTTCAGGCAAAACTACCCCATACATGATCTTGAGCTTGCCGCAGTGGTATTTGCCTTGAAGATATGGAGACATTACTTGTATGGTGAGAAATGTGAGATCTATACAGATCATAAAAGCCTAAAGTATCTCTTTACCCAGAAAGAACTAAACATGCGGCAGCGCAGATGGCTTGTGTTGATTAAAGATTGCAACCTCTCGATTCAATACCACCCTGGGAAAACTAATAAGGTTGCTGATGCGTTGAGTCAGAAGACAAGCCATCCATGTCAACCACCTCTTCAGCGAGACATGGAAGAATTTGACTCCGTGGACGAAGTGCTCGCCAAATTAGTTTTTGTTCCTCACTGATTGATAGGATCAAAGAGGCTCAAGGAAATGATGAAGCCTTGAGGAAGATCAAGGAGAAGATAAAAGATAAGCCACTGAATGATTTTGAAGCTCGTAGCGATGGCAGTTTATGGTACAGAGGACGGTTATGTGTACCTGAGAACAAGGAGATTAAAGATGAAGTCTTGATGGAAGCCCATAACTCGCGCTTAGCTATACACCCTGGAGCAAACAAGATGTATCAGGACCTCAAGCAAAGGTTTTGGTGGCACGGCATGAAAAACCAAATAGCTGAATTTGTTGAGCGATGCCTTGTTTATCAAAGAATAAAAGCTGAGCACCAAAGACCCGCCGGGTTACTACAACCTTTAGACGTTCCTGAATGGAAGTGGGACCACATCACTATGGATTTCGTGACCGATCTTGTAGCGCCCTGCACCCCGGCCTAGCCGGATACGGTGCGCCCGCCGTACTTCACTACGGAGAGTACCAGGCGTCAATCCATAATATGTCATGGTCCATAACAAAATATACGGACTTTCCTTCTTACACATCAACAGGTAAGCGAAGACCGAGGCAGAATAAAAACTTTTAAATTAGAACATTCTAAACATCCATCATAAAGTTTACAACCATGTTCTCGAATTAAAGAAAGTCCGAAAATCCAAAAATCAATGTTCCCAGCATAAATTCATCTAAAGTCCATCAAACATAACTGTCATAACAAAAATCCTTAAGCCATCCTCCTCTCGCACTCCTATGGATAGGGAACCCTAGGCTCATCTTCGATCTACTCAACCCTGTTCCCTGCAGGTTCTGGGAGGAAAAATAAGAGGTGAGTGACAACGTCACCAGCAAGTATACCATAAATGATCATGAATTAAATGGAAAGTATACACGAGAACCAAACCCCAAAATTTTGTTTAGTAACATACCTGACCTTCCAACCAGTATCCTTAAATAACAAGATCATAACTTTACGAAATTACATTAAAATCATAACTTAGGGGATCTCAAATCATAACATACTGGCCTAAGCAATAGTGTACTAAACATGCGACTAGCTATTAAATGCACATGCATGGACATGCACATGTGATGCAATATGATAAAATAAGGGCAAATTCATTCATTCTTTCTTTCAAAACATCATCGCCAATAAAAACAAGAGAGTGTTCAGATCTATTATATCCGGATCTGAGGCGGTCATATCCATCCCTTCGAATCTATTATTTCCGGATCCGAAAACGGTCACATCATCAATCATAGTCATCAGGTCTATTCTCTCCGGGCCTGAACAGTCATAATCATCATAATCAGGTCTATTCTTTCCGGGCCTGAATGGTCATAATCAGGTCTATTCTTTCCGGGCCTGAACGGTCATAATCATCAGATCAATTAACCCCGGATCTGGAGCGGGTTAAGCTGGCCAGAAATAAATGGTACCATAGAAATCTTCTTTCAAAACTGAAAACTTCTTTTCTTTAAAATCGCTTTTTCGTCATTGTTTGGCATAAAATCAGTTTCACAAATCATGTAAATTACGATGATGCAATGCATGACGTTCGATATGCAATTCGTGACAAAATGCATCACGTAAATATAAGTATAGCCTTGTTCTTTAAGCTGGAGAAATTTTCCAGAACTTACGCTCTGTTCATGAGGCCTCCAACATAACAAATCAGGCCTATTTTCATAATCTCTTGCCATACATATGCATAAAGACAGATGTCATAATAATTTCGTAATATTCCGAAATGTCTAAAGTCCTCAAAACATCAGATTACCATAAAAAGGGTACTGCTGAAATCAGTAGGGTAGTACCCGCCTTACCTCAGTTTCATGGATCATAACACCTCATTCAACTTGGGCCATCTCCTGAAAAACATAGCTAACATACCACGGGACAATATTCATGTGGCCAAACATCACATTCAAGCCTAAATGAGCAAAATCAAAGCCTTACAACTTATGTCATTAAACTGTCCTGTTTTCCAGTTTGGTACCACTAATTCCAACTCCGTTGTTGACCATCAAAATGGTGGTTTTAATCTGGTTTCTTTACATGAACATGTACCTCTAAGCCTTAAGTAGTTACTATAAAACTTCCAAGGCAATCCAATAAGTTTAAGGGGGTCATCTAATTATTTTCCCAAACTGGGTACATGCAGACACTGGAATGACTAGTTGTATCACGAAATGAATTGTGACCAAACCACAACTCCTTTTTCCAAAATTCCAACTCAAAAATGTCATAAACACATCAAACTATCATCATACCAAAAATCAACTCATTTTCATATTCCTAAGGTGCAGTTTTGAGCCACACAACTTACTACTCAAAACTGTCCTGTTCCAGCAACTCTGTTTGAGCAGTTTTACCAAAAACTTCATTACAAATAATCCACAACTCCTTTTACTAAAATTCCAACTCACACATTTCATAAACATATAAAGATATCACCATACCAAGAATTAGGCAATTTGAACACTCCTAAGATTCATGTTCATGCCGTTCAGCATAACACATAAATCTGTCCAGTTCCAGTACTTCTGTTTGACCACTTCTTACTAAAAACTTCCTTAAGGACAAACCACAACTCCTTTTATTTAAATTCCAACTCACACATTTCATACACATATGAGGCTAACATCACTCCAAAAATTAGCCAATTTGAATGCCCCTAAGATTCATTTTCAGGTCATGCAAAACGTCACACTGTTCTGCCCAGTTCCAGTAATTTCTTCTTGAGCAGTTTTACCAAAAGATTTATTAAAAATAAACCATAACTCTTTTTATTGCAATTCCAACTCTCACTTGTACTACACACACAGGGATAGTGTCATGTCAAAATTTAGCTTAATAGAACACTTCTAAGGTTCGTTCTTAAGTCACACAACCAGAAACACAAATCTACCAGCTCCAGTAGTTTCAGCACTTCTTCATCTTTTTATTCTTCAAGCATTCTTCAACCAACTTCATTTATTAAGATGACTTACTATACATAAAATACACATTTAAACATAGTTATTTCAAGTCTCATAACTCATTTTAGGCTACACATAACTCATACCAACAGTCTTGCCATTTACGCTTAGAACATTGCACTTTTCATACCAACTCTATTCTTTACATCAACTAAGTTCATGTCTTGTTCTTAGAATCTTCAACTAAGATTCATAACTTAAAAATGGCTAGTCATTCAAGCATACACTTCACAAATAAGTCAAGATTGTCTAGAGTATACTTGCCTCTTTTAAGCTAGGAACCTTCCTCTAGCACCAACTTCAATCACACCCCACGGTTTTGGAGGAAGAAAGAGAATGAATGTTAGCTATTATCTTAGGTGAAGAATAGAGCTAAATTAAGGCTAGATTATCTTACCAAGATGAGGCTTGAATGGAGTTCAATCCACCAAGAAGCTAACACCACTTAGGAACTTGGAAAGTTTGAACCTAGTGACCATGGAGGTCACGGTTTTGGCAAGCATAAGAGAGGCAATGTGAGCTTCAATCTATGAATTATGAAATTCAACTAAGTATCTTGACATGAAACTTACCTAGATGATTCTTGGAGCTTGAAGATGAAGAGGATCCTGGCAATTCTAGTTCTAGCCAACCGTATGGAGTGATGAGGGTCTAGAAATAATCTAAGTGTTCAATGCTCTAATATCTTGCTTGTACAATTCTTGATGGTGTGGAGCTTGAGGATGGAGATGAGCTACTAACTAAATAGAAGAAGAAGACTTCTTGTAGGGGAGAGGGGGTAACCTACGGTCAAGTCAAGGGGAGGGGACAAAATGTTGCATGAAAGGTGAGGAAAGGTTCTTGGGGTAGTGCAATTTGACCCCTTTTGGTCCCCCATGAAAGCATGCCTTGCTATTTTTTAATCCTTAATCTTATAATTAAATGGAGCCTTGGAATTTAGAGAGGGTTCTAGAACCCCCTCATCTTGACCGAAATAGTGGGGGTTGGGGAGAGTTTATTTGTGTTATTTTTCCTATTTTCATAATTCATGTTGGTATAATTTCCCCACTTCTTGAAATCCCTAATCACTTTTGGGGCTTGTTTTAAGAAGGCCCTTAAGATTAGCCTTCTTATAATTTGAAAAACCTTCTAAGGCCCTTTTAAGGCTTTAGGGCCGAAAATTCCTAAGATCTTGAGAGTAAATTGGCCATTTCACATGGTCCATAACTCATGCTTGAATAATCATACACTATTTGCTTTAACAAAAATTTATTCAAGAAGTAATAATAAAACTTAGTAAAATGTACTTGAAGGATGCAACCTTTATTAATTCACTTGTACAATGCTCAAGTACAATATGATTTTCCGTTGGGTACAACATCCTCCCCCCTTATTACAAGTTTCATCCTCAAAACTTAGGAGCGTTAATCAAAAAGATGAGGGTACAAGTTCTTCATATTTTCTTCCATCTCCCAAGTGGCCTCATCAATAGTGTGGTGCTTCCATTGCACCTTAACCATAGGAATGGATTGTTTCCTCAGCGCCTTTTCTTTGCGATCAACAATCCTTTCCGGTTCTTCTACATATGTCGCGTCGGCTTCAAATTTCAAGGGCTGCTCCTCAATGATATGGCTAGGCTCGTTCACATACCGACGAAGCTGGGATACGTGAAATACATCGTGCAATTGAGATAGCGATGGCGGTAGTGCTAGCCGATAAGCGACTTCTCCAATTCTTTCAAGAATCTCATATGGTCCTATATACCTTGGGCTTAATTTTCCTTTGATACCAAATCTCTTAACTCCTTTTGATGGCGATACCTTCAAGAACACCTTTTCCCCAGCTTAAAATTCCAATGGTCGCCGCTTCTCGTCCGCCCAAATCTTGCTTCTATCTTGGGCCGCTTGCAACCTTTGCTTGATGATCATTATTTTCTCTGGAGTTTCTTCTACTAGGTCAGGTCCCGTGAAAACTTTATCTCCGATTTCATCCCAATACAGTGGAGAGCGGCACTTTCTCCCATATAGTGCTTCATAAGGAGTCATCCCAATAGATCGATGGTAACTATTGTTATAAGAGAACTCTACTAGTTTGAGACTCTTGTCCCAACTTCCTCCAAAGTCAAGTATACAAGCTCGCAACATGTCTTCCAGTGTTTGGATGGTTCTCTCCGATTGACCATCTGTCTGAGGGTGAAATGCAGAGCTCATTCGTATCTCAGTGCCCATTGCTTTTTGGAAAGCTGTCCAAAATAGAGATGTGAATCGAGGGTCGCGATCACAAACAATACTCATGGGCACCCCATGCAGGCACACAATCTGATCAACATACATAGTAGCTAACTTCTCCATAGGGGCCTTGATCGTCATGGCCATGAAATGGGCAGATTTTGTCAAACAATCGACTACAATCCAAATAGCATCATGTCCATTCTTCGTCCTTGGTAAGTCAGTCACGAAGTCCATAGTAATGTAATCCCACTTCCACTCGGGGACTTCAAGAGGTTGCAGTAATCCCGCGGGTCTCTGATGTTCTGCTTTTACTCTTTGACAGACAAGGCATTTCTCTACGAACTCCGCAATTCGCCTCTTCATGCCATGCCACCAAAATCTTTGCTTTAGGTCTTGGTACATTTTGTTGGCTCCAGGATGGATAGACAAACGAGAATTATGAGCTTCATGAAGCACTTCATTCCTTATAGCATCGTCCTCAGGTACGCATAGTCGTCCTCTAAACCACAAGCTATCATCATTTCTGATCTCAAAATCTTCAGATGGTCTCGTTTTCAACTTGTCCTTAGTTTTCTTCAAAGTTTCATCTCTTTCTTGACCCTCCTTAATCATGTCAATCAGTGAAGGAATCAATACCAACTTAGCGAGCATGCTATCAATGGAATCAACCATCTCAAGACAAACTCTTCCATATCACGCTGCAAAGGTGGTTGACGCAGATGGCTTGTCTTTCGACTCAAGGCGTCGGCAACTTTATTGGCTTTTCCCGCATGATACTGAATAGAGAGGTCATAGTCCTTCATCAACTCTAGCCATCTACGTTGACGCATATTTAATTCTTTCTGGGTGAAGAGGTACTTAAGACTCTTGTGATCCGTGAAGATTTCGCACCTTTCACCGTACAAATAATGTCTCCATACCTTTAGGGCAAAGACTACAGCAACAAGCTCGAGATCGTGTACCGGGTAATTTTGCTCAAACGGCTTCAGCTGTCGAGATGCATACGCAATCACTCGATCTTTCTGCATCAACACACATCCAAGTCCATTCTTAGAGGCATCACTATACACTACAAACGTTTCACCCGAAACAGGTTGTGCCAAAACTAGAGGAGATGTCAACTTCTCCTTTAATTCAGTAAAACTCCTTTCACAATCTGAGGTCCATTCGAACTTGGTCTTTTTCTGGGTCAAACGGGTGAGAGGCATAGCAATTCGAGAAAACCCTTCAACAAACTTGCGATAATAGCCAGCGAGACCAAGAAAACTCCGTACTTCCGTGACATTTGTCGGCCTTGGCCACTCAATGATTGCCTCAATCTTCTTGGGATCTACAGATATTCCATCATCAGATATAACGTGTCCCAGAAATGCTACACTGTGCAGCCAAAACTCGCATTTACTAAATTTGGCATACAGTTGCTTCCTTCGTAAAATGTCTAGGACGATCCTTAAATGGGCTACATGGGACTCTTCATCAGGTGAGTAGATCAAGATATCATCGATGAAAACCACAACAAACTTGTCCAGTTGCTCTTGAAATACTCGATTCATCAGATCCATAAATGCTGCGAGGGCGTTGGTCAATCCGAACGGCATTACAAGAAATTCATAGTGTCCATAACGTGTCCGAAATGCGGTTTTCGAAACATCCTCGGCTTTGATTTTTAATTGGAAGTATCCAGAACGAAGATCAATCTTACTGAAGATTCGTTGTGGCATCCTGCACCCCGGCCCCGCCGGAGTCGGTGCACCCGCCGTACTTCACTAAGGAGAGTACTAGGCATCATCCCATATGAATCATGATCCATGATATAATACATGGATTTTCGCGCTTACACTCAAATAACTAGGCGAAACCGTGGCAGAATTTAAAACTTCAAATTAAAATCATCCACACGATCATTCATAGTTTACATCTCAGGTCAAAAGTATTGAGGGTCACAAAACAAATGTTTTCCATCTCAAATACATCATCAGTCGTCAGTCATAGCTGGCCAGTCATGTCTCCTAAATTCGTCCACTCCTCGTTGCGCTCATTGGGTAGGGGACCCTAGGCTCAATTTCAATCCACTCTACTTTATTTCCTGCAGCCTCTGGGAGGAAAAATAGGGGGTGAGTGACAAAGTCACCAGCAAGTATACCATAAACAATCATGCATTAACTGGAAAGTACATACAAGAACCGAACCCCTAAAAATTCGGTTTAGAACATACCTGACTATCCATTAAACACCCGTACGAAGTCAACACAGGGCATATCCAAAGTCATAGCTTAACAGAGATTGAAACTTAACAGAGATCATCACTTATGAAAGAATCATCACTTAATAAAGATCATGACATAGAAAAGGTCATTACCCAATAAAGATCATAACCTAGGAGTTACCAATTCATAACAACTTGGCCTAAATGTCATGAATAAGATCATAGCTTACGTATCAACAGTAGTGAAACCATAACTTAGGTAATGAGAGATAGGAGGATTATTACCTAAGTAATATTACCTCTAGCATTTGGCTAGCATCTCATCCCTTCAATCAATAGCCGTTAAGGCAATAAAATCCTAACTTAGTCACGAAGCAAGTAAAAACACAACCTAGTGCAAATAGACTTAACATCATGCTCTTGACCATATGCAATGCGTATGAATATGCAAAAGTAGCGCATAATGCCCTGCATCCAATACTCGATAGGGATCATCACTTGATGTGGGAAAATCATAACCTAACCAAAGATCGTCTCTTAATGCAGAATATAACAGCAATGACTGTAACTCACATCCATTCGTAACATAACAAGGATCATCACTTAATGAAGTCATACTTAAGATCTACGAGTTCATGACAACTTAGTCTAATTATCATGCGATACTACACAATGACTCCATAAACATGACATGCATGCATATGTACGTGTGATGCATCGAGATGAAAATGGAAATATGATCTTTCATGCTCTTCTTGTAAATCATCATTGTCGTAAAACAATAGAGTGTTCAGATCTATCTTCCCGGATCTGAGGCGGTAACGTCTTCCCTTCGAATCTATTATTCCCGGATTCGGAACGGTAACGTCATCTACTGGTGTTCAGATCTATCTTTCCGGATCTGAGGCGGTAACGTCTCCCCTTCGAATCTATTATTCATGGATTTTGAACGGTAACATCATCTACTGGTGTTCAGATCTATCTTCCCGGATCTGAGGCGGTAACGTCTCCCCTTCGAATCTATTATTCCCGGATTCGGAACGGTAACGTCATCTACTGGTGTTCAGATCTATCTTCCCGGATCTGAGGCGGTAATGTCTCTCCTTCGAATCTATTATTCCCGGATTCGGAACGGTAACATCATCTACTGGTGTTCAGATCTATTCTCCCGGATCTGGCGGGTTCTTACTGGCCAAGTTCATACTCACACACGGTACCGGTGGGAATCATTCTTTTCAAAAATCATCTTTTGAAAACTCTTTTCATCTTTCTTTCATATAAAAATCATGCTGTAAATCATGTACATGACAATGATCCAATGTATGACATGCATTATGCGACTCGTGAACAAATGCATCATAATCATGCATGCACGGACTTGACTTTTAAACTGGAAAAACTGTCCAGCAATCACGTTCTGTTCATACATCCTTGTGCTCATCAATTTGTGCTCATATTCATAAACCCATGCCATACATATGCATAATGAATGCTTAGAGGACATGCTATTAAAATTTCGTAACATTCCGAAATGTCTAACTACCTCCAAACATCATACTATCATCAAAGGTACTACTGAAATCAGCAGGGCAGTACCGCCTTACCTCAGTTTCGTGGGTCATAAAACTTTATTCATTTTGATCCATCACCTGGAAAGCATAGCTAATTCACCAAGGAACAGTATTCATAAGGCTAAACATCACATTCAAGCCTAAATGATCAAGATCGAAGCCTTACAACTTAAGACATTAAACTGTCCTATTTCCAGTTTTGTACTATTAACTTCAACTCAGTTGTTAGCTATCAAAATGGTAGTTTTATGCTGGTTTCTTTACATGAACATGTACCTCTATGCCTTAAGTAGTTACCGTAAAACTTCCAAGGTAATCCAATAAGTTTAAGGGGGTCATCTAATTATTTTCCCAAACAGGATACATGCAGAAACTGGAATGACTAGTTGTATCACGAAATGAATTGTGACCAAACCACAACTCCTTTTTCCAAAATTCCAACTCAAAAATGTCATAAACACATCAAACTATCATCATACCAAAAATCTGCTCATTTGCATATTCCTAAGGTGCATTTTCGAGCCACACAACTTACTACTCAAAACTGTCCTGTTCCAGCAACTCTGTTTGAGCAGTTTTACCAAAAACTTCATTACAAATAATCCACAACTCCTTTTACTAAAATTCCAACTCACACATTTCATAAACATATAAAGATATCACCATACCAAAAATTAGCCAATTTGAGCGCTCCTAAGATTCATGTTCAGGTCGTTCAACATAACACATAAATCTGTCCAGTTCCAGTACTTCTGTTTGACCACTTCTTACTAAAAACTTCATTAAGGACAAACCACAATTCCTTTTATTCAAATTCTAACTCACACATTTCATATACATAAGAGGCAAACGTCACACCAAATATTAGCCAATTTGAATACTCCTAAGATTCATTTTCAGGTCATGTAAAACATCACACTGTTCTGCCCAGTTCCAGTAATTTCTTCTTGAGCAGTTTTACCAAACGATTTATTAAAAATAAACCATAACTCTTTTTACTGCAATTCCAACTCTCACTTGTACTACACACACAAGGATAGTGTCATGTCAAAATTTAGCTTAATAGAACACTTCTAAGGTTCGTTCTCAAGTCACACAATTAGCAACACAAATCTGCCAGCTCCAGTAGTTTCAGCACTTCTTCACCTCTTTATTGCTCAAGCATTCTTCAACCAACTTCATTTATTAAGATGACTTACTATACATCAATTACACATTTAAACATAGTTATTTCAAGTCTCATAACTCATTTTAGGCTACACATAACTCATACCAACAGTCTTGCCATTTACGCTTAGAACATGTCACTTTTCATACCAACACTTTTCTTTACATCAACTAAGTTCATGTCTTGTTCTTAGAATCTTCAACTAAGATTCATAACTTAAAAATGGCTAGTCATTCAAGCATGCACTTCACAAATAAGGCAAGATTGGCTAGAGTATACTTGCCTCTTTGAACCTTAGAGCTCTTCCTTCGCATGAGCCTTGGTGGAAATGGAGTGAAGTCTTCCTCCAACTTGCATGTAGCCCACGGTTTTGAGAGGAGGAAGAAGAATGAACATTAGTTACTATATTAATAGAGAAACAACTACATTGAGGACAAGGTTTCCTTACCACAATGAGACTTGGGTGGGGCTTGAAATGGATTTCAAACCACCATGATGTTGGCTCCTCCTAGTAACTTGACAAATCTTCTCCTAGATGAGTTCTTGAGGCTTGAAGATCTTGGATTTCCTTAGGCTCACTAGCCGTGTATTTTGATGGGGAAAATAAGGAAGTCTCTTGCTCCTTGTAATCTCTTGAGTGTTGAGTGTGCTAGAATTTCTTTTGGAGAAATTTTTCTTCCCTTGGCAAGAAGGTGCCGTGGGTTTTGGTGTTAAGGGGAGAGAGTTTTCCAAAATTTAGTTAGGCTAACTAGAATTACTTAGCCTTAGTTACTTTTACCCAACTATGGTTACTTTAGTTCAACTATAGTTACTTTATGTCAACTATAGTCACTTTATGTCAACTATAGTTACTTTATGCCAACTATAGTTACTTTATGCCAACTATAGTTACTTTATGGCTAACCTAGGTTACTTTACCCAACTAGTGTTACTTCCTTAACCTTGTAGTAAATTCTAAGGAACCATGGTAATCTTCTTGGTCAACCATTGGGGGGCGGTTTTAGGCTTGGGTTGACCCGTTTACCATGCTTAATTTTTCTTATATAGAGGGTTATGTGGATAATTGTCCCCTAATTAATTGATAATTTCCCCTTTTGCTTGCCTTAAAATAAAATCAGGAAATTCTTAATTCCTCATGACTAAAGGGCCGAAATTTGTAGTAGTTGGGGGGAAAATTGTCCACTACTTGCAACTCCTTAATTTTCTTTTTGGGCTTATTTCAAGAAGGCCCTTAAGATTAAACACTCCAATATGTTGGGAAAAAACCCCTTTAAGGCCCTTTTTAAAACTTGTGGCTGAAATTTCTCTTAAGCCCCTTTGGGTGAATTTGAATTGGTCATGGTCCATATCTCATGCTTGAATAATTATATTGCTTATCATAAAAAGAATTACTAAGGAAACTTAGTGAAAGGCTCTTGAAGGATGCCACTTTATTAATTCACTTATACGAGTCTTCCAGTACTATATGATTTTTCGACGGGGTACAACATTCTCCCCCCTTAATATAAGTTTCGTCCTCGAAACTTCAGGCTAGTCAACCAAAATGGGGCATCTACTCCTCATGTTGCCTTTCGTTTTCCATGTGGTTTCTCCTTTTGGCTAAATAAGATCGTATAAGCGTCTATTTAGTTCCCTCAGAACTGCTTTGTCCCATTCATCTCAGAGATTTCATCAGAACTTATTCTAATTCGGTGTTCTCGTAACCTATCTCATATCAAGCACTTGCAACCTTGGTACTATGTACTTGATAATAAATTCCATTCCGTGTAATCATGATCACAGCAGGCTTATAATTTCCTTTTCCATAAAATGTGTACAAGTGCTCATAGTGACACATCATGACGAGGACCCCGAGTCCCATACGCAGTGTCATACTTGGTCATGCTATCGCTAATAATCTCACTTGCTTACTTGTGGTTTACTCATTATAACTTAAAGAAAACTATCGTAATCATTCGTTCTTGGTTAATAGGAAGTAGAGCAGAGGACACAGGTACTTCACACTTATTAGGCGTACCTAAGTTGTTTTCTTTGTCATCCGCATAAACTAGCCTTATATGGATACGGTTTTCCTCCTTCTATTTCGTTTGCTTGTTAAATCGTTCCTTTCATTCTTTCGTTCCCTTACTATCGCATTCCGCTCCGTAGCAGCCCTCCAATAGTTCACCAAAGATCCTTGAATACGACTTAACTTTGCCTAATTTGATCTGGGGGTCTAGACTGCGCACAAATCAAATTACCTTGAACTTTTCATCTTTCATAATCAAAGGAACATATTGTCCCAAAGTAATGAATGAGTACGGAGATGCTTGACCCCTGTCTTAGTGAGTCAAATTCCTCAACCCTTCTCGTGACTAAGTCCTAAGAAGAAGAACTCACAAAACTCCTCTTAGAACCTTGCCCTTATCTTATCCAGTACCAGTATCAGCATGGAGTTACTTTCAACTTTACTTAACCATCTTTCTGCCTACTATGAACTAAATTCCCCGCCAAACCTTGGAATACGTGTTCTTACTAACTATTGTTAGTAATGCTTACTGCCTCCTGGGGTGACAGTGCTGATGTCATCTTACTGAATTGTGGTGCCATCCGCACCACGAAGTGTCGGAGTCTTACTTAGGGTATAAATATTCAGAATAAGCGACACCATTTAATTCGTAATCCCTATACGATCTTATGGTCATGCAAACAGTCAGGATTACATTCCGTAGATGGCCATCGACTAGGGTTTTATCATATGGTCAAAACCCTAATTTCCAGTCTAAGTCATCCTGGTCTAAGGTCAACTCTCATCTAAGATCAGAACTTAGGTCTAAGATCAAACTTAGTTGACTACAATCATAACTTAGTTCTACATTCTGCCCGCATCTGGAGCCTTCGCTCTGATGCCACCTGTGGCACCCCGCACCCCGGCCCCGCCGGAGTCGGTGCACCCGCCATACTTCACTAAGGAGAGTACTAGGCGTCATCCCATATGAATCATGATCCATGATATAATGCATGGATTTTCGCGCTTACACTCAAATAACTAGGCGAAACCGTGGCAGAATTTAAAACTTCAAATTAAAATCATCCACACGATCATTCATAGTTTACATCTCAGGTCAAAAGTATTGAGGGTCACAAAACAAATGTTTAAAATCTCAAATACATCATCAGTCGTCAGTCATAGCTGGCCAGTCATGTCTCCTAAATTCGTCCACTCCTCGTTGCGCTCATTAGGTAGGGGACCCTAGGCTCATCCTCAATCCACTCTACTTTATTTCCTGCAGCCTCTGGGAGGAAAAATAAGGGGTGAGTGACAAAGTCACCAGCAAGTATACCATAAACAATCATGCATTAACTGGAAAGTACATACAAGAACCGAACCCCTAAAAATTCGGTTTAGAACATACCTGACCATCCATTAAACACCCGTACGAAGTCAACACAGGGTATATCCAAAGTCATAGCTTAACAGAGATTGAAACTTAACAGAGATCATCACTTATGAAAGAATCATCACTTAATAAAGATCATGACATAGAAAAGGTCATTACCCAATAAAGATCATAACCTAGGAGTTACCAATTCATAACAACTTGGCCTAAATGTCCTGAATAAGATCATAGCTTACGTATCAACAGTAGTGAAATCATAACTTAGGTAACGAGAGATAGGAGGATTATTACCTAAGTAATATTACCTCTAGCATTTGGCTAGCATCTCATCCCTTCAATCAATACCGTTAAGGCAATAAAATCCTAACTTAATCACGAAGCAAGTAAAAACACAACCTAGTGCAAATAGACTTAACATCATGCTCTTGACCATATGCAATGCGTATGAATATGCAAAAGTAGCGCATAATGCCCTGCATCCAATACTCGATAGGGATCATCACTTGATGTGGGAAAATCATAACCTAACCAAAGATCGTCTCTTAATGCAGAATATAACAGTAATGACTGTAACTCACATCCATTCGTAACATAACAAGGATCATCACTTAATGAAGTCATACTTAAGATCTACGAGTTCATGACAACTTAGTCTAATTATCATGCGATACTACACAATGACTCCATAAACATGACATGCATGCATATGTACGTGTGATGCATCGAGATGAAAATGGAAATATGATCTTTCATGCTCTTCTTGTAAATCATCATCGTCGTAAAACAATAGAGTGTTCAAATCTATCTTCCCGGATCTGAGGCGGTAACGTCTCCCCTTCGAATCTATTATTCCCGGATTCAGAACGGTAACGTCATCTACTGGTGTTCAGATCTATCTTCCCGGATCTGAGGCGGTAACGTCTCCCCTTCGAATCTATTATTCCCGGATTCGAAACGGTAACGTCATCTACTGGTGTTCAGATCTATCTTTCCGGATCTGAGGCGGTAACGTCTCCCCTTCGAATCTATTATTCCCAGAGTTCGGAACGGTAACATCATCTACTGGTGTTCAGATTTATCTTCCCGGATCTGAGACGGTAACGTCTCCCCTTCGAATCTATTATTCCCGGATTCGGAACGGTAACGTCATCTACTGGTGTTCAGATTTATCTTCCCGGATCTAAGGCGGTAACGTCTCCCCTTCGAATTTATTATTCCCAGATTCGGAATGGTAACGTCATCTACTGGTGTTCAGATCTATTCTTCCGGATCTGGCGGGTTCTTACTGGCCAAGTTCAAACTCACACACGGTACCGGTGGGGAATCATTCTTTTCAAAAATCATCTTTTGAAAACGCTTTTCATCTTTCTTTCATATAAAAATCATGCTGTAAATCATGTACATGACGATGATGCAATGTATGACATGCATTATGCGACTCGTGAACAAATGCATCATAATCATGCATGCACGGACTTGACTTTTAAACTGGAAAAACTGTCCAGCAATCACGTTCTATTCATACAGCCTCATGCTGATCAATTTGTGCTCATATTCATAACTCATGCCATACATATGCATAATGAAGGCTTAGACACATGCTATTAAAATTTCGTAACATTCCGAAATGTCTAACTACCTCCAAACATCATACTATCATCAAAGGTACTGCTGAAATCAGCAGGGCAGTACCACCTTACCTCAGTTTCGTGGGTCATAAAACTTTATTCATTTTGATCCATCACCTGTAAAACATAGCTAATTCACCAAGGAACAGTATTCATAAGGCTAAACATCACATTCAAGACTAAATGATCAAGATCGAAACCTTACAACTTAAGACATTAAACTGTCCTATTTCCAGTTTTGTACTACTAACTTCAACTCAGTTGTTAACTATCAAAATGGTAGTTTTATGCTGGTTTCCTTACATGAACATGTACCTCTATGCGTTAAGTAGTTACCGTAAAACTTCCAAGGTAATCCAATAAGTTTAAGGGGGACATCTAATTATTTTCCCAAACTGGGTACATGTAGAAACTGGAATGACTATTTGTATCACGAAATGAGTTGTGACCAAACCATAACTCCTTTTTCCAAAATTCCAACTCAAAA
Organism: Eustoma russellianum; assembly: GCA_036186865.1. NCBI lineage: Eukaryota > Viridiplantae > Streptophyta > Magnoliopsida > Gentianales > Gentianaceae > Eustoma > Eustoma russellianum. The sequence goes on along the minus strand of AP025062.1, from coordinate 13,654,269 downwards.
ATGTCATAAACACATCAAAATATCATCATACCAAAACTCAGCTCATTTGCATACTCCTAAGGTGCATTTTCGAGCCACACAACTTACTACTCAAAACTGTCCTGTTCTAGCAAGTCTGTTTGAGCAGTTTTACCACAAACTTCATTACAAATAATCCACAACTCCTTTTACTAAAATTCTAACTCACACATTTCATAAACATATAAAGATATCACCATACCAAAAATTAGCCAATTTGAACACTCCTAAGGTTCATGTTCAGGTCGTTCAACATAACACATAAATCTGTCCAGTTCCAGTACTTCTGTTTGACCACTTCTTACTAAAACCTTCATTAAGGACAAACCACAACTCCTTTTATTAAAATTCTAACTCACACATTTCATATATATATGAGGCTAACATCACACCAAATATTAGCCAATTTGAATACTCCTAAGATTCATTTTCAGGTCATGTAAAACGTCACACTGTTCTGCCCAGTTCAAGTAATTTCTTCTTGAGCAGTTTTACCAAAAGATTTATTAAAAATAAACCATAACTATTTTTACTGCAATTCCAACTCTCACTTGTACTACACACAGAGCGATAGTGTCATGTCAAAATTTAGCTTAATAGAACACTTCTAAGGTTCGTTCTCAAGTCACACAATCAGCAACACAAATCTGCCAGCTCCAGTAGTTTCAGCACTTCTTCACCTCTTTATTGCTCAAGCATTCTTCAACCAACTTCATTTATTAAGATGACTTACTATACATCAATTACACATTTAAACATAGTTATTTCAAGTCTCATAACTCATTTTAGGCTACACATAACTCATACCAACAGTCTTGCCATTTACGCTTAGAACATGTCACTTTTCATACCAACACTTTTCTTTACATCAACTAAGTTCATGTCTTGTTCTTAGAATCTTCAACTAAGATTCATAACTTAAAAATGGCTAGTCATTCAAGCATGCACTTCACAAATAAGGCAAGATTGGCTAGAGTATACTTGCCTCGTTGAACCTTAGAGCTCTTCCTTCGCATGAGCCTTGGTGGAAATGGAGTGAAGTCTTCCTCCAACTTGCATGTAGCCCACGGTTTTGAGAGGAGGAAGAAAAATGAACATTAGTTACTATCTTAATAGAGAAACAACTACATTGAGGACAAGGTTTCCTTACCACAATGAGACTTGGGTGGGGCTTGAAATGGATTTCAAACCACCATGATGTTGGCTCCTCCTAGTAACTTGAAAAATCTTCTCCTAGATGAGTTCTTGAGGCTTGAAGATCTTGGATCTCCTTAGGCTCACTAGCCGTGTATTTTGATGGGGAAAATAAGAAAGTCTCTTGCTCCTTGTAATCTCTTGAGTGTTGAGTGTGCTAAAATTTCTTTTGGAGAAAATTTTCTTCCCTAGGAAAGAAGGTGCCATGGGTTTTGGTGTTAAGGGGAGAGAGTTTTCCAAAATTTAGTTAGGCTAACTAGAATTACTTAGCCTTAGTTACTTTTACCCAACTAAGGTTACTTTAGTTCAACTATAGTTACTTTATGTCAACTATAGTTACTTTATGCCAACTATAGTTACTTTATGCCAACTATAGTTACTTTATGGCTAACCTAGGTTACTTTACCCAACTAGTGTTACTTCCTTAACCTTGTAGTAAATTCTAAGTAACCATGGTAATCTTCTTGGTCAACCATTGGGGGGCGGTTTTAGGCTTGGGTTGACCCCTTTACCATGCTTAATTTTTCTTATATAAAGGGTTATGTGGATAATTGTCCCCTAATTAATTGATAATTTCCCCTTTTTCTTGCCTTAAAATAAAATTAGGAAATTCCTAATTCCTCATGACTAAAGGGCCGAAATTTGTAGTAGTTGGGGGGAAAAATTGTCCACTACTTGCAACTCCTTAATTTTCTTTTTGGGCTTATTTCAAGAAGGCCCTTAAGATTAAACACTCCTATAATTTGGGAAAAAACCCCTTTAAGGCCCTTTTTAAAACTTGTGGCCGAAATTTCTCTTAAGCCTCTTTGGGTGAATTTGAATTGGTCATGGTCCATATCTCATGCTTGAATAATTATATTGCTTATCATAAAAGAATTACTAAGGAAACTTAGTGAAAGGCTCTTGAAGGATGCCACTTTATTAATTCACTTATACGAGTCTTCCAGTACTATATGATTTTTCGGCGGGGTACAACATTCGTGCTCCCTGTATCAAGATATCTTTAGGCAGTGTTCAAAATAGGATTAATCATTGAAATAAAAACTTTTAAATCGCTTACCCGAAGCTGATCGAACAGATCGTCGATCCTAGGTAATGGGTACTTGTTCTTTATCGTGATCTTGTTGAGTTCTCGATAGTCGATACACAACCGCATACTTCCATCCTTTTTCTTTACAAACAGTACTGGAGCACCCGAAGGCGAGACACTTGGTCGGATAAGCCTGTTTTCCAGCAGCTCACGCAGCTGCTCCTTCAATTCTTTCAATTCAGCAGGTGCCATTCGATAAGGAGCCTTTGATATCGGCTCAGCTCCCGGAATTAGATTGATTTCAAATGCTATTTCTCGATCTGGGGGAAGGCCCGGTAATTCCTCTGGGAAGACATCAGAATACTCTCGAACTACCGGAACTTGCGAAGGGTCATGTGGCGCTTGATCAACGCTTAGCGCATAAACTAAAAATCCTTCGTGCCCTTTCTTTAACACCTTACTGGAACGAATCGCATTCACATATATGTTTTTAGAAGATTTCTTTATCTTCGAACCTCCCTGAAAAGTCACCTCCTTTCGTGTTGGGTCCTTAATAGTAACCCGTCTTTCATAGCAATCGATGTGCGCGAAGTTCTTGGAAAGCCAATCCATTCCAAGAATTATGTCGAAGTCACTCATGTGTATGGGGATCAAGTCTGCTATAAATCGTTGTTCATCGAATTCAATTTCACATCCGTTGTACAATTGATGGGAAACAAGCACCTGGTCACCAGCTGCTTGAACTCTATAGGGCGTCTCAAGAGGGACTGGACTATGGTCAATATTCTTTGTGAATTTCCTCGAGATAAATGAGTGGCTAGAGCCACTGTCAAACAATAAATTCGCAGGTAAAGAACACACTAACATAGTTCCTGAATCATCCAAGATTAACTAAGAAACAATAATGCAACGATACTTTTGCAAATATTTAAATATTGCATGAATTTTAAAACATACCTGTCACTACGTCATTAGCCTCCTCAACTGCTGCGTCAGTCATAACATGGACTCTTGCATTAGCGCGCTGACGTTGATTCCTTGGTTGTTGCTGCTGGTGGGTCCCCTTCTCTGGGCAGTCTTTACTTATGTGTCCAACTTTTCCACATCCGAAGCACGTGGTCCCCTTATCTGGACAATCCTTGAGGATATGGCCCACCTTCCCACACCCAAAGCACTTACCTGCCAGGATAAAACACTCCCCAACGTGACGCTTCTTACAGTGAGAACAGGTCGGAATAGCTGGCTGCTGGCCCTGATTCTTTGTCTGATTCTTCTGTTGAGAACGGTGCTGAAAACAGTTCTTTCCTTGTCGTCCTGGGCCTCTTGAATTCTGCCTAGCCTCTTTGCGGGACCCTCCATTTCCTGACACTTCCCTTCCTCTTTTCTATCCCATCTCGTCTCGGCGAATAATATCTCTCTCAATTCTATAGCAAGCATCCAACAGTGCACCAAAATTGAATGGATTCGCATTAACTAACCATGTTCGGATTCTTGGATTTAATCCTCTCTCAAATTTCAGCATTTTGGTCTCCTCGTCATTCATGGTAGATGGCTGAAACCTGCCCAAAGCTATAAACTTATTGTCATACTCTGCAACCGTCATCCCTTGCTCTTATATCAGCGATTCAAACTCATGTCTCTTTTGCAACTTTACAGAATGTGGTATGTAAAATTTTTTAAATTCTTGAAGAAATCTCTCCCATGAAATTGGTCGCGGCAAAGATTGCAAATTGGCCTTCCACCACTGGTTCGCTTCTCCAAGTAAAAATGGCCTGACAGCTTGAGTCTTCACCTCCTCAGGTGCACGAATCAATTCAAAACAATTTTCCACCTCGTCCAACCATTTCTCAACAGCATCTGAGTCCGATTTTCCCTCAAAGGGCGGAACGTTAGCTCTTTTCAGTTTCTTGAAGTAGTACTGGGCATGCCTGACAGGCTCATGAGGCTGAGGAGCATTCTGCTGTAACATCACTTGACCGATCTGAGTCACGGTCTGACAGAAATTCTGAAAAGCATTAATGTCTGGAATCATCTGTGGCAAAGGCCCCTGGGGTGGATAAATATTCTGAACCGGGGGCAGATTTTGATCCTGTGGTGGTGGTGGTGGAGGAACCTGAGCAGGCGGAGGAGGAATAGGCTCCTGCACCTCTGGTCTAGCCCTAGCAGGTCTGCCTCGTGGTCGTGACATCTGCACTATGCAGTGTCGGATTTTTATTCAAGGTTAGAATATCGAAATAAGTGACGGAATTTAATTCATAATCCAATAGGAATTTAAATGGATAACTCAAGAAGGTATAAAATTTCATAGACAGATTTCGTTATTAAGTCATGACCCTAATTTCCAGTCTAAATCATCCTAGTCTAAGGTCAACTCTCATCTAAGATCATGACTTAGATCTAAGGTCAAACCTAGATTTCTAAAATCATATCTTAATTCTATATTCTGTCCAGATCTAGAGCCTCGGCTCTGATACCACCTGTAGCGCCCCGCACCCCGGCCTAGCCGGATACGGTGCGCCCGCCGTACTTCACTACGGAGAGTACCAGGCGTCAATTCATAATATGTCGTGGTCCATAACAAAATATACGGACTTTCCTGCTTACACATCAACAAGTAAGCGAAGACCGAGGTAGAATAAAAACTTTTAAATTAGAACATTCTAAACATCCATCATAAAGTCTACAACCATGTTCTCGAAATAAAGAAAGTCCGAAAATCCAAAAATCAATGTTCCCAGCATAAATTCATCTAAAGTCCATCAAACATAACTGTCATAACAAAAATCCTTAAGCCATCCTCCTCTCGCACTCCTATGGATAGGGAACCCTAGGCTCATCCTCGATCCACTCAACTCTGTTCCCTGCAGGTTCTGGGAGGAAAAATAAGGGGTAAGTGACAACGTCACCAGCAAGTATACCATAAACGATCATGAATTAAATGGAAAGTATACACGAGAACCAAACCCCAAAATTTGGTTTAGTAACATACCTGACCTTCCAACCAGTATCCTTAAATAACAAGATCATAACTTTACGAAATAACATTAAAATCATAACTTAGGGGATCTCAAATCATAACATACTGGCCTAAGCAACAGTGTACTAAACATGCGACTAGCTATTAAATGCACATGCATGGACATGCACATGTGATGCAGTATGATAAAATAAGGGCACATTCGTTCATTCTTTCTTTCAAAACATCATCGCCAATAAAAACAAGAGAGTGTTCAGATCTATTATATCCGGATCTGAGGCGGTCATATCCATCCCTTCGAATCTATTATTTCCGGATCCGAAAACAGTCACGTCATCAATCATAGTCATCAGGTCTATTCTCTCCGGGCCTGGACGGTCATTGTAGTGCCCCGCTCCCGAGCTCCATCCTCGGTAACGGTGCACCCGCCGTATCTCACTCAGGAGAATACAAGGCGTCACATCAACCTGCTACACGTCAGTGCTGACATAGAAAAGTTTTCCTTTTCTTTCTGCGGAAACGATAAGTCACAACACTAATTTGAAATTAATGAACTTTAAGAAATACGACATTAATTCTAGGCTGACCAGGCCTTACAAGTCAAGGTCAAATATCTAAGTTTAAAAGCATGAAACTGTTCTCAAAGTAAAGCTGAAAATTAAAACTGTCTGTGTCACCCCATGGCACCACAAAAAAGCCCGACTCCATCCTTGCTGCACGCACTTCTACGAGTCACTCAGCCCATTCCACGGTGTCGGACCCATCCTCAACGTAGATGTAATCATACTCCGTCTCGGCTACATATGGAATAGTAGGGGTGAGTGATGGTAATCACCCAGTAGGTGCCTCTCAAAACAATACAAACTTACATACCCAAAAAGATATCACCACGTAGCCACATAAGACAGATAGCATGCCACCGGAAAGTAAGACACTCCATGTAACCGACATAAAACAACCCGACATGACTTATACGGAAAGTAAACAATCCACACAAGATGTAGGTGCAAGTACGTGATGCATGCTCACATAACGTGTCATATGCAACTAGAAACATGTCAGGCAAAATGCTCCTGGGCCTATATGCAATGCATGCTCCCGGGACCTAACTCCAGCGTCATGGTCTCTAGCCACCACTTACTGTTCTGGACACCCACGCCCTATAGACGCTGCGTATCGTACAACTCCCACGCCCTATGGACGCTGCGTATCTTCAGAAACCCACGCCCTATAGACGCTGCGTATTCGTACGGCACCCACGCCCTATAGACGCTGCGTATCACATGACACCCACGCCCGACCGACGCTGCGTATCATCACGGCCCCCACGCCCTATAGACGCTACGTATCCTCCGAACACGCACGCCCTCAGACAATGGGTACCTCATGCAATGCACGTGCCATGAATGCAAGGGAAAGGGAAAGAAAACAGTTGGACGTCATCCTCTGACGTCGATCGATCAACGTCCAACTGAGACACGTCGAACCCTCACTCAGTTGACGTCGATCGATCGATGTACATCTGAGGTACATCGAACCCTCAGCCTCTGGACGTCGATCGATCGATGTACTTCTGAGATACATCGATCTCTCGCCCTCTGGACGTCGATCGATCGATGTCCATCTGAGGCACGTCGAACCCTCAGCCTCTGGACGTCGATCGATCGATGTCCCCGAATTTCAGAATTCTTATTCTGAAATTTCTGCAGTCCATTCATTCAATCTCATTCAACCTTTCACCCATCCCACATATCCATACACGCATCAAGGCCTTACAACCCCACAAGGAAACGTACAACAACGAGATCACAATGAAGTCAAAACGTATAACGGAAAATAAACACCTTGGGGCATATAATCAAGATTCAATCAACAATTAACGACAACAACAACACCTAAAAATACCCTTTTTGCCTATGCAACCTTCGTACCGTTTTGAGGGAGTAATTAGGATGCACCTACCTCGATTCCTAGCGAGAGTTGATAGCTATGCGAGAGTGATGAAGATCTGATTGGAGTTGTGATCTCCTCCTCTTGAATCTTGGATCGAAGACCCTTCTTTTCCTTTATCCCTTATGGCCGAAAATTGAGAGAAGAAAGGGGAGAGGGTGGCTGCCGAAAATGAGAGAGAGTGAGAGGAGAGAAGTTAGGGTTAATGAGGGTTTAATATGAGAGGGAGAGATTTGGGGGAGGATAAGGGTTAATTAATAGATTAGGATAAAAATTTAGTTATTTAAACATATTATTTTCTCTTCTTTTTTTTTCTTTATCACCTTTTTTTTTAAATACACGGTTATAACATCCTACCCCCCTTACAAAAAGTTTCGTCCCCGAAACTTGCCGTACCTTAATCAAAGAGATGGGGGTAACGGTCACGTATTTGTTCTTCCAGCTCCCATGTCGCTTCGTTCTCCCGGTGATTGCTCCATTGAACCTTGACATAGGGAATAATCCTTCTTCTGAGTTCTTGGTCCTTGCGATCCAGAATTCGTATCGGTACATCTTCATATGACGCATCGGGTCTAATCTTAAAGGGTTGTGCATCCAACACATGACTCGGGTCGGAGACATACTTCCTTAACTGCGAGACGTGAAACACGTTGTGCACCTTAGCCAACATCGGAGGTAATGCCAGTTTGTAAGCTAGGTCTCCAACCTTTTCGAGTATCTCATAAGGTCCAATATAACGCGGTTTCAACTTCCCTTTAACTCCAAACCGTGTCACACCCTTCATGGGTGACACTTTAAGATAGACTTTTTCTCCCTCCTTGAACTCTAAAGGTCGTCTCTTCGTGTCGGCCCAACTCTTGCTTCTATCTTGAGCCGTCTTAAGACGTTCACGAATTAGTTTCACCTGTTCTTTAGTTTGCTCGATTATTTCTGGAGCCGTCAACCTACGTTCACCAACTTCGTCCCAATGCACAGGTGACCTACACTTTCGTCCATATAAGGCCTCAAATGGTGCCATGCCTATGGCACTGTGATGGCTGTTGTTGTAGGAGAATTCTATCAGCTTTAGCATGCTGTCCCAGTTCCCTTTGAAATCCAATGCGCATGCCCTCAACATGTCCTCCAGGGTATGAATGGTCCTCTCAGATTGACCATCGGTCTGAGGGTGAAAAGCAGTACTCAGTCGCAACTCAGTCCCCATCTTCTTCTAACAAGCTGCCCAGAACTGAGATGTGAACTTCGGATCACGATCAGACACTATGCTGACTGGCACTCCATGGAGGCAAATAATGTTATCAATGTACATAGTTACCAACCTCTCCATAGTAAGCCCGGTGGGAATAGGCAAGAAATGAGCGGACTTAGTCAATCGATCCACAATTATCCATATCACATCATTCCCATTCCTTGTCTTCGGGAGTCCAACCACAAAGTCCATTGTCACATGCTCCCACTTCCATTCGGGTATCTCTAGAGGTCGCATCAGTCCACCCGGTCTTTGGTGTTCCGCCTTAACTTGCTGGCAAACGAGGCACCTTTCCACAAACTCAGCAATGTGCCTCTTCATGCCACTCCACCAATAGTGTCTCTTCAGGTCATTGTACATTTTCGTAGCACCAGGGTGAATAGACAGTCTCAAATTATGTGCCTCCTTCAACAACTCCCTCCTAAGATCGTCAACATCCGGTACGCACAACCTTCCTTGGTACCACATACTGCCGTCATCATGAACCTGAAATCCATCCACTCGGCGGTTTAACATTCTTTCTCGCGTTTCTCTAATTGTTGCATCGTTCTTCTGTGCTTCCTTAATTTGATCTACCAAGGTTGGAGTGATAATTAGCGTGGCCAGAATATCTGCAGTGGAATCCACAAGATCCAAATCAAATTCCGCCATCTCCTTTTCTAGAGTAGCCTGCCGTGCATGGCTCGACTTCCTACTCAAGGCATCAGCAACTCGATTGGCCTTCCCTGGATGATAATTGATGGTCAAGTCGTAATCTTTCAATAACTCCAACCATCTCCTTTGGCGCATGTTCAGCTCCTTTTGCGTGAACAGATACTTAAGGCTCTTGTGATCAGTGAACACCTCGCACTTCACTCCATATAGATAGTGGCGCCAGATTTTCAGTGCGAACACCACTGCTGCTAGCTCCAGATCATGCGTCGGATAATTCAGCTCATAGGGCTTTAGCTGTCGTGAAGCATACGCAATGACTTTGTCGTTTTGCATCAGCACGCATCCTGAAATATAAGAATTAGACCACATCTTTAGTTGTATACAAAATCAGTTGAAATTATATACAATTACCTAGCCCGTTCTTAGAAGCGTCACTGTAAATGACAAACCCTTCTGACGCGGAGGGCTGAGCAAGAATAGGGGCTGTGGTCAGTCTCCTTTTTAGTTCAGCGAAGCTCTGCTCGCACTCGGTGGTCCATTAAAACTTCGACTTCTTCTGCGTCAACCGGCTCAGAGGCACTGCAATAGATGAGAAGCCCTCTACAAACTTCCTGTAGTATCCAGCCAGACCGAGAAAACTCCTTACTTCCGTCACATTAGTGGGTCTAGGCCACTCGGTGATCGCCTCTACCTTCTTTGGATCCACGGAAATTCCTTCTTCAGAGACCACATGACCCAAAAAGGCTACGCTTTTCAGCCAAAACTCACACTTACTGAACTTGGCGTACAATTTGCTTCTCCGAAGGGTCTCTAGAACCTCCCTCAAATGCTCCGCATGAGTATCCTCGTCAGGGGAGTATACAAGGATATCGTCTATGAACACAACTACGAACTTGTCCAGTTGTTTCCGAAATACTGTGTTCATTAGATCCATAAAGGCAGCTGGGGCGTTGGTTAATCCAAAAGGCATGACCAAGAATTCGTAATGGCCATAACGTGTTCGGAAAGCGGTCTTGGCTGTATCTCCAGATTTGATCCTCAACTGGTGATAACCGGATCGCAAATCGATTTTGGAGAATACTCTAGCTCCCTGGAAGAAATTTCGTTAGTGATGTAAATTAACGAAAAAAACTGAGAGTTCAAGTTAAAATTCTAACTTATCATTACCCGTAGTTGATCAAAGAGATCCTCAATTCTAGGTAATGGATACTTGTTCTTGATAGTGATCTTGTTGAGCTCCCGGTAATCTATACATAATCTCATGCTCCCATCCTTCTTCTTCACGAACAGGACTGGAGCACCCCAGGGTGATACACTGGGTCGAATAAACTTACGGTCCAGCAGTTCTTGTAACTGCTCCTTCAACTCCTTGAGCTCTGTTGGAGCCATACGGTAGGGTGCCCTGGATATAGGTTCTGCACCGGGTATGAGATTGATCTCGAACTCTACGTCTCTTTCTGGTGGCAGTCCTGGTAACTCCTCGGGAAAGACATTTGTAAATTCCTTTACCACAGGGATTTGGTCGATCTGCGGAACCTCTTGTTCCGCACCCATTGAGTAAATCAAGAATCCTTCTCCTCCTTTCTTTAGCGCTCTAAATGCCTGAGCTGCAGTTAAATAAAACTTCTGGGATACCTTCTTGAATTTAAGGTTCCCTTGAAAGATAGTTTCCCCTAATTCTGGTGTCTTCATGCTGACTTGGAGTTGCCGGCAATCAATGTTTGCATGATACCTTGCTAAGAAGTCCATGCCTAAAATAACGTCGAAATCGTACATTTGGATCGGTATCAAGGTCGCAGAGAACTGCAGACCGTTAATCTCCAATCCACATTCCTTGTAACGGTGATGAGACACGAGTACTTGGCCGCCCGCGGCTTGTATACGGTATGGAGTCTCAATCCATTCGGGAAGAATATCCAGATTCTTGGCAAATCTCTTTGCCATGAACGAGTGACTCACTCCGCTATCGAACAGAACATTTACTGGTACTTTATTAATTAAAATCACACCTACCACATTTCAAGGTTTAGCCCACAACATGCATCAATAGCAACTAGAATTTAATCCAACTTCGAATTTAAGTACTCAAATAAATGTACCCGTCACCACGTCGCCCGACTCCTCGACTTCAGCATCCGTCATTGCGTGTACCCGGGCATTGGTCCGGCCTCGTCCTCCCTGCTAAGCCTGTGTCTGCGAGTTCACCTGAGCCGGTGCTGAGCATTCCTTAGCAATATGTCCTTGCTTCCCGCAGTTATAGCACACTCTCTGATCCTTCCGACATGGTCCCGGATGAAAACGTCCGCACAGTGTACACCGGAGAATAGGTGACGCAGCCCTTACTGGTTGCGCATCAGTCGGTGCCGGACCCTCAATCATCGGGGTCTGAATTACTGCCCTCTGCTGTCGTTCTGGCCGGAATGGTTGCCCGGACAGTGGGCGCCGGGGTACTTTCAGCCATCTCCCTGACTTGGCCGTCTGCAACTCCTCACGGGGTCTCTTTAACCTTTCCAGTGCAGCAGCCCTTTCCAAATTCCTCTCTACACGTCGACATACCTCCAGCAGTCCCTCAAATGTGGTGGTCTCTGCACAAACAATCGCCTGCTCGATGCGAAAACTCAAACCTGTGTGGAACTTCAGCATCTTGGCCTCTTCGTTGTCCATGATGCATGACATATACTGGCCCAGTTCATGAAATTTCTCAGAGTATTGATCCACCGTCATGGACCCTTGGGTCAACAGCTGGAACTCCGCCATCCTTCTCTGTATAGCACTACCCGGAACATAGTGCTTCTTATACTCCTCAACAAATTGCTCCCAGGTCACTGGTGGAGTCAGTTTGCGTTTCACTCCGTTCCACCACCTCTCAGCTTCCCCTTCCAAGAACGGGGTAGTCACCTCCACTTTCAGATCCACGGGTACTTGTATCAGTCTTATCTGTTCAGTTATGTTTTTGAGCCAAATCTCGGCTTCCTCAGGCCGAGTGGTACCCCGGAACATCGGTATTCGGGAGTTCTGCATCTCCCTGTAATAGAACCTCAAACCCTGCTGCGGTGGAGGTGGTGGCGGTGGTTGTTGTTGCTGTTGCTGCTGAGTGTGCTGAAGTATTTGGGCAATTTGTGTCTGTTGCTGTGTCATCTGAGTATATTGTTGCGCCATCTGCGTCTGTTGATGGGCTATTAAGGCCGTCAGATTGGCCAGCGTGTCCGTAAGGTTTTGGGGGATCGCACCTTGCCCATGTCGTTCGTCTCTGTCCTGTCCACCATTTCCTGATGGTTCATGTCGTGGAGGCATTGTCTGTGGACAATTTAAAACACGTTAGACAAAATTGATTTAAGAGTATTGGAAGGAGATACAGGAGTGGAGGTCAAAGAAAAGGGTAACCTATTCCGTATACTTACTAACGGCACTCACCAACCAAAACCCAGTCATAGCCTATGTCTACTTCGTTTTATTTGAGTTAAGAAAATCATTTGGAAACAGATCATCGCTTATCCTAGGGTAATTAACTAATCTTTACGTTTCGAGGCGTATCTGAAGCCTGGGCTCTGATACCACCTGTAGCGCCCCGCTCCCGAGCTCCATCCTCGGTAACGGTGCACCCGCCGTATCTCACTCAGGAGAATACAAGGTGTCACATCAACCTGCTACACGTCAGTGCTGACATAGAAAAGTTTTCCTTTTCTTTCTGCGGAAACGATAAGTCACAACACTAATTTGAAATTAATGAACTTTAAGAAATACGACATAAATTCTAGGCTGACCAGGCCTTACAAGTCAAGGTCAAATGTCTAAGTTTAAAAGAATGAAACTGTTCTCAAAGTAAAGCTGAAAATTAAAACTGTCTGTGTCACCCCATGGCACCACAAAAAAGCCCGACTCCATCCTTGCTGCACGCACTTCTACGAGTCACTCAGCCCATTCCACGGTGTCGGACCCATCCTCAACGTAGATGTAATCATACTCCGTCTCGGCTACATATGGAATAGTAGGGGTGAGTGATGGTAATCACCCAGTAGGTGCCTCTCAAAACAATACAAACTTACATACCCAAAAAGATATCACCACGTAGCCACATAAGACAGATAGCATGCCACCGGAAAGTAAGACACTCCATGTAACCGACATAAAACAACCCGACATGACTTATACGGAAAGTAAACAATCCACACAAGATGTAGGTGCAAGTACGTGATGCATGCTCACATAACGTGTCATACGCAACTAGAAACATGTCAGGCAAAATGCTCCTGGGCCTATATGCAATGCATGCTCCCGGGACCTAACTCCAGCGTCATGGTCTCTAGCCACCACTTGCTGTTCTGGACACCCACGCCCTATAGACGCTGCGTATCGTACGACTCCCACGCCCTATAGATGCTGCGTATCTTCAGACACCCACGCCCTATAGACGCTGTGTATTCACACGGCACCCACGCCCTATAGACGCTGCGTATCACATGACACCCACGCCCGATCGACGCTGCGTATCATCACGGCCCCCACGCCCTATAGAGGCTACGTATCCTCCGAACACGCACGCCCTCAGACAATGGGTACCTCATGCAATGCACGTGCCATGAATGCAAGGGAAAGGGAAAGAAAACAGTTGGACGTCATCCTCTGACGTCGATCGATCAACGTCCAACTGAGACACGTCGAACCCTCACTCAGTTGACGTCGATCGATCGATGTACATCTGAGGTACATCGAACCCTCAGCCTCTGGACGTCGATCGATCGATGTACTTCTGAGATACATCGATCTCTCGCCCTCTGGACGTCGATCGATCGATGTCCATCTGAGGCACGTCGAACCCTCAGCCTCTGGACGTCGATCGATCGATGTCCCCGAATTTCAGAATTCTTATTCTGAAATTTCTGCAGTCCATTCATTCAATCTCATTCAACCTTTCACCCATCCCACATATCCATACACGCATCAAGACCTTACAACCCCACAAGGAAACGTACAACAACGAGATCACAATGAAGTCAAAACGTATAACGGAAAATAAACACCTTGGGGCATATAATCAAGATCCAATCAACAATTAACGACAACAACAACACCTAAAAATACCCTTTTTGCCTATGCAACCTTCGTACCGTTTTGAGGGAGTAATTAGGATGCACCTACCTCGATTCCTAGCGAGAGTTGATAGCTATGCGAGAGTGATGAAGATCTGATTGGAGTTGTGATCTCCTCCTCTTGAATCTTGGATCGAAGACCCTTCTTTTCCTTTATCCCTTATGGCCGAAAATTGAGAGAAGAAAGGGGAGAGGGTGGCTGCCGAAAATGAGAGAGAGTGAGAGGAGAGAAGTTGGGGTTAATGAGGGTTTAATGAGAGGGAGAGATTTGGGGGAGGATAAGGGTTAATTAATAGATTAGGATAAAAATTTAGTTATTTAAACATATTATTTTCTCTTCTTTTTTTTCTTTATCCCCCCTTTTTTTTTAAATACACGGTTATAACAGTCATAATCATCATAATCAGGTCTATTCTTTCCAGGCCTGAACGGTCATAATCAGGTCTATTCTTTCCGGGCCTGAACAGTCATAATCATTAGATCAATTAACCCCGGATCTGGAGCGGGTTAAGCTGGCCAGAAATAAATGGTACCATAGAAATCTTCTTTCAAAACTGAAAACTTCTTTTCTTTAAAGTGCTTTTTCATCATTCTTTGGCATAAAATCAGTTTCATAAATCATGTAAATGACGATGATGCAATGCATGACGTGCGATATGCAATTCGTGACAAAATGCATCACGTAAATACAAGTATGGCCTTGTTCTTTAAGCTGGAGAAATTTTCCAGAACTTACGCTCTGTTCATGAGGCCTCCAACATAACAAATCAGGCCTATTTTCATAATCTCTTGCCATACATATGCATAACAGAGACTTAGACAGATGTCATAATAATTTCGTAATATTCCGAAATGTCTAAAGTCCTCAAAACATCAGATTACCATAAAAAGGGTACTGCTGAAATCAGCAGGGCAGTACCCGCCTTACCTCAGTTTCATGGATCATAACACCTCATTCAACTTGGGCCATCTCCTGAAAAACATAGCTAACATACCACGGGACAATATTCATGTGGCCAAACATCACATTCAAGCCTAAATGAGCAAAATCAAAGCCTTACAACTTATGTCATTAAACTGTCCTGTTTTCCAGTTTGGTACCACTAATTCCAACTCAGTTGTTGACCATCAAAATGGTGGTTTTAAGCTGGTTTCTTTACATGAACATGTACCTCTATGCCTTAAGTAGTTACTATAAAACTTCCAAGGCAATCCAATAAGTTTAAGGGGGTCATCTAATTATTTTCCCAAACTGGATACATGCAGACACTGGAATGACTAGTTGTATCACGAAATGAATTGTGACCAAACCACAACTCCTTTTTCCAAAATTCCAACTCACAAATGTCATAAACACATCAAACTATCATCATACTAAACATCAGCTCATTTGAATATTCGTAAGGTGCATTTTTGAGCCACACAACTTACTACTCAAAACTGTCCTGTTCCAGCAACTCTGTTTGAGCAGTTTTACCAAAAACTTCATTACAAATAATCCACAACTCCTTTTACTAAAATTCCAACTCACACATTTCATAAACATATAAAGATATCACCATACCAAGAATTAGGCAATTTGAACGCTCCTAAGATTCATGTTCAGGTCGTTCAGCATAACACATAAATCTGTCCAGTTCCAGTACTTCTGTTTGACCACTTCTTACTAAAAACTTCATTAAGGACAAACCACAACTCCTTTTATTGAAATTCAAACTCACACATTTCATACACATATGAGTCTAACATCACACCAAAAATTAGCCAATTTGAATACCCCTAAGATTCATTTTCTGGTCATGCAAAACGTCACACTGTTCTGCCCAGTTCCAGTAATTTCTTCTTGAGCAGTTTTACCAAAAGATTTATTAAAAATAAACCATAACTCTTTTTACTGCAATTCCAACTCTCACTTGTACTACACACACAGGGATAGTGTCATGTCAAACTTTAGCTTAATAGAACACTTCTAAGGTTCATTCTTAAGTCACACAACCAGCAACACAAATCTGCCAGCTCCAGTAGTTTCAGCACTTCTTCACCTTTTTATTGTTCAAGCATTCTTCAACCAACTTCATTTATTAATATGACTTACTATACATCAAATACACATTTAAACATAGTTATTTCAAGTCTCATAACTCATTTTAGGCTACACATAACTCATACCAACAGTCTTTCCATTTACGCTTAGAACATGTCTCTTTTCATACCAACACTTTTCTTTACATCAACTAAGTTCATGTCTTGTTCTTAGAATCTTCAACTAAGATTCATAACTTAAAAATGGCTAGTCATTCAAGCATGCACTTCACAAATAAGGCAAGATTGGCTAGAGTATACCTGCCTCTTTTAAGCTAGGAACCTTCCTCTAGCTTGAATCTTGGATGAAATGAAGTGAAGTCTCCCTCCAACTTCAATCACACCCCACGGTTTTGGAGGAAGAAAGAGAATGAATGTTAGCTATTATCTTAAGTGAAGAATAGAGCTAAATTAAGGCTAGATTAGCTTACTAAGATGAGGCTTGAATGGAGTTCAATCCACCAAGAAGCTAACACCACTTAGGAACTTGGAAAGTTTGAACCTAGTGACCATGGAGGTCACGGTTTTGGAAAGCATAAGAGAGGCAATGTGAGCTTCAATCTATGAATTATGAAATTCAACTAAGTATCTTGACATGCAACTTACCTATGGAGTGATGAGGGTTTAGAAATAATCTAAGTGTTCCATGCTCTAATATCTAAGTGTTCCATGCTCTAATATCTAAGTGTTCCATGCTCTAATATCTAAGTGTTCCATGTTCTTGGAGCTTGAAGATGAAGAGGATCTTGGCAATTCTAGTTCTAGCCAACCGTATGGAGTGATGAGGGTCTAGAAATAATCTAAGTGTTCCATGCTCTAATATCTTGCTTGTACAATTCTTGATGGTGTGGAGCTTGAGGATGGAGATGAGCTACTAAATAAATAGAAGAAGAAGACTTCTTGTAGGGGAGAGGGGGTAACCTACGGTCAAGTCAAGGGGAGGGGACAAAATGTTGCATGAAAGGTGAGGAAAGGTTCTTGGGATAGTGCAATTTGACCCCTTTTGGTCCCCCATGCAAGCATGCCTTGCTATTTTTTAATCCTTAATCTTATAATTAAATGGAGTCTTGGAATTTAGAGAGGGTTCTAGAACCCCCTCATCTTGACCGAAATAGTGGGGGTTGGGGAGGGGTTATTTGTGTTATTTTTCCTATTTTCATAATTCATGTTGGTATAATTTCCCCACTTCTTGAAATCCCTTATCACTTTTGGGCTTGTTTTAAGAAGGCCCTTAAGATTAGCCTTCTTATAATTTGAAAAACCTTCTAAGGCCCTTTTAAGGCTTTAGGGCCGAAAATTCCTAAGATCTTGAGAGTAAATTGGCCATTTCACATGGTCCATAACTCATGCTTGAATAATCATACACTATTTGCTTTAACAAAAATTTATTCAAGAAGTAATAATAAAACTTAGTAAAATGTACTTGAAGGATGCAACCTTTATTAATTCACTTGTACAATGCTCAAGTACAATATGATTTTCCGTTGGGTACAACAGATCTACCCAGGACTTAGTATGGAAATGATGCTATATGGGTCATTGTGGACCGTCTGAGCAAGTCTACTCACTTTGCGGCCATGTCGATTAAGGCATCTATGGAATAGTTAGCTTCTATGTATATCAACTAGATTGTCTACTTGCATGGTGTGCCCATAAGTATTGTTTGTGATCGTGACCCCCGTTTTACCTCTAGATTTTGGACAGCCTTTCAAAAGGCAATGGGCACTGAAGTTAGGATGAGCTCTGCTTTTCATCCTCAGACGGATGGTCAATTAGAAAGGACGATCCAAACGCTTGAAGACATGCTTCGTGCTTGCATTCTTGATTTTGGAGGAAGCTGGGATAAGAGCCTTAAGCTGGTTGAGTTTTCTTACAATAACAGTTTCCAAAGATCTAATTGGATGGCACCCTATGAAGCTTTGTATGAGAGAAAATGTCGGTCCCCACTCTATTGAGACGAA
Source organism: Eustoma russellianum (assembly GCA_036186865.1). Lineage (NCBI taxonomy): Eukaryota > Viridiplantae > Streptophyta > Magnoliopsida > Gentianales > Gentianaceae > Eustoma > Eustoma russellianum. The sequence continues at coordinate 13,636,067 of AP025062.1, read as the reverse complement.
ATTGGAGACAAGATATATGCGGGACCCAACCTTGTAGAGCAAACTTGAGAAAAAGTAAATATTGTTCGGCAAAGATTGAAGGCGGCACAAGGCAGAAGTAAGATATGAGCTACTGAAAGACGGAGACCCTTGGAGTTTCAAGAAGGGGAAAAAGTTTTCTTAAAGGTCTCCACATCTAAGGGGATCAAGAGATTTGGCATAAAAGAGAAGTTGAGCCCAAGATTCATTGGACCGTATGAAATTCTAGAGAGAATTGGTGAAGTTGCATATCGCTTGGTGTTGCCCCTATCACTGTCCCAGTTACATGATGTGTTCCATGTCTCCCAACTTCGCCGGTATGTTTATGATCCAAGACACATTCTTGAGGATCAGCAGCTGAAAATTGAAGAAGACACATCCCATATAGAGGAGCCCCTAAGGATCATTGATTGGAAAGAGAAGAAGTTGAGGAAGCGATCCATACCTATGGTGAAAGTTCAGTGGAAACACCATGCCGGAGGTGAAGCCACTTGGGAAACTGAGGAAGACATGAGGAATTGATACCCACACCTTTTTGACTAGTTCTCTTAAGTTTCGAGGATGAAACTTATATTAAGGAGGGGATGTTGTACCCCAACCGTACTGTACATGAAACTACGATGAAGTGGCGTAATGAAATATTGATTCTTTCAAGTACATTTTATTAAGTTATATTAGTGCTTCTTCACTTAAATTCCTTTAAAATAGATACTATATAATTATACAAGTGAGTGTCATAGAGTGCGTGAACTGACCATTTCGCCCCTCCAAGACCTTGGAATTTCGGCCACAAAGCCTTAAAGGGCCTTAGAGTATTTTCCTTTTTAAAAGAAGACTAACCTAAATGGTCTTCATAAAAGAAAACTTGAAAACATATACAAGAAATTAGATAATATAAATAATGGTATAATTATATAAGTATGTGTTATGAAAAATGTGAAATGACAAAAATGCCCTCCCCAAGGCCTCCAAGAATTCTGGCAACCCAAAAGGGGTCTCTAGAACCCTCTTCACTTTTCTAGCCTATTCTTAATATTTAAAATATCTAACTAGATTATAATTAAATAATAAAATAAGGCAAGCATGGGAGGCAAAAGCTAGCCATTTACAAGACCAAGACTACTTTTCTTACTTTTCATGCACCATTTTTTCTCCCACTTCCCCCATGCACCGGCCCCCTCCCTCTTCCACACCCTAAAAGCCTTCTTTATATTTACCTAGAAGCTTCTTCTCCATCTCCACCTTGAACACCCTCAAGAAGTTCACAAGCAAGACATTGGAGAGCATTGAACACTTAGGTTATTCCATCACCATCATCCTCCTACCATACGGCCCCCTTGGAGCTAGGAGATTCAAGACTATTTTAATCCTCAAGCTTCAAAGAATTATCTAGGTAAGTCACACTCCAAGCTTCTTAAGTGAATTTCTTAGTCCAAAGAATGAAGCTCACATGGCTCCCCTTTTTCTTGCCCAAAACCGTGACCTCTTTGGTCCCTAGGTGCAAACTTTTCAAGCTTCTAAGTGGTGCTAGCTTCTTTGTGGTTTGAATCCCTTTAAAACTCCATTCAAGACTCATCTTGGTAAGCAAATCTAGCATCAATTTAACTCTATTCTTCATTTAAATTGGTAGCTAATATTCCTCCTTTTCCTCCCTCAAAACCGTATGCTACATGGAAGTAGTTGAGGAAACTTCAACCCGTTTCATCCAAGATCCAAGCTAAAAGAAGGTTGTAACTTGAAGAGGAAACTATACTCTAGACTTTCATGGTTTATTTAAGGAGCTAATGACTTGAATGACTAGCTATTTTTAAGATATGAATTTTAGTTGAAGATATCAAGTGTTAAGCAAGAGAACTTAGTGGTTCTTTAAGAAAAGTGACTTGCATGTGAATAATTCTTCTAAAAGATGAGTTCTTTGCCTACATGCATTATATGAGGGCTGTGTTATGATGGTGCATGGATTACCAAATTGATTCTATGCAAGAATAGATTTTGTGTGAAGCATGAGAAGCATGAAGATGGCGTGTGTGCTATATGTAATTTTGCAAAGTTGTTTTGGCATGATCGAATGAATTAGCATATCAATATGGTGCATGCCTAGATAAACATAGTAGGATGTGTCTTTCTCACGATGCAAGGGCACGGCTAAGGGGGATTAGTAGGGATGAACATTGAACCTAAGGAGTAACATATCTTGTGAGCCCAAGGATGTATGAAATTCGCATGCTTGAATGATTTATTACGTGAGTGTATTTGTACTCAATTTGAATTATGACATGAGTTCCTTTTAGTACAAGAAAACGGGCTGTTATGGTGGTTGGGTGATGCATGAAATATTTGTACCAAGGTAGACTCTGTACAGTGCGAAATGAGCAAAGGTGATGAGTACTATGTGCAAATTGCAAACTGTTTTGGGGTTAATTCATAAGTGGCTTAATGAATGTTATGAAACCTTGAAATGTTCATGATAAACGGTGTATTTAGTGGCTAATAAGTCATTTTATAGGAATAAGGTTAGTTAGTATACACTTGACATGAAAAGTGACAAAAGACAAAACTACTTGAGCAGGACAGTTTTATGCGGTGTGTTGTGTGACCTGAATATGGACCTTAGGAACGTGCAGATGAGCTGATTTTTGGTAGTACGCTAGCCTTGTATGTTTATTAAGTCTGTGAGTTAGAACTTTGGTAAAAGGCCTTATGGTTTTGCCACAATGAAATTTTTAGTAAAACTGGTCACTCCAGAATCAGCATGTAACCAATTTTTGGAAAATAATTAAATGACCCCTTTAAAGTTGTTGGATGGCTCTGGAATTTTTATGGTAATTACTTAGGACATAGATGAACATGTCCATGTAAATTAATAAACTTAGAATTATTGTTTTGATGGGTAACTACTGAATTGAAATTGGCGTTATAAAACTGGAAAACAATACAGAATTATGGGATAAGTTAGGAGGCATTAGTTTTGTGGATTTTGGTCATGTATGAACTGTTTGGGCCCATGTATATTACTCCTTGATGTTTTTACCGTGTTTCTCAGGTGTTGGCCCAAATTAATTAAGATTTTGTGGTCTTGAAGATTAAGGAAAAGATGGGTACTGTACTGTTGGATTCAGCAGTATACTTTTTAGCGACTTAATGATTTAAGGGTTTTACTCATCTTGAAACGTTACGAAACTTATATGACATGTAGATAGGACCATATTATGCATGTGTAAGACAAGAGATTATGAAAATAGGCCTGATTTGTTATGTTGGAGGCCTCATGAACAGAACGTAAATTATGGAAAATTTTCAGCTCATGGGATATGCCTATGTCATGACCTAAGTAATTTTTAGGATGATTCACGCCATGACTTGCATTGCATTTCATCCCATGTATCACGCATGATCATGTGCATCGTGAATCTGAATTTCTAAGTTTTTCCGTATGCAAGCAAGTTCTTTTCAAGCAAGCAAGTTTTTGTTATGCACGTAAGTTATTAATGGTCCCATGATTTTCAAAAGAAATGCTCTATGACTTCATTGCCGGCTAAGCATGCTCATAACCCGAGTCAGACCTGGGGTTAATTGGTCTGATGATATGTTCTGGACCCCTCCGAGACCCAGTGTTAATTGGTCTGATGACATGTTCTGGACCTGTTCAGATCCGGGGTTAATTGATCTGAGACACTGTTTTCTGATATACTTGATTTATGGGACCAAATGATGATTTTGCCACGACATGATATCATGCATTGCATCTTGCATATTTCATATGCACTTTGCATGTTAGGACGGTTAAGTTAGGAAGGGATATGATATTGTCAGAATGGTACTACTTGAATTATGATTAGGCTATATCTTCAGCGGATCAAGGATTAAAGGTCAGGTATGACTTAACAATTTGAGTTTCTTGGGGTATTTCCATTCATGTTATGATTCTTTATTTATTTCATGATAGTTTATTGTATGCTTGCTAGGTGATTTTTATCACTCATATTTTATTTTTCCCTAGAGCCAGAGAACACTAAGGTTGAGTGTATCGATGATGAACCAAGAGTGCCATACCCGTAATGTTTTGGGGATTCAGTATCGATGATGAACACTAATGTTTAGGGGATTCAATATTTCGGTATGCATGTTATTTAAAAGTTTTAATTCTACCTAAGTTTTACTACCATGTTAAATGTTAACATGGGAGTCCATGACCTAAGTTATGGATTTTCGCATGTTATGCATGACGCTTAGTACTCGTCGTAGTGAAGTACGGCGGGTGCATCGTATTCGGACGAGGTCCGATGCGGGGCGCTACATTTACGTTAATGAATATCAATTAAAGAGAATTGATGAAACTGCATAATGTGCACTTAGAAACTAATATTTATTATGCCACTTCATGCTAGATTTTCGTTGGGTACAACATCCTCCCCCCTTGTTACAAGTTTCGTCCTGGAAACTTAAGCACTAACAAAAATGATGCGGGCATAAACTTTTCATATTTTCTTCCTGTAGGATCTGCAAGACTCCACTAGAAGGGGGGAGGGTTTGAATAGTTGGTGCAGAAAATATGGTTTTTAAAATAATTTTAAACCAAGAACTGAACTTCTGAAAACAGTTTCTGTTTTCAGGACCAGTTTTAAAAAATTTTAAAAACTAGGTTTCAGGTCTTCAAAAATTCTGAAATTTGGAGAGAACTTAGCCTCAGATGTTATGAGTGTCTCCTACAAATTTCAGATTTAAATTCAACCTCTAACCCCTTGAAAATTCGTTGGTGGTCAGATTGCGCAAATCTGCCAGAAACTGTAGTGTGATTTGAAAAATTAATTCATATTTGTACGTAACTCCAAATGCTCTGAAAATTTGAATACTAACTCCTTATAAGTTTTATTTAAACGGGTTGAAACAGTTTTGAAAAATGCTTTTGGGAAGTTAGTCAAATACGATCAAAGTTTCAACCTTTGCAAGCCTGAAAATCAGACTGCAGTAGTCTCAGAACTATTAACGTTTGAATGACTTATACTTGTCCAAATGAGTTGAAACTTACGCCAAATGAAACTTAAGAGGTATGGCTATGTGTCTGCAAAGTTTGGTAATTTTTGAAAGTCTTTTGATATTTTTACCAGTGCAATAAAAACGATGCAAAGTGCTGGAAACTGAAAGTAAAATGCTGAAACTAATAACACCGAGAATTTTATACTGGTTCGGTTAACACAACCTACTCCAGTCTTCGAGGACACCTTCCTCAGTTATCATTAATCACAATATAACATCTTACCACCAAGGATTACTGGATTTACACACCAAATCCAACCCTTTACAAACGATACAAGTAATCACACCTTTCACGAACACCACCACCGAACGAATGAAGGTTTGATCACACCTTGATCAACCTTTTACAACAAATGAAACGTGTATGGTGGTCTATACACAGCCTATTCAATGTATTTGAATATAAGAACAATAGGCTTGAGAGAGAGAAGAAGAAGAAAGAAAATATGGAAGAAGAAAGTAGAATACACTTTTTGCACTTGAGAGAATATGAGAATTGTCTTGCTTTTGTTTTGCTCTCTTCTCTTCTTTTTAATCCATCTTGGCCGCCCCCAGGCTCTTTTCCATCTTGAGAATTCTTTTTTAAGTCCTTGGAAGAATGCCTTGTGTAAAAGTGACATCAACTTGCTTACTTGGCACAACTTGATTGGATGAATGTCTTGGCTTTGCTTACTTGGCACTTCATGATTGGTCCAACCATGTCACCATTTAGTGTGCTGTAAAAATCTGAGATTAACTTGGAAAAACAAGTGCCAAAAAGAATACAAAACACTACCAAATAATCACCATTCAATCCCTTCAATTTTGGGATGCAAATTAAGGACAAAAGAATAGTAAATTCGGCTACTATTCACATGTGCTGAAAATTTTCAGCATGTGTTGCATTTTTGAAATCTTTCCTTGTGTGTTGCCCTCTTCAAAGTCACCCATCATTTGTGGCTTATTTTCCACCAATTAAAGTGCCAAATAAGCTCCATCTAGGCATCAACAAAGCTGAAAATGGTGTGTGAAATTCCTGCACATGTGCTGAATTTTCTTTGTAAACTTTGTAAAATAGTGCAAAATAATTATACACACATGGTATATTCCAATAAGACCTTAATTGGTTTTTTGGAACACTTTAGAATGTATAGAGTATGTAAAAAGTGTCTTCATACATGTTATATGTCATGCCAAAAATGTTCCATGCGACGTGTTCGTTGAAAACCGAATTTTGTCGATTACCCGATTTTTCTCTAATTAAATTCCAACTTTTTGCACATGTTATATATATTATGTTACTCATAATATACATAAATTAAACTTTAATATTCAGCACTTAGACTGATCTAAAATAGCGCCCAACATGTGACAAAATTGAATTTTTGAATCTCCACAATTTGGCCTTAATTGTGGGTGATTTGTGTGTGCCAACATGGAATGATTTTATGGCTGTACATACCATGTAAGTCACGAAATTTGTGGCTATTATTGAAGTGTAGGGGCTGGCCATCTATATATGGCAAGTACGTGACACGTTGGCAAAGTTTTGGTATTCGCCCGATACGACAATTTTTTGTTTAGAACCTTTTAACGTGTCTTAATAAATTTGTCATCACCATGACTTATATCATATGATATAAGACCTGAATATGCTCATAAATATGAGGTAAATATAGTGGTGTGACGTTAACGTATGTTCGTAAAATATATAACGTGTCGGTAGTACATTGGAATATATGTGTATAGTGCCTTTTAAAAAAAATCTGAATATATATATATATATATATAAATGCTCTGGTGCTGCTATGGCGATTGTGGGTGGCGGCTGTAGCCGCCGCCGATCTTTGTCGTGGTTTTCTGCTTCATTACTTGGTTTTCTTTCATCCTTGCTTCATTGTGCTCTTTCGGATATTCATTTTCCATTATCATCTTGATCGTCCTGCCGCGTTCGTCATGGCTACCGATCAAACACATCAGGCAGGAAAGATGCCAACTTTTGCTTCGCTCTTTCAACTTCATCCACGCCGCCAATTGCAAACAAAATAATTCATCGATACAAGGGTAGTCCTATGATCTCTTTCTCGGATGAAGTAGTTTCTTTCTTGGCTGAGCCATATAGGTTTTCGCTTGTGGGAACGTTTTGGTATGGTCGGCCACCATTGGCTACTATTCGCGCGGCTATTGAGAGAATTGGGTTCAGCAGCACAGTGCGTGTGGGTTTACTTGATTCAAATCATGTTCTTCTACATTTTGCAAAAGAGCAAGATTACTTACGATGTTTTGCACGTCAAAGTTGGATGATATTGGGCAAATATATGCGAGTGACAAAATGGACGCCTGATTACGATCCAAAGATTGATGTTCCCATTGTTCCCATTTGGATTTCCTTGCCGGGCCTTCCGGTACACTTTCATAATAAGGAGGCTTTATTTCAGATTAGCAGGATGATAGGAATGCCAATGAAATTAGATAATGCCACGTCTGAGCGCTTAAGGCCGTCTGTAGCTCGATTATGCATCGAACTTGATGTATCGCAGGAGTTGCCTGGGCGAGTATATATCCAGCTTTCCAAAAGATGTCTTCAGCAAACAGTTATTTATGAGGATTTGCCGTTATATTGTTCACGTTGGTCGAGGCTAGGACATAAACTAGATGCATGTGGAGTTGATGATGATCAGCGTGCTGCTCCTGTACCAGAAATACAAACTACGATCACAAAACTTCCACCAAAAATACACCAGGCTCAACGATGGACCCCCAAAAAAAGTACAGCTGCAGAGCCAGTTCTCGAATCGCAAGCTCATACAATTGTGCAACTGCCTCCTGAGGCTGCACATCAAAATCTCCACTCACCAGATTTATTAGCAAACTATTCAGTTACTGAGGAACAGGATATAAATCGATTGAGAGGTATTGATGATGTTATAGTAAATGCTTATTCAATTACTCCACATAGCCCTTTGCCATTTGCAGATGATGAACAACAAAGTTCCTGATTGGGGCTCACTTTAGAAGAATTATATAAAGTCCAGATTTCAAATATAGTGCAGTCCATAATCATAGATGCTGGTCATCGGGAGGCGCAATTCTTATCAGATTCTCAGCCAGTATCCCCAGTGGCTGTTCAGCCAGCATTGGATTTTTAAGTCCCACCGCGAATACTCAGACGGCAAAATAGAGTCATTGATCCATCATCCCCTCCACTTACTAGATCACGTGCAGCTCTCTCTAACTCTTTTGAGGCTTTATCTGAACAATGAAGATACTAGTTTGGAATGTTCGAGGCATTAGGACCTCCATATCTCGTCTGATTACTTTAAATCGACAATATAATTTTCATGTTCTAGTTGTTATTGAGCCGAAGAACAGGTCAACTGCATTAACATCTTACCGTCTCCAGCTGGGCTTTTCTCAGGCAATGTCAGTTAATTAAGACAGAATATGGATATTTTGGCGTCAGTCACAGTTACAATTAGAAGCACAAAGACCAGGGGTACAAAATCACTCGCTTAACTTTCGTTGGCTCGCAACTAGAGATGTGTTTTGGTGTACACTAGTATATGCATTGCATACGGTAGCTGCTAGGAAATCATTGTGGGAAGATTTAATCTCTTTTCAAGCAGCTATGAATCATCCATGGCTTATTGGAGGAGATTTTAATACCTTTTTAACACTGGATGAGCACCGTGGTCGTTCTGTACCATCACTGCGAAGCTTGCAAGATTTCAACGATTTTGTTTCTGCAAGCTCTTTACAATCCATTAGTTTTCAAGGTGCTTCGTACACTGATGGAAGAGGTTTAGGCATAGTAAGCCGTCGATTGGATAGATATATGTGCACATCACAATTTTTTGAGCTTTTTGGGTCTGTGCAATATCAACATCTTAATCGGACTACATCGGATCACTCGCCTATTTTCTTAGAGTGAACATCCGCATCACCTTCGACGGCTTCAGCATTTTAATATTTAGATGTGTGGTCCATGCATCAGGATTTTCATCATTTTGTTACACATCATTGGAACTCTTTTCCAACAATTGGTGGCATAAGAGGCTTTTACAGCAAACTGCATCAACTAAAGCGTCAGCTTATCATATGGAATAAGACTGTTTTTGGAAATATCTTTGATGCAGTTGAAAGGGCGGAGAAGGAAGCAACGCGATGTGAACAGGCTTATGATTCAATGCCAACGGATGCTAATCGCACTGAATATCACTTAGCTATGGCAAATTTGAGGAAGGCCCAAGCCAAGGCAGCATTATTTTGGAAGCAAAAAGCCAATGTTAAGTGGATGCGTGAAGGAGATGCGAACACACATTTCTTCCACCAAACAGTCAAGGAGCGAAGACGTCGACAGCACATTCGGCGAATTGTGTGAAGTGATGGCATGGAACTCGTTGAGCAGCTGGACATAGAGCAGGAAGCTGTCAACTACTATAAAACATTATTCACAGCGGAAATTACTGAGAATGAGGAGTCTATACTGCAGTATATACCATGTATGGTTACGTCCCAAGAAAATGAGCAGTTGCTTTCTTTGCCAACAATAGAGGAGGTTAAGGGAGCAGTGTGGGATTTAAGTCCAACAAGTGTAGCAGGACCAGATGGATTTCCAGGTTCTTTCTATAGGCTATTCTGGCCAATGATCTTTGAAGATATGCATAAAGCAGCACAAGAATTCTTTCTTGGAGTGCGACCACCAGCAGCAATGTCAGCCGTGCTAATAACGTTGATTCCTAAAGTGAATAATCCAACGTCTTTCTCAGAGTTTAGGCCTATTTGTTTGACTAACTTTATGGCGAAGATTGTTACGCGCATAGTGGCTACCAGATTTTCCATGATCTTACCCAAACTAATATCTCCAGAACAGGCGGGTTTTATGAAGGGGAGGGACATTACTGAACAGATATTATTGGCTCAGGAAATGGTGCATTTACTGGATAAACCCATACGAGGAGGCCATGTCATAATCAAATTGGACATGGCAAAAGCGTTTGATCGGGTGAGCTGGTCTTATCTTGTTAATCTGGTAGCAAACATGGGGTTTCATCTGCGGTTTGTTCGAATACTTATAAATAATCTATCGGCTACAAGGTGTTCAGTTTTGGTTAATGGTAAACCGGCTGGTTTCTTTCCGGTTACACGTGGTGTTAAACAAGGTGATCCCCTCTCTCCACTTTTATTCATTTTATCCTCTGAAGGATTTTCAAGAGGTCTAAATGCTCTCATGCATGCTGGTACAATAAATGGGTTCCAAGCAGGTCGGGTACCAAGGGTGACCCACTTGGGTTTTGCTGATGATCTAGTTATTTTTTTGAATAGAGCAGTGCGAAATTTGCAGCGTTTCTGTCATTTTTTGGATGACTATCAACGTGCCTCGGGCCAGTTAGTTAATCTTCATAAAAGCCAAGTAATTACTGGAGCAGCAGTCGCTGGGAGCCGAGTATCAACCACCTTAGGTATGAATCTCACGACATTACCGATGAAATATTTGGGTTCATACTTGTATAAAAGCATCAATCGCGCTTCGTATTGTACTTCACTAATTGATCACTTTGATGCGAAGTTAAATTCCTGGTCATCTAAACTACTCTCAATGGCGGGTCGAATTATATTATTGCGACATGTACTGTGTTCTATGCCCATTCATATCATCGCCAGCTCACGACTGCCCAAAAGCGTACTTCATACTCTAAGCAGGAAAATGGCAAATTTTTTGTGGAATGGACGACATCATTGGAAAGCTTGGGATAAAATTTGTACACCAAAGGAAATGGGAGGGTTGGATATCCGGAATTTGTCACTGTTACAGCAGGCTTATGATAGTAAATTATGGTGGGCGTATCATCACTCATCATCACTACGGGCACAATTTATTCGCAGCAAATATAGCAGCAGAACGCTAATGCAAGCACAGATTTATGATTCATCAATATGGAAGCGACTTTGCAAAGCTAATGAGTTCATGCACCAACATGTCCAGGTCACACCAGAGGGGTTATATTGGTCACCGGATAAGTTGGGTTAATTCTCACTAAGATCGGTCTATGGGATTCTTACTGCGGCTACTCCATGTCCATACGCTAAATACATTTTCTGGTCCACGGTTCCTTTGGGAGGGAGGATATTCTTATGGAAACTATGGCACCAAGCATTGCCTATTTCTGACAATTTACACCGGTGGCAGTCTATATACCCTACACAATGCGTCTTTTGTAAGAACGATTCAGAGAAAACACACCATCTCTTCCTAAAGTGTACTGCTATCAAGCCTCTATGGCAAGATATATCTATTCTCTTTGCTGGGCCAATGTCATGCAATACAACGATTAGGACATATTTGTTGCGTTGGTGGAGATTGTCTTCCTCATTGACAATGCTAGGGCAATTGCATGCGGTGGTTCCCTCGTTGGTGGTTTGGGTTGTTTGGAAAGAATATACACGTATTCGATATGGGGATGAAAAATTTTCATACAGGAGATTATTTGAGCGAGTTCGAGATCATGTTTTCACTTGGTGTGCAGCAACGCAAGGACGAAAATTTTCACAGAGTTTACCTAATTTGGTTTCGCTTTCCTTCTCACTATGTATACGGAGACGTACTCCAAAGGTTATATGCTGGATAAACCCGCCAACTGGAAAATTTAAATTGAATGTAGATGCCACAGTCAAACGGAATTCAGCCGCAGCGGGAGCTATTTTGCGTGATCACACTGGGGACTTTGTTTCTGCCATATGTTTTTGTTTACCTGCAGCGTACATTTGCGTGTGGAACTCATGGCCTTACTATTCTCTCTTATCTATTTTTCTCGGACGTATGATCAGCTCGTTGTTGAAACGGATTGTAGTGTTATTCTACACAACCTATCAGTAGCGGACACTTTCACGGGTTCTTATGCATTGGAGTTGCAACGACTTGCTTGTTTCTTAATATTGAATTCTTCAACAATTCAATAATGTCCTCGTGAGGCAAATACGGTGGTACATTCATTAGCGGCGCATGGATTGAGATCAGTGGGAGTTACAATTTATCAACAGTTTAATGCCTTGCCATGCGAGGTCCGTGGTGCTTTCACTTTGGATGTGTCTACTCCTTATTTAAGATTCTAACCAAAGTCTCCCAATGGGTTGGCAAATGACAAGAATGGTTGCCTATGTCTATGGACATAGGCAACGTTGGTATGATTTGCTGCAATTCTTTTCTTCAGTAATTGTCTTATTTTGCTGCGCTTATGATATTACTCATCTGGTGCATTTCTGTTGGTTTTCTGAGGAACATGGATTGCTTGAATGGCACTGGCCAGTGCTACCTTCAACTCATCATTCAGTTAGGCTGCTCTACAATCTTCTCCGCGATAAAAAGACTTCTATCTCGAGATCAACAGATAATTGGGACTTTGTTTCAGGCTCCTTGCAAGATACAGCCATGGGCGAAACGACATTACCGTTGGCATTTAAATTTCTTGATGTTTTTATTGTGTCACCTCTCCAATCATATAAATATGTACGCTTTTTCTTTCGCCAAGGTTTTATCCACAAGGGTGGTTTTACTTGGCAAGGTTTTAATGCGGCATATCATATATGATTGGAGGATGACAATCATCACTGCTTTATACTTTCTCTTTACATACACTATACACTGATGTAATATGGTTTTTCACCCAGCCATAATTGGGGTACATAATAAAAGGAAATCTATTCTAAAATATATATATATATATATATATGTGTGTGTGTGTGTGTGTGTGTGTGTGTGTGTTAAAAGGCATGTATAAAGGAGAGGGAAGAAGATTTTCCATTCTTCAATTTGTTGCCTTTGTGCCTTCTCCAAATATATCACCATTTAATGAACTACTTAGTTCATTTAACTAAGTACTTTACTTAGTGAACTAGTTTAATTCATTAATGGTGGCACCTGAAAATAGTTCAAACACAACAAACATTTGCCATTTGATGTAAGCTTTAAAACTTCATGGCTCGTTAGTACGGCAACAATATATATGAACTATATAAGGCAGGTTTTATGCAAAAACGTGTCATGTCATGAAATATGTCATGCATTTCTTTAATACACGTTATTTAAATCATGCATTTTGTAATCACTCAAACCTCTTTTTCTCTACAATCTCTCCCTTTTGATGATTTACAAAAATAACCTACATACAGATTTAAATTTTGTCGCTCCCCCTCCAATCGTGCACAAATTCAAATTGAATTTTGAATTCTCTCCCCCTTGATTTGTGCAATTGATCTTTCTCTCTCCCCCTTAAATCATGCATTCTCTCCCCCTTTATTTTGGAAAGACCATTAAAAGCGCATGTAAATATGAAGATAGCGAAAAAAATCATGCATTTCAAATATCATCAAAAGTGCGTTCTTAAGGCTTACTTATTTAACCCTTTGAGAATGTCCCTTTTGGTACCCAAATTTGGATGACCTTTCTAGGTCTTCAAAAAGTTGAGAAAGGTGATGAAAACGCAACATAATATACGTTAAGGGCAAATGCGTTTGGCCTTTGGGCAAGAATCCCATCATGCATATAGTATGATTTTCGTTTTTGGTTTGCATGCACGGGGAGTGATCTAGATACATTTTTATGATATGAATGTCGAATATGCATCAGTGGCTTTCTATATGGCACATGATCGCTCTTTGTATGTTATGAAGAGTAAGAAGCACGATGAGATGAGATGAGTAGTGTACAGCCGTCTTCTCGTATTTATATGGCACATAATTATACTTCGTATGATATGAAGAAGAGATATGACGAGATGAGGGGAGAGGTGGTCTTTTCGTTACTTTAGGCGCTACGTATGCCTTTGATGTGTCTACTTTCTTAGACTAAACAAACTTGGATGGTTTAGATGAAGCTTCGTTTGTCTCAATGTATCCTAATCCAGTTTTATCACTGTCATGTTTTTGTGATAAAATAATGTGATCTAGCATGTTAGATCCCGTATCAAACTGTTTCATCATTTTCTCTAAGTCTGTATTTCTTGATTTCAAATTTGAAATCTCGGCTTTCAGTCCAGTGTTCTCGGATGTCAATGATGAAATTTCAGATCTTAATGAATTTATGATGCAAGACGACTATTCTTTTGAATCGTTTAATTGAGACACAAGATTTGTGTTAGAAGATTCTAACAATTTCTTGTCATCAATTAAGCGTTTCTTTTCTTTTGCAAAAGTCTTAGCAAACTTATGCAATTCAAGATATTGAACATACAAATCATGATATGATGGTTCGGAATCGGAATCGGAATCGAAATCGGAATCGAAATGTACCTCACTATCAAGAAGTGGAGGCTTTTGGCTTAACATACCTTCTTGTTCGGTTTTGTGTCTAGTGGTTGCCATCTCACTTAGATCGTTGGATCCTTTTTTTTGTGAGTGTTTCTACGCTCTTATACCACTTGTAGGATCTGTAAGGCACCAATAGAAGGGGGGTTGAATAATTGGTGCGGAAAATGTGGTTTTTAAAATAATTTTAAACTAAGAACTCAACTTCTGAAAACAGTTTCTGTTTTCAAGACCAGTTTTAAAACATTTTGAAAACTAGGTTGCAGGTTTTTAAAAATTCTGAAATTTGGAGAGAGCTTAGCTTCAGATGTTATGAGTGTCTCTTAAAAATTTCATATTTAAATTCAACCTCTAACCCCTTGAAAATTCTTTGGTGGTCAGATTGCACAAATCTACCAGAAACTGTAGTGTGATTTGAAAAATTAATTCCTATTTGTACGTAACTCCAAATGCTCTGAAAATTTGAAGACTAACTCCTTATAAGCTGTATTTAAATGGGTTGAAACAGTTTCAAAAATTATTTTGGGAAGTTAGTCAAATACGATTAAAGTCTCAACCTTTGCAAGCCTGAAAATCAGACTGCACTAGTCTCAGAACTATTAATGTTTGAATGACTTATACTTGTCCAAATGAGTTGAAAATTGCGCCAAATGAAACTTAAGAGGTGTGGCTATGTGTCTTCAAAGTTTGGTAATTTTTGAAAGTCGTTTGGTATTTTTACGAATGCAACAAAAACGATGCAAAGTGCTGGGAACTGAAAGTAAAATGCTGAAACTAATAACACCGAGAATTTTATACTGGTTCGGTTAACACAACCTACTCCAGTCTTCGAGTACACCTTCCTCGGTTATCACTAATCACAAAATAACACCTTACCACAAAGGTTTGATGGATTTACACACCAACTCCAACCCTTTACAAACGATACAATAATCACACCTTTCACGAACACCACCACCGAACGAATGAAGGTTTGATCACACCTTGATCAACCTTTTACAACAAATGAAACGTGTATGGTGGTCTATACAAAGCCTATTCAATATATTTGAATATAAGAACAATAGGCTTGAGAGAGAAGAAGAAGAAAGAAAATATGGAAGAAGAAAGTAGAAGACACTTTTTGCACTTGAGAGAATATGAGAATTGTCTTGCTTTTGTTTGACTCTCTTCTTTTCTTTTTAATCCATCTTGGCCGCCCCCCTAGGCTCTTTTCCATCTTGAGAATTCTCTTTTAAGTCCTTGGAAGAATGCCTTGTGTAAATGTGACATCAACTTGCTTACTTGGCACAACTTGATTGGATGAATGTCTTGGCTTTGCTTACTTGGCACTTCATGATTGGTTCAACCTTGTCACCATTTAGTGTGCTGTAAAAATCTGAGATTAACTTGAAAAACATGTGCCAAAAAGAATTCAAAACACTACCAAATAATCACCATTCAATCCCTTCAATTTTGGGATGCAAATTAAGAACAAATGAATAGTAAATTCGGCCACTATTCACATGTGCTGAAAATTTTCAGCATGTTTTGCATTTTTGAAATCTTTCCTTGTGTGTTGCCCTCTTCAAAGTCACCCATCATTTGTGGCTTATTTTCCACCAATTAAAGTGCCAAATAAGCTTCATCTAGGCTTGAACAAAGCTGAAAATGGTGTGTGAAATTCCTGCACATGTGCTGAATTTTCTTTGTAAACTTTGTAAAATAGTGCACAATAATTATACACACATGGTATATTCCAATCAGACCTTAATTGATTTTTTAGAACACTTTAGAATGTATAGAGTATGTAAAAAGTGTCTTGATACATGTTATATGTCATGCAAAAAATGTTCCACGTGTCGTATTCGTTGAAAACCGAATTTTCGACATTTGTCGATTACCCGATTTTTCTCTAATTAAATTCCAACTTTTTGCATATGTTATATATATTATGTTACACATAATATACATAAATTAAACTTTAATATTCAGCACTTAGGCTGATCTAAAGTGGCGCCGAACATGTGACAAAATTGAATTTTTGAATCTCCACAATTTGGTCTTAATTGTGGGTGATTTGTGTGTGCCAACATAGAATGATTTTATGGCTGTACATACCATGTAAGCCACGAAATTTATGTCCATTTTGAAGTGTAGGGGCTTGCCATCTATATATGGCAAGTACGTGACACGTTGGCGAAGTTTCGTTATTCGCCCGATACGACAATTTTTGGTTTAGAACCTTTTAACGTGTCTTAATAAATTTTTCATCACCATGACTTATATCATATGATATAAGACCTGAATATGCTCATAAATATGAGGTAAATATAGTGGTGTGACGTTAACGTACGTTCGTAAAATATATAACGTGTCGGTAGTACATTGGAATATATGTGTATAGTGCCTTTCAAAAAAAATCTGAATATATATATATATATATATATATATATATATATATGTGTGTGTGTGTGTGTGTGTGTGTGTGGTGTGTGTGTGTTAAAAGGCGTGTATAAAGGAGAGGGAAGAAGACTTTCCATTCTTCAATTTGTTGCCTTTGTGCCTTCTCCAAATATATCACCATTTAATGAACTACTTAGTTCATTTAACTAAGTACTTTACTTAGTGAACTAGTTTAGTTCATTAATGGTGGCACCTGAAAATAGTTCAAACACAACAAATGTTTGTCATTTGATGTAAGCTTTAAAGCTTCATGGCTCATTAGTAAGGCAACAATATATGTGAACTATATAAGGCAGGTTTTATGCAAAAATGTGTCATGTCATGAAATATGTCATGCATTATTTAATACACGTTATTTATGTAGTGCCCCGCATCCGGGCCTCGTCCGGATACGGTGTACCCGCCGTACTTCACTAAGGAGAGTACAAAGCGTCATGCATAACATGCGAAAATCCATAACATAAGTCATGGACTCCCCTGCTAACACTTAACATGGTAGTAAAATTTAGGCAGAATTAAAACTTTTCAAATTAAACATGCATTACTAAATTACTAAGTCCCAAGAGTAGCAATCCCACAAAATAACATAACCGAAATTCAGAGAGTTCAAACATAGTCATAATACAAAACGTCTCGGCAGCACAAAAGTCCTTAAGCTTAGCTCCCTTCATATTCCCCGCCTATGGATAAGGTACCCTCGGCTCGTCTTCGATCCATTCTATCTTGGTATTTTCTGGCTCTGGGGAAAAATAAAAGTATGAGTGATAAAAAATCACCCAGCAAGAATACAATAAACTACCATGAAATACATAAAGAATTATAACATGAATGTAATAACATGAAAACGTTAAACAATAATTCATACATGTCTTAAATCCTGAGTTCATTTGATGACATAGCCTAAGCATATTCTAGGTAACGCTATCCACTATTATCTTATTACATCCTTAACTGTAACATACAATATGCCAGCGTGTTCATGAGTTATACAATATGCAATGCATGATGTCATGTCATGTTAAAACATCATTTGATCCCATAAAATAACATGTTGTAAAAAACGGGGTGTCAGATCAATTAACCCCGTATCTGAGCGGGTCCAGAACATATCAACAGACCAATTAACTCCGGGTCTGGGACGGGTCTAGAACAGATATCAGATCAATTAACCCCGGATCTGAACGGGTCCAGAACATGTAACAGACCAATTAACCCCGGTCCTAACGGGTCCAGAACATATCATGTCAATAGACCAATTAACCCCGGGTCTGGAGTCGGGTTAGTCGTAGGCTTAGCCGGCAAAGGAATCATGAAGCTTTCTTTTAAAACATGGGACCGTAAAAATTTTCATGCATCACAAAACATAGCTGCTTATAAAACTTGCTTGCATAAGTAAAATCCATAAAACCAGTTTCATGATTATGCGTAATACATGCGGTGATATGCAATGCAAGTCATGACATGAAATAACATATTATCATGCATGGTTTCGGAACTAAGGAAAGTTTAATTCCTACGTCATGCTCATAGGCGGATAATTTAACCTTTTTAAAGCTTAGAACCTTAGTTATTTGGACCGTTTCCTGAAACACATAACAAACTCCCTAAGGCATAGCATGCCTAAGTCCAAACCGTGTATATAGCCCATTTTAATTTAATCCCTTGTCCAGCCCAAATTCTAGCTTTAGTACATCAACTTCGCGTCCGTGATTACTCACCAAAACGTTAGGGCTAACCTGACCAACTTGCGTGACTTTACCCTATATGTCTTGAGCGATTGTCATAAAATTTTCAGATTCATTCGATAGGCATAAAGGGGCTCATTTAATTAATTTCCAAAATAGGTTAGGTGCTGAAACTGAACTAACCCATTTTACTAAAAAATTTAATTGTGGCAAATCCGTAATTTTTTTTCATAAATTCCAACTCACACGAGTCATAAACATGTGGAACTAGTATCCTACCGAAATTCAGCCCATTTTCATATTTCTAAGTCCTATTTCAGAGTCCACTAATCAGTTACTTAATTCCAGCTTTGTCCCTGTGATTTCAGTTGAGCAGTTTTTACTACTTAATTCATTAAAAATTAACCATAGCTCATTTACCACACTTCCAATTCTCATCTCTACTATACACATGAGGCTAGCTTTGTGCCAAAAATCAGATTTATTGAAGGTGTACAAGGTCCTCTTTTAAGCCGTTGAAGTCAGTGTTCAATTCTGCCCAGCTCCAGAATTTTCAACTGGAGCAGTTTTACCGCGTAATTTCTTAAAAATAATCCGTAGCTTACTTTAACATAATTCCAACTCTCCTTTGTGCTATACTCATGAGGATAACTTTGTCCCAAAAATCAGCCTCATTGAAGGTCTGTAAGGTTAATTTCCAGGACATTGAACACGTTACCTTCATCTGCCCTTTCCAGTAGCTTGTTACTTTGTCATCTATTCAAATCAAATGTCCATCATTCAATCTTGTTCGTTTGAAACATATTATTTATTATCACTTAAACCCATTGTAACATGAATATCCAGGTTGCATGCTTACAATAAAGTCACCTTTTCATCATACAAACAGTTTGTAGATAATAACAAGACAAGTGTCATTTATGCACCAAAATAAGTGTTCATCTTCAAAGACAATACTCACTCTCATCCCTCCTTTAGGCCGAAACCTAGGGGGTGCCTTAGCCACATTTTCCACACATTTTCAAGCATGCAATCACATTCAAGATTCATCTTAAACTAATCTTACAAACAACTTCATAAAACTCCTATCTTTCACATGCATGCTTTTCTTAGACCTTCCACATTTCAATCAAGAATCAATCTTGCCTAGACTCACTTAGTTGCAACCTTAAATCATCTCAAACAGCCTTGTAACTTAATGCATGTAATGAAAGATTCCATCTTTGAGAGAATAAGCCGCATGCAATGCATTGTTCTTAAGGAGTCTCTATGAAATAATCTTAAACTTAGGATATTCAACTAAGATCAAATCTTAAGGATCTCTAATCATTCAAGTCACTAACTTTTTAAGTAAATCATGAGAGATTAATGTATACTGCCTCTTCAAGTTAAAGTTCTTGTCTTAGCTTGGTTATGGAGTGAGTTGAGTTCGAACCTCCTCTTCCTTCCTTGAACATACGGTTTTGAAGGAGAATGGAAGGAAAAGATTAGTCTTTATTCAATAGTGAAAATAGGATGTATTTAAGGCTAGAACATCTTACCAAAATGAGATTTGAGTGGAGATTCAAGCACCTCAAGATGTCACCACCTAAGAAAGTTGATGGCTTTCACCTATTTGAACCATGGAGGCCACGGTTTTGGTATGAAGAATAAGAGTTCATGTGAGCTTCATTCTTTACCAAAATAAGAGTTCACTTAAGGAGGTTTGGAACAAGACTTACCTAGATGTCTCTTGAGTCTTGAAGTTGAAGCTTGATTGATAACTTCTAACCTTCAAGAATGGAGGGGCAGAAAGTTTTCTTGGTGTGGGGAGTGAGATGAAGATGTTTCTAGGTGTTGCTTGTATGCTTGCTTGAGAATATGTTTTAAGGTGGAATGAGTTGGAATGGTCTTGCAAGATTTAAAACTAAGGTTGGAAGGAGGGAGGGGAGCCGGCGGTGAGGAAGTAAAAAGGAGGGTTAGAGTTACCATGAGTATTAACCTTGATTACTTTAGTAAATCAAGGTTAAGTTAGTACTAACCTTGGTTACTTTATTCCAACTATGGTTACCTTAACCTTGGTTTAAAGAAAAAGTAACCATGGTAGGATTTAAAACTCCTCCATGGCTAGCCATTAAGTGGCCGGCTGGTTGGGGGTCTTTAATGACCCCAACCATACTTTCTCCCCTTTTAATAGTTGTTTTATTTATTCTTTGCATGCATGTTTATTTTGGCTTTTATTTATTATTGGTTAATTTAAGATTTATTTATGTTGGTTATTCTAGAAGCCTTGAGAAGGCTTGGCCGAATGGGGGGTTTCTTGGGGCAATTTGATGTTTCTTGTATTTGTAATTCATGTATTTTATTGTTTTCTTTATTTTATTGTCTTCCCATGTCAACCTATATTGTCTTCCTTATTTTTATTCTATTCCAAGATTAGCATATATAGATATATAGTAGGATGTACCATGTACAAGTCCCCTAAACATATTAGGGTACATGTATCCACCTATATACATATGTATACACGCCTATATGTACATCATACATTTCATACGCATATATCCTATGCACGCACATACATGTATATTGGTAAGTATTGTTATATATATATTTCATGTATCACTTTCTTGAAATTCCCTTATTTAATTATTTAGTATCGTCTCAAAAGTATTTAAGTAAAGAGGGTTAAGTTGACTTAAGTAACGTACACTTAAGGAATCAACGCTTTTATTCCGTCACTTAATCATAGTTTCAAGTACATGGTCGTTGGGGTAAACATCCTCCCCCCTTATCATAAGTTTCGTCCTCGAAACTTCAGAACTAGTCAAAAAGATGTGGATATCTACTCCTCATGTCTTCCTCCGTTTCCCATGTAGCTTCTGCCTCGAATGATGCTTCCATTGTACCTTCACCATGGGTATGGTTCTCTTTCTTAAGGCTTTTCCTTCCGATCAAGACCTTATTCCTCTTCATAAGATACATCTTCTCCAACCTTCAACTGTTGATCTTCAAGGATGTGGCTAGGATCGTATACATATCAGCGAAGTTGAGAAACATGGAATACATCATGCAACTGAGAAAGAGATGGTGGCAACGCCAAGCGGTACGCAACTTCGCCCACTCTCTCAAGTATCTCATAAGGTCCAACGAATCTTGGGCTTAGCTTTCCTTTGATGCCAAATTTTAACTCCTTTGGTCGGAGAAACCTTTAGAAAAACTTTTCTCCTTCTTGAACTCCAAAGGTCTCCTTCTTTCGTCTGCCCATATCTTAGTCTGTCTTGTGCTGCTTTAGTCTTTGTTGGACCAACTTTACCTTTTCTCGTGTTTGCTCAACAATGTCGGGTCCCGCATAGATTTATCTCCAATCTCGTCCCAATAGAGTGGGGATCGACATTTTCGTCCATACAATGCTCATAGGTGCCATCCGATAGATCTGTGGAAGCTATTATTGTAAGAAAACTCAACGAGCTTAAGATTTTATCCCAGCTTCCTCCAAAATCAAGAATGCAAGCGCGAAGCATATCCTCAAGGGTTTGGATTGTTCTTTCTGATTGTCCATCTGTTTGAGGATGAAATGCGGAACTCATTTATCTCTGTGCCCATTGCCTTTTGAAAGGCTGTCCAAAATCTCGAAGTAAATCGGGGTCGCGGTCGCATACAATACTTATGGGCACTCCATGCAAACAAACGATCTGGTCAATATACATAGAGGCCAACTTCTCCATAGATGCCTTAATCGTCATAGCCAAAAAGTGAGCAGACTTAGTCAAACGATCCACAATGACCCATATAGCATCATTCCCATACTTAGTCTTGGGTAGTGGTCACAAAGTCCATGGTGACGTGGTCCCATTTCCATTCCGGCACTTCTAAGGGTTGTAATAATCCAGCGGGTCTTTGGTGCTCGGCTTTCACTCTTTGGCAGATCAAACATCGCTCAACAAATTCTGCTATTTGTTCTTCTTCATACCGGGCCACCAAAACTTTTGCTTGAGATCTTGATACATCTTATTAGCTCCAGGATGTATAGATAATCGAGAATTATGAGCTTCCATCAAAACTTCATCTTTAATTTCTTTGTTTTCGGGGACACATAACCGTCCTCGATACCATAAACTGCCATCACTGCGAACCTCAAAGTCATCTCGCGGCTTATCTTTCATCCTTTCCTTGACTTTTCTTAGGCTTCATCATCATCCCTTGAGTCTCTTTGATCTTATCAATCAATGAAGGGACAAGAACTAACTTGGCGAGAACTTCATCGACTGAGTCAACTTCTTCTAGGCCAAATTCTTCCATGTCTCGCTGAAGAGGTAGTTGCCGTGGGTGACTTGTTTTTCGACTTAAGGCATCAGCGACTTTGTTAGCTTTTCCCGGATGTTACTGAATGGAGAGATCATAATCTTTAATCAATTCCAACCATCTACCTGCCGCATATTGAGCTCTTTCTGGGTAAAGAGGTACTTTAGGCTCTTGTGGTCTGTATAGATCTCGCACTTCTCGCCAATATAGTGCCTCCATATCTTTAATGCGAATACCACTGCGGCGAGTTCAAGATCATGGACAGGGTAGTTTTGCTCAAATGGCTTCAACTGTCGGGATGCATAAGCTATCACTTTGTCATTCTGCATAAGAACACATCCGAGACCATTCTTCGGAGCATCACTGTACACTACGTACTTCTCACCAGGAGTGGGCTGAGCTAGGATAGGAGCGGATGTCAACTTTGCTTTCAGCTCCGAGAAACTCTTTTCACAGTCGGCACTCCACTCAAACTTGGTCTTCTTTTGGGTCAATCTGTGAGGGGAACAGCTATCCTCGAGAATCCTTCAAAACTTTCTGTAATATCCGGCTAGTCCGAGAAAACTTCTCACTTCAGTAACATTTGTTGGCCTGGGCCATTCCGTGATAGCTTCAATTTTCTTGGGATCTACTGAAATCCCATCTTCTGAAATAATGACCAAGGAAGGATACACTTCGCAGCCAAAACTCGCATTTGCTAAACTTGGCATACAACTGTCTTGCTCTTAGAATATTCAGACTGTCCTCAAATGGGCTGCGTGAGTCTCTTCGTCGGGTGAATAAATCAAGATGTCGTCTATGAAGACCACTACGAATTGTCCAACTGTTCTTGAAAGATTCGATTCATGAGATCCATAAAGGCGGCAGGGGCATTGGTCAAACCAAAAGGCATGACTAAGAATTCATAGTGTCCATAGCGGGTTCTGAAAGCAGTCTTAGGGACATCTTCCGCCTTAATCTTCAATTGAAAGTATCCAGATCGTAGGTCAATCTTACTAAAAATTCGGATCCCTGCATTAAAATACTTTAGATAGGGTTTCAAGGATTTAAATCTTAATCAAGTTAAAACTTATGAGTTACTTACCCTGAGCTGGTCGAATAAGTCGTCAATCCGGGGCAATGGGTACTTGTTCTTTATGGTGATTTTGTTGAGCTCCCGGTAATCGATGCATAAGCGCATACTTCCATCTTTCTTTTTCACGAATAGCACCGGAGCACCCCAAGGTGAAACACTGGGGAGAATAAGTTTCCTTTCTAACAGTTCGTGTAACTGTTCCTTTAACTCCTTTAGTTCTGCAGGTGCCATGCGATAAGGGGCTTTTGATATGGGTTCAGCTCCTGGAACAAGGTTTATTTCGAAAGCAATCTCGCGATCAGGAGGTAGTCCAGGCA
>AP025062.1:13491059-13602272 GCA_036186865.1 Eustoma russellianum | reverse complement strand
TATGACGAGATGAGGGGAGAGGGGGTCTTTTCGTTACTTTAGGCGCTACGTATGCCTTTGATGTGTCTACTTTCTTAGACGAAACAAACTTGGATGGTTTAGATGATGCTTCGTTTGTCTCAATGTATCCTAATCCAGTTTTATCACTGTCATGTTTTGGTGATAAAATAATGTGATCTAGCATGTTAGATCCCGTATCAAACTGTTTCATCATTTTCTCTAAGTCTGTATTTCTTGATTTCAAATTTGAAATCTCGGCTTCCAGTTCAGTGTTCTCGGATGTCAATGATGAAATTTCAGACCTTAATGAATTTATGATGCAAGACGACTCTTCTTTTGAATCGTTTAATCGAGACACAAGATTTGTGTTAGAAGATTCTAACAATTTCTTGTCATCAATTAAGTGTTTCTTTTCTTTTGCAAGAGTCTTAGCAAACTTATGCAATTCAAGATATTGAACATACAAATCATGATATGATGGTTCAGAATCGGAATCGGAATCGGAATGTACCTCACTATCAAGAAGTGGAGGCTTTTGGATTGTGTCTAGTGGTTGCCATCTCACTTAGATCGTTGGATCCTTTTGTTGTGAGTGTTTCTGTGCTCTGATACCACTTGTAGGATCTGCAAGGCACCACCAGAAGGGGGATTAAAATAGTTGGTACGTTCCTAAAATATATAACGTGTCGGTAGTACGTTGGAATATATGTGTATAGTGCCTTTTAAAAAAATCTGAATATATATATATATATGCTAAAAGGCGTGTATAAAGGAGAGGGAAGAAGACTTTCCATTCTTCAATTTGTTGCCTTTTTGCCTTCTCCAAATATATCACCATTTAATGAACTACTTAGTTCATTTAACTAAGTACTTTACTTAGTGAACTAGTTTAGTTCATTAATGGTGGCACCTGAAAGTAGTTCAAACACAACAAATGTTTGCCATTTGATGTAAGCTTTAAAGCTTCATGGCTCGTTAGTACGGCAACAATATATATGAACTATATAAGTCATGTTTCATGCAAAAACGTGTCATGTCATGAAATATGTCATGCATTTCTTTAATACACGTTACTTAAATCATGCATTTTGCAATCACTCAAACCCCTTTTTCTCTACACTTACATCTCCCAAGTGGCTTCATCAATCGAGTGGTGCTTCCATTGCACCTTAACCATAGGAATAGACTGTTTCCTTAGAGCCTTTTCCTTGCGGTCAACAATCTTCTCTGGCTCTTCTTTGTATGTCACGTTGCCTTCAACTTTCAAGGGCTGCTCCACTATGATATGGCTGTGCTCATGCACGTACCGGCGAAGCCGTGATACATGAAATACATTGTGCAACTGAGACAGTGATGGCGGTAGTGCTAGCAAGTGAGCGACTTCTCCAATCCTTTCAAGAATCTCATAAGGCCCGATAAACCTTGGACTTAGCTTGCCTTTTATTCCAAATCTTTTTACTCCCTTTGATGGCGACACCTTTAAGAACACTTTCTCTCCTGCCTGAAATTCCAGTGGTCGCCGCTTCTTGTTAGCCCAAACTTTGCTTCTATCTTAGGCCGCTTTCAACCTTTGTTTGACAATCAACAATTTTTCTCAGGTCTGCTTCACTAAATCAGGTCCTGTAAAAACTTTATCCCCAATTTCATCCCAATAAAGTGGAGAGCGGCACTTTCTCCAATATAGCGCTTCATATGAAGCCATTCCAATAGATCGATGATGTTGTACCCCGACAACCGTGTACTTGAGATTATGATTAAGTGACAAAATAAAAGCGATGATTCCGTCACGAGCTTGCTACTTAAGTCACATTTATCGCTTCCTTATTTAAATTCTTCAAGCTCATTTAGGGCGAATACTAAATAGATATACAATCGAACGTCACGAGGTGTGTGATACACCTTGAGAATTCGGCCAAGGGCCATTGATCACCCTTGAAGTAAACTTGTTGTTATAAGAATACAAGACATAACAATCCTCACAAAGCAAGATTAAAAATTAAATGAAATGAATAAGATTATAAATTACATAAGTATGGGATATGATAAATGTGAAAAGACCAAATTACCCCCAAACCCCCCAATATTTCGGTCAAAGCAATGGAGGGATCTAGAATCCTCTCCATTGTTCCAATTTTGAATATCTAAATTAAAATATCAAATCAATTAGAAATTAAACAATAAAATAAAGAAAAGAGGGGCTAGGGTGTAAGAAAAAGAAGGTCTAGATTCCTTCTTTCCCTCCATGCATTCGGCCACCCCCCCCCCCTCTCTCACACCTCTAGCTCTTTTTATTCTCAAGACAACCTCATTTTCAATTGGTCTTGAACAATCCTCCAAGTAAACTCCTACTACACATTTAAGAAAGCTCTCCACCCTCCTTTTCACCCTCTACATTCGGCCACACCAAGAACAAGAGGCACAACTCCATCTTCTTCTTCAAGCTCAAGAATCCTCTAGGTAAGACTCATTTCAAAGTTCTTAAGTAGATTTTTCATACAAATAGTGAAGCTCACATGGGTATTATTTCCCTCTTCAAACCGTGGCCTCCATGCTCAAGGGGTGAAGATCTTCAACACTTTTAGGTGAAGCTACCTTGCTACAACTTGAATTTCCATCCCAAGACTAATTTGGTAAGATGTTCTAGCCTCAAATAAGATTCTATTTTCACTATTTAAGAGAGACTAACCTCTTCCTTTCTCTTCTTCAAAACCGTGTGTCCATGGGAGTAGGAGGAGAAGGATTTCCAACTCAACTCATTCCAAACCAAGCAAAGGCAAAAACTTTGGCTTGAAGAGGCAAGTATACACTAATCTCTCATGATTTACCTAAAGGATTAGTGTCTTGAATGGTTAAAGTATTCAAAGATGTGATCTTTAGTGGTACCCTTTAAGTTTAAGATTGTATCTTAGCTATCTCTCAAGAATAATGTCTTGCATGTGGGTTATTGTGTCTAAGATGATGTTATTTCCTACATGCAATATGGTTTGAGGCTGATTTAGAGTAATACAAGGATAGTCTAAGTAGGCCTAGACAAGATTAACTCTTGGATGCAATTTTGAAGGTCCTAGGAGTGCATGCATGTGATAGATATGATGATAGCTTGGTTAGATGTCTACAAACTGTTTATTGTGATGCAAAGGTGATTTTATAACAAGCATGCAACCTGGAAATTTATGTCACAATGGGTTATAAGTGTTAATCAATGACCTAGTGAAAAAGGACAACATGAATGGGTGTATGTGACTTTAACCATGACAAAATATCAAAGTACTGGAACTGGGCAGAATGAGTGACATCTTCAACGACTTTGGAACTGGATTTCCAGACCTTCAATAAATCTAATTTTTGGCACAAGTTAGTCCTATGAGTGTAGCCCGATTGAGAGTTGGAATCTCGTTAAAATAAGCTAAGGATTATTTTTAATAAATCTTGTGGTAAAACTGCTCCAGCAGGAAATTCTGGGGCAGGGCAGAATTGGTCCCTGAGTTGAACGAATTTAAAAAGGGCCTTTGGAAGCTTCAATAAATCTGGTCCTTGTCACCGAGTTAGCCCCATGTGTATAGAAGAAGAGCCAGTTGGAATTTTGTGAAATAAGTTATGGTTAATTTTTAATAAAATAGATGGCAAGACTGCTCAGACTGTAAATTCTGGAACAGGACAGAATGATATAACGTTTTGCATGGCCTGAAAAGGGATCTTGTAGATGTTCAAAAAGGCTAATTTTCGGTGTGATGATACCATTATGTGTTTAGGAAATGTGAAAGTTGGAATCTTGGAAAAAGGAGTTGTGGAAGATTTTTAATAAAATATCCACTAAAGCTACTCAGACTGGAAAGTCTGAAACTGGCAGAACAGAACATCATTTTTGTTTTATCCGAAAAAGGGACCTTGTGAATAACCAATAAAGCTGGTTTTCGGCATGATAGTACCTCTATGAGTCTAGAAGACATGCCAGTTGGAATTTCAGTAAAACAAGTTCTAGATTATTTTTAATGAATTAATTGGTAAAACTGCTCAACAGGAATTACTGGAAACACCTTTAAATTTGCAACGACTTTCCAGGCTTAGAAAAGGGACTTAGAGACATACAAATGAGCTAAATTTCGGTAGGACACTAGTCCCACGTGTTTGTGACGTATACGAGTTGGAATTTCTGGAAACGGAATTACGGAATTGCCACAATTAAATTTTTAGTAAAGTTGGTCAGCCCAGTCCCAGCACTTATAATAACTCGTAAAGTAAGTAAGTAAGCCTTTTTGGTTATTTAAATTAAGTTCCCATTTCTACGACTAGTATCTATGATTTCACCTAACGTACTTGTGACAAAAGAGGCGTGGAAATGGACCAAAATGGTTAGCCTAACCGTCCTATGTAAATGAAGTACAAAATGTGGAAATATTCATCCAAACCCATGTACGTTGACATGTTATAAGGAATGCATATGATCATTTATGTCATGGCTTGCATTTCATATCACGACATGTATCATGCATGATCATGAACCTGATTTTCATGGATTTTATGATGCAAGCAAGTTTTACAAGTGATTATCTTTTCGTATGCATGAAAAGTTTTTACGGTCCCATATTTTAAAGGAAGCTTCATGAATTCCTTGCCGGCTAAGCATGCGACTAACCCGACTCCAGACCCGGGGTTAATTGGTCTGACGACATGATATCTGTTCTGGACCCGCTCAGATCCGGGGTTAATTGATCTGATATCTGTTCTGGACCCGTTCAGATCCGGGGTTAATTGATCTGATATCTGTTCTGGACCCGTTCAGATCCGGGGTTAATTGATCTGATATCTGTTCTGGACCCGTTCAGATCCGGGGTTAATTGATCTGATATTTGTTCTGGACCCGCTCAGATCCGGGGTTAATTGATCTGACACTCTGTTTTTATGACATGACATTTTATGGGACCATACCGATGTTTTGACACGACATGACATGACATCATGCATTGCATCTTGCATAACTCACGATCATGGGGACATGCCGCATGTTACCGTTAATAAGTTACTATTGGTATGGCCTTACTTAGGAACATGCTTAAGACGAACGTCAAGTAAGTACATGATCCAGGAGCAGGTATGAATTATGATTACTTGAGGTTTTGGGGTAATACATTCGTGTTATGACTCTTTATGTATTTCATCGACATGACATGACAATTGCATAACTCATGATCACGTTAATATGTGGTACGATACAGCTAAGGACTTAATAAGCCAATAGTGGTTAGCACTATCTAGAATTATGCTTAGTCCATACCTCAGTTGACTTCAGGACTTAAGACAGGTATGAGCTGTTATTCAAGGATTTATGTTGATACATTCACGTTCTAATTCTTTATGTATTTCATGGTCGTTTATTGTATCCTTGCTGGGTGATTTTTATCACTCACACCTTATTTTTCCCCCCAGATAATGCCAAGATAGAGTGGATTGAAGATGAGCCGAGGGTTCCGTATCCGTAGGCGTGAAGACATGAAGGGAGACGAACTTAAGGACTTTTGTGCTACTCAGATGATTGTATTATGACTATGTTGGTACTCTGTGGGATGTGACTCTGATGTTTTGTGTGTGACTACTACTTTTGGGGACGTAGTTATTTCGTGACGCATGTTTAAGTTGGAAAGTTTTAATTCTGCCTAAATTTTACTGTCATGTTAAATGTCAACATGGGAATCCATGACTTATATTATGGATTTTCGTATGTTACACATGACGCTTTGTACTCTCCTTAGTGAAGTACGGCGGGTGCACCGTATCCGGACGAGGCCCGGGTGCGGGGCGCTACAGGTGGTATCAGAGCCCAGGCTCTAGATTACGGGCAGAACGCAAGACTAAGTTATGATCTTAGCAATCTAAGTTTGATCGTAGACCTAAGTCATGATCTTAGATGAGTGGCGACCTTAGAATAGGACCACTTAGACCGGGTTAGGATATGATTTAATAACTAACCCTAAACTATGAAAGCTAAGTCTATAACATAAGATGTGTCCTTCTATCTCCTTTACTTAAGAGTTTTCGATTTTGGTCTTTAGTCAAATTCAATTGATTTTAATTCTGATATTCTAAATAGACATTAAAACCATAAGTGCAGATGGCATCACAGACTAACGAACAAGCATTGTCACTTTCACCCCCGGGCAGCGCTGGGTTTTATTACCGGCAGCTAGTAAGAGCACATATCCCAGAATTTGGCGGAGAATCTAGTCCCGAGGAAGCGGAAAAAATGGCTTGATGAAGTCGAAAGTACCTTCTTGCTGATACAAGTACCTGAGAAGGTAAAGGCACTAATTGTCCGGCCATTTTTGATTGGCAAGGCCAGCCTGTGGTGGAGAACTGGTATCCAGCCATTGCCCCGACCGGTGACTTGGGCAAGGTTTCTAGAGGAGTTTTGTGAGTTTTTCCTCTCTACAGAACTAATCATGACGAGGGTTGAGGAATTTGACACCTTGAGACAAGAACCAGGTATCACTGTCTCAGAGTATGCTCGTCGGTTCACTACATTGGGCCGCTATGTTCCCTTGATCATGGAAGACGGAGAGCTTAAGGTAATCAGATTCATGCGAGGTCTAGACTTTCGGATTAAGATTCGGCTAGCGAATGCATATTCTAGCACTTTCGAGGAATTACTGGAGGACTGCTACAGAGCGGAACGCGATATTAAACTAATGGAAGGACGAAATAAAGGACTTAAGAAACGAAACAGGAAGTGGCGACCGTTTCCCCTGAGGAATAATAAAGAGATAACCAAGAACGCTAACCTGGATGAAAGAGTGCCTGATTTAGCAGCGCCTGAAACCTCAAATCGTAACAGGTACTCCGGACTGCTTAATTTAAATCTGAATTACCTACGTTTTATTATGTCCTTTAGCCAATGTATAAACGGTCATTGGAGCAATGCGATAAAGTAACCCGACTAAAGTGTAAAAACTAGATTAAGTTATCAAATTGTTCTTAACGGTTGGGTTATTACCATAATAGTCGGAGCTCAATAAGGTTTCCATGGAAGATAACTACCAGTTGCCTAGGATCAATGATTTGTTTGACCACTTCGGGAAACCCAAGTGTTAACAAAACCAAATTGCAAACCGACTATTTCCAACGAGAGAGCCAAGCTCGAGGAAGAACATGGAATGTGTGCAAGGCGAATCATAGACATCCTCAAAACCAATAGGATTGACAAACGTCCTGACATGTTACAGACTTTATGAGTCCGGCATCTTAAGAACAATCCAGTAAGATGGTTAAATTCCTTCCATGACTATTATAAGTCGGGATTATCTAACCCACTTTAGCAATAACAATATGAGGTGACGAAATCTTGCATAGCATAATAGTCTATGAGGACAAAGCAAACGAGAATACTCCTGTGATTGGGAAAAGGAAACATAAATTCTGTAAGGAACAAGAACACTACGAAACGACACAAATTCCCAGGAGGGACTTCCACCCTAGGTTTGATTATTAAGGGATTGGAGTGTCGACAAAATGGATGAGTCAAGTAGGACTTAGCGAGAGATTGGGGTTTCACCATTCTATAAGAGTACAATCCCAGATTAAGGTACGAGTCATCATATATGTATTTTAGGGAAGAAATTTCTAACCCCGATGGAAACGCTTTTATGGCTAACGCATGAATACAGAAGGATGTTTATCGAAGGAAAGCGTATGGTTCACAGTCAGGACTTAAGGACCTCCGTCATGAAAAGAAGGAAACTCCAACAGTACATAATCAGGATAGGTCAACCACATCATACTAACCCTGAAGGAATATAGTTGTCGGAATTTAACTCACTAAGACAAAGGCCAGGCATTTCCATACTCATTCATTACCTTGGGCAGTATGTTCCTTTGATTATAAGAGATGAAAGGTTTAGACTACCAGATCCAATTAGGTTAAATCGTATTCAAGGATCTTTGGTGAATTATTGGAGGGCCGCCATGGAGCGGAATGCGATGTAAGGGGACGAAAGAATAAAAGAAATGATTTAACAAGCAAACGAAGTAGAAGGTGGAAACCGTAACCATATAAGGCTAGTCTATGCGGATGACAAAGAAACAACTAAAGTATGCCTAATAAGTGTAAGATACCTATGTCCTCTGCTCTACTTCTTATTAACCAAGTAGGAGTGATTATGATAGTTCCTTGGGTTATGATTAGTAGACCACAAGCGAGTAAGGTAAGGTTATTAGTGATAACATTACCAAGTATGACACTGTGTATGGGACGCAGGGTCCTCATCATGATGCGTCACTATTAGCACTTGTACCTGTTTTATTGCACTATGCGGGGAATAGGTCATGACCAGGAAAACCATGTTTTAAGAGGACGGGCCACCTTAGAATGATTGAAATGTCATATAGGGAACATAAGTTTCAAAGGAGAACCCACAACTTCTAGTTCGATTCTATGAAATGATCGCAAAAAGGGGTAAGAGTTAGTACGTAATAAGGAAATCAGCAAGACGGATGAATACAGGACATACCTTATGAAGAGCTTGGTGTGTGTACCTTATGGGAATTATCCCGGGTGTCTTTGGAAGCTATTTCGTAAATAGAATGACCGTTACATGATCACTGAAAGGATGTTTATAGAAAAGAGCGAATAGTCTATACCCCAGAGTTAATGATCTCTGCCTAGTTATTCATTTCTTAAGTAAAAGGAAATTATAAGCCTGCTACGGTCATGATTACACGGAATGGATTTTATTATCAAGTACACAGTATCGAGGTTTCGAGTGCTTGATATGGGATAGGTTACGACGACACCTTTCGAGAATTGGAATAAGTCTTGATGAGACCTCTAAGATGAATGGAACAAAGCTGTTCGGAGGAAACTAAATAGATGCTTTATGCGATCTTATTAACCTAAAGAAGAAGCCACATGGGAAACGGAAGACAATGTGAGGAGTAGATATCCCCATCTATTCGACTAGTTCTGAAGTTTCGAGGACGAAACTTATGATAAGGGGGGGAGAATGTTGTACCCCGACAACCGTTGTACTTGAGATTATGATTAAGTGACAAAATAAAAGCGATGATTCCGTCACGAGCTTGCTACTTAAGTCACATTTATCGCTTCCTTATTTAAATTCTTCAAGCTCATTTAGGGCGAATACTAAATAGATATACAATCGAACGTCACGAGGTGTGTGATACACCTTGAGAATTCGGCCAAGGGCCATTGATCACCCTTGAAGTAAACTTGTTGTTATAAGAATACAAGACATAACAATCCTCACAAAGCAAGATTAAAAATTAAATGAAATGAATAAGATTATAAATTACATAAGTATGGGATATGATAAATGTGAAAAGACCAAATTACCCCCAAACCCCCCAATATTTCGGTCAAAGCAATGGAGGGATCTAGAATCCTCTCCATTGTTCCAATTTTGAATATCTAAATTAAAATATCAAATCAATTAGAAATTAAACAATAAAATAAAGAAAAGAGGGGCTAGGGTGTAAGAAAAAGAAGGTCTAGATTCCTTCTTTCCCTCCATGCATTCGGCCACCCCCCCCCCTCTCTCACACCTCTAGCTCTTTTTATTCTCAAGACAACCTCATTTTCAATTGGTCTTGAACAATCCTCCAAGTAAACTCCTACTACACATTTAAGAAAGCTCTCCACCCTCCTTTTCACCCTCTACATTCGGCCACACCAAGAACAAGAGGCACAACTCCATCTTCTTCTTCAAGCTCAAGAATCCTCTAGGTAAGACTCATTTCAAAGTTCTTAAGTAGATTTTTCATACAAAATAGTGAAGCTCACATGGGTATTATTTCCCTCTTCAAACCGTGGCCTCCATGCTCAAGGGGTGAAGATCTTCAACACTTTTAGGTGAAGCTACCTTGCTACAACTTGAATTTCCATCCCAAGACTAATTTGGTAAGATGTTCTAGCCTCAAATAAGATTCTATTTTCACTATTTAAGAGAGACTAACCTCTTCCTTTCTCTTCTTCAAAACCGTGTGTCCATGGGAGTAGGAGGAGAAGGATTTCCAACTCAACTCATTCCAAACCAAGCAAAGGCAAAAACTTTGGCTTGAAGAGGCAAGTATACACTAATCTCTCATGATTTACCTAAAGGATTAGTGTCTTGAATGGTTAAAGTATTCAAAGATGTGATCTTTAGTGGTACCCTTTAAGTTTAAGATTGTATCTTAGCTATCTCTCAAGAATAATGTCTTGCATGTGGGTTATTGTGTCTAAGATGATGTTATTTCCTACATGCAATATGGTTTGAGGCTGATTTAGAGTAATACAAGGATAGTCTAAGTAGGCCTAGACAAGATTAACTCTTGGATGCAATTTTGAAGGTCCTAGGAGTGCATGCATGTGATAGATATGATGATAGCTTGGTTAGATGTCTACAAACTGTTTATTGTGATGCAAAGGTGATTTTATAACAAGCATGCAACCTGGAAATTTATGTCACAATGGGTTATAAGTGTTAATCAATGACCTAGTGAAAAAGGACAACATGAATGGGTGTATGTGACTTTAACCATGACAAAATATCAAAGTACTGGAACTGGGCAGAATGAGTGACATCTTCAACGACTTTGGAACTGGATTTCCAGACCTTCAATAAATCTAATTTTTGGCACAAAGTTAGTCCTATGAGTGTAGCCCGATTGAGAGTTGGAATCTCGTTAAAATAAGCTAAGGATTATTTTTAATAAATCTTGTGGTAAAACTGCTCCAGCAGAAAATTCTGGGGCAGGGCAGAATTGGTCCCTGAGTTGAACGAATTTAAAAAGGGCCTTTGGAAGCTTCAATAAATCTGGTCCTTGTCACCGAGTTAGCCCCATGTGTATAGAAGAAGAGCCAGTTGGAATTTTGTGAAAATAAGTTATGGTTAATTTTTAATAAAATAGATGGCAAGACTGCTCAGACTGTAAATTCTGGAACAGGACAGAATGATATAACGTTTTGCATGGCCTGAAAAGGGATCTTGTAGATGTTCAAAAAGGCTAATTTTCGGTGTGATGATACCATTATGTGTTTAGGAAATGTGAAAGTTGGAATCTTGGAAAAAGGAGTTGTGGAAGATTTTTAATAAAATATCCACTAAAGCTGCTCAGACTGGAAAGTCTGAAACTGGCAGAACAGAACATCATTTTTGTTTTATCCGAAAAAGGGACCTTGTGAATAACCAATAAAGCTGGTTTTCGGCATGATAGTACCTCTATGAGTCTAGAAGACATGCCAGTTGGAATTTCAGTAAAACAAGTTCTAGATTATTTTTAATGAATTAATTGGTAAAACTGCTCAACAGGAATTACTGGAAACACCTTTAAATTTGCAACGACTTTCCAGGCTTAGAAAAGGGACTTAGAGACATACAAATGAGCTAAATTTCGGTAGGACACTAGTCCCACGTGTTTGTGACGTATACGAGTTGGAATTTCTGGAAACGGAATTACGGAATTGCCACAATTAAATTTTTAGTAAAGTTGGTCAGCCCAGTCCCAGCACTTATAATAACTCGTAAAGTAAGTAAGTAAGCCTTTTTGGTTATTTAAATTAAATTCCCATTTCTACGACTAGTATCTATGATTTCACCTAACGTACTTGTGACAAAAGAGGCGTGGAAATGGACCAAAATGGTTAGCCTAACCGTCCTATGTAAATGAAGTACAAAATGTGGAAATATTCATCCAAACCCATGTACGTTGACATGTTATAAGGAATGCATATGATCATTTATGTCATGGCTTGCATTTCATATCACGACATGTATCATGCATGATCATGAACCTGATTTTCATGGATTTTATGATGCAAGCAAGTTTTACAAGTGATTATCTTTTCGTATGCATGAAAAGTTTTTACGGTCCCATATTTTAAAGGAAGCTTCATGAATTCCTTGCCGGCTAAGCATGCGACTAACCCGACTCCAGACCCGGGGTTAATTGGTCTGACGACATGATATCTGTTCTGGACCCGCTCAGATCCGGGGTTAATTGATCTGATATCTGTTCTGGACCCGTTCAGATCCGGGGTTAATTGATCTGATATCTGTTCTGGACCCGTTCAGATCCGGGGTTAATTGATCTGATATCTGTTCTGGACCCGTTCAGATCCGGGGTTAATTGATCTGATATTTGTTCTGGACCCGCTCAGATCCGGGGTTAATTGATCTGACACTCTGTTTTTATGACATGACATTTTATGGGACCATACCGATGTTTTGACACGACATGACATGACATCATGCATTGCATCTTGCATAACTCACGATCATGGGGACATGCCGCATGTTACCGTTAATAAGTTACTATTGGTATGGCCTTACTTAGGAACATGCTTAAGACGAACGTCAAGTAAGTACATGATCCAGGAGCAGGTATGAATTATGATTACTTGAGGTTTTGGGGTAATACATTCGTGTTATGACTCTTTATGTATTTCATCGACATGACATGACAATTGCATAACTCATGATCACGTTAATATGTGGTACGATACAGCTAAGGACTTAATAAGCCAATAGTGGTTAGCACTATCTAGAATTATGCTTAGTCCATACCTCAGTTGACTTCAGGACTTAAGACAGGTATGAGCTGTTATTCAAGGATTTATGTTGATACATTTACGTTCTAATTCTTTATGTATTTCATGGTCGTTTATTGTATCCTTGCTGGGTGATTTTTATCACTCACACCTTATTTTTCCCCCCAGATAATGCCAAGATAGAGTGGATTGAAGATGAGCCGAGGGTTCCGTATCCGTAGGCGTGAAGACATGAAGGGAGACGAACTTAAGGACTTTTGTGCTACTCAGATGATTGTATTATGACTATGTTGGTACTCTGTGGGATGTGACTCTGATGTTTTGTGTGTGACTACTACTTTTGGGGACGTAGTTATTTCGTGACGCATGTTTAAGTTGGAAAGTTTTAATTCTGCCTAAATTTTACTGTCATGTTAAATGTCAACATGGGAATCCATGACTTATATTATGGATTTTCGTATGTTACACATGACGCTTTGTACTCTCCTTAGTGAAGTACGGCGGGTGCACCGTATCCGGACGAGGCCCGGGTGCGGGGCGCTACAGATGATAGCTATTATTATAGGAGAACTCCACTAGCTTGAGGCTCTTGTCCCAACTTCCTCCGAAATCAAGTATGCATGCTCGTAACATATCTTTCAATGTTTGGATAGTCCTCTCCGACTGACCATCCGTTTGAGGATGAAATGCTGAGCTCATCCGTATCTCAGTACACATCGCTTTCTGGAAAGCTGTCCAAAATCGAGAAGTAAAGCGAGGGTCGCGGTCGCAAACAATACTCATGGGTACTGCATGCAGGCACACAATCTGATCAACATACATGGTAGCCAACATCTCCATCAAGGATTTAATTTTCATAGCCATGAAATGGGCGGATTTCGTCAAACGATCGAGTACGACCCAAACAGCATCATGTCCATTCTTTGTCCTTGGCAGGTCAGTCACAAAGTCCATAGTGATGTGATCACATTTCCATTCAGGGACTTCAAGAGGCTGCAATAATCCGGCGGGTCTTTGATGTTCCGCTTTCACTTTCTGACAAACAAGACATTTCTCCACAAATTCAGCAATTTGTTTCTTCATGCCAAGCGACCAGAATCTTTGCTTTAAGTCTTGGTACATTTTGTTGGCTCCAGGATGAACAGATAGGAGAGAACTATGAGCTTCCTGAAGTACTTGATTCTTTATATCATCATTATTGGGTACACACAATCGATTCCTAAACCACAAACTGTCATCAGTTTTGACCACAGAATCCTCAGAAGGCTTCGTTTTCAACCTGTCCTTAATCTTCTTCAAAGCTTCATCTCTTCCTTGACCCTCTTTAATTTTGTCAATCAATGAAGGAATCATCACCAACTTGGCAAGCACATTATCAATGGAATCAACCACCTCAAGATCGAACTCTTCCATATCACGCTGCAAAGGTGGTTGACGCGGATGGCTTGTCTTTTGACTCAAGGCGTCAACATTATTGGCTTTCCCTGGACGATACTGAATAGAGAGGTCGTAATCCTTCAGCAACTGTAGCCATCGGCGTTAACGCATATTTAATTCCTTCTGAGTGAAGAGGTACTTAAGACTTTTGTGATCTGTGAAGATTTCGCATCTTTCACCGTACAAATAATGTCTCAATATCTTTAAGGCAAAGACTACAGCTGCAAGCTCAAGATCATGCACTGAATAATTCTGCTCAAACGGCTTCAGCTTTTGTGATGCATACGCAATCACTCGATCTTTCTGCATTAGCACACATCCAAGTCCATTCTTTGAGGCATCACTGTACACTACAAAACTTTCACCCGAAATAGGTTGTGCCAAAACTGGAGCAGATGTCAACTTCTCCTTCAATTCAGTAAAGCTCCTCTCGCAATGTGATGTCCATTCGAACTTTGTCTTCTTCTGTGTTAATCGGGTGAGAGGCATAGCAATCCGAGAAAACCCTTTAACAAACTTACGGTAATAGCCGGCAAGACCAAGAAAACTCCGTACTTCCGTAACGTTCGTTGGTCTTGGCCATTCCGTGATTGCTTCAATCTTTTTGGGACCTACTGATATCCCATCTTCAGATATGACATGGCCCAGAAATGCTACACTACGCAGCCAAAATTTGCATTTACTGAATTTGGCATACAACTGTTTCCTCCGTAAGATGTCAAGGACGATCCTTAAATGGGATGCATGAGACTCTTCATCCGGTGAGTAGATCAGGATATCATCAATGAAAACGGCAACAAACTTGTCCAATTGCTCTTGAAATACTCGATTCATAAGGTCCATGAATGTCGCGGGGGCGTTGGTCAATCCGAAGGGCATCACAAGGAATTCATTATGTCCATAACGTGCTCTAAATGCGGTTTTGAGAATATCCTCGGCTTTGATCTTCAATTGAAAATATCCAGAACGAAGATCAATCTTACTGAAAATTCGTGCTCTCTGTATCAAAATACCTTTAGACAGTGTTCAAAACAGATTTATTATTGAAATAAAAACTTTTAATTTCTTAACCGAAGCTCATCGAACAGATCCTCGATCCTAGGCAATGGGTACTTGTTCTTTATTGTGACCTTGTTGAGTTTTCGATAGTCGATACACAAACGCATATTTCCATCCTTTTTCTTAACAAACAGTACGGGAGCACCCTAAGGCGAGACACTTAGGCGGATGAGTTTCTTCTCCAATAGCTCACGCAAATGCTCCTTCAGTTCTTTCAACTGAGCAGGCGCCATTCGATAGGGAGCCTTCCATATCGGCTCAGCTCCCGGAATTAGATTGATTTCAAATGCGATCTATCGATCTGGGGGAAGGCCCGATAATTCCTCTGGAAAGACATCAGGATACTCTTGAACTACTAGAACTTGGTAAAGGTCATGTAGCGCTTGGTCAACACTTAGCGCATAAAATAGGAATCCTTGCTGTCCTTTCTTCAACGCCTTACTGGCACGGATCACATTCACATAGACCTTTTTGGGAAATTTCTTTAGTTTCGAACCTTCATGAAAAAATACTTCCTTACGTGTTGGGCTCTGAATAGTAACCCGCCTTTCACTGCAATCGATGTGTTCGTAATTCTTGGAGAGCCAATCCATTCCAAGAATTATGTCGAAGTCGCTCATGTTTATTGGGATCAAATCTGCTATAAATCGTTGTTTGTCAAATTCAATTTCACAACTGTTGTATAATTGATGGGAAACAAGCACCTGATCACCAGCTGCTTGAACTCTATATGGTGTTTCAAGATGGACTGGATTATGGTCAATATTCTTTGTGAATTTTCTCGAGATAAATGAGTGGCTAGCGCCACTATCAAACAATACATTTGCAGGCACAGAACACAATAAGATAGCTCCTGAATTATGCAAGATTAACTAAGCGACGACAAAGCAACAATATCTTGCAAAAATTTAAACATTGCATAAATTTTAAACCATACCAGTTACAACGCCATTAGCCTCCTCAACAGCGGCATCAGTCATAACATGAACTCTTGCGTTTACGCACTGACGCTGATTCCTTGGTTGTTGCTGCTACTGGGTCCCTTTCTCCGGACAATCTTTAATCATGTGGCCAACTTTCCCACATCCGAAGCAAGTGGTCCCCTTATCTGGACAGTCCTTGAGTACGTGGCCCACCTTTCCACGTCCAAAACAC
The DNA here is from genome assembly GCA_036186865.1 of Eustoma russellianum. NCBI lineage: Eukaryota > Viridiplantae > Streptophyta > Magnoliopsida > Gentianales > Gentianaceae > Eustoma > Eustoma russellianum. Next base: position 13,586,083 of record AP025062.1, on the reverse strand, counting down.
TCACCTGCCTGAATAAAGCACTCTCCCACGTGACGCTTCTGACAGTAAGGACAGGTCGGATTAGATGGCTGCTGCTAACCCTAATTCCTCGTCTAATTCTTTTGCCGTGAACGGCGCTGGAAATGATTCTGATTCTTTCCTTGTCGGCGGGGTCCTCTGAAATTCTGTTTAGCTGCTTTGCGAGATCCTCCACTTCTAGACACTTCCCTTCCTATCTTTTGTCCCATCTCATCTCGACAAATGATGTCTCTCTCAATTCTGTAACAAGCATCTAGCAGTGCTCCAAAGTTTACTGGATTGCATTAACTAACCAGGTTTTGATCCTTGGATTCAATCCTCTCTCAAACTTCAGCATCTTGGCCTCCTCGTCATTCATAGTAGAAGGCTGAAACATTCCCAAAGCTATAAACTTGTTGACATAATCTGCATTCGTCATTCCCTGCTCTTGTCTCAACGACTCGAACTCATGTCCCTTTTGCAACAAAAGGTGATACATAAAACTTGTTAAACTTCTGCAGAAACCTCTCACACGGTATCGGTCTCGGTAAAGATTGCAAAGTGGCCTTCCACCACTGGTTTGCTTCCCCAAGTAAGAATGGTCTAACGGCTTGAGTTTTCACCTCTTCAGGTGCACGAATTAATTCAAAACAGTTTTCTACTTCATCCAACCATTTCTCAGCGGCATCTGGGTCCGATTTCCCTTCAAAGGGCGGTACATTAGCTCTTTTCAGTTTCTTGAAATAGTACTGAGCATCCCTGACAGGCTCATGAGGCTGAGGAGGGGCATTCTGCTGCAACATCACTTGACCGATCTGGGTCATAGTCTGGCAAAAAGTCTGAAAACCATGAATGTCCAGAATCATCTGTGGCAAAGGCCCCTGGGGTGGAGGATTATTCTGAGCCGGGGGCGGATTCTGATCCTGTGGTGGTGGTGGTGGAGGAACCTGAGCGGGTGGAGGAAGAATAGGCTCCTGCACATCTGGTCGGGCCCAAGCAGGTCTGCCTCGTGGTTGTGCCATCTGAACTATGGAGCGTCGGAGTTTTATTCAAGGATAAAATATCCAATAAGCGATAGAATTTAATTCGTAATCCAATAGAAATTTAAATTGTCATTCAAGAAGATAAGATACGAATTAAATTCTATGACACATAAAATTTTATCGACAAGGATTTTGTGATTGGATTAAGGCCCTAATTTCCAGTCTAAGTCATCCTAGTCTAAGGTCAACTCTCTTCTAAGATCATGACTTAGTTCTAAGGTCAAACTTAGATTTCTAAAATCATAACTTAATTCTATATTCTGCCCGAATCTAGAGCCTCGGCTCTGATACCACCTGTAGTGCCCCGGACCGGCCTGCCCGCATACGGTGCGCCCGCCGTACTTCACTACGGAGAGTAGCAGGTGTCAATCAACTACATATCGTAGTCCATAATGAATTGTATGGACTTTTCTACTTACACGTCAACAGGTAAGCAAAAATTGAGGCAGAATAAAAACTCTTAAATAAAAGCATGCCGAATATCCATCACAACGTTTACAACCATGTCCACAAAATATAAAGTGAAATCCGAATTTAAAGTTCCATCATAAATCCATCAAACATAACCATCATAACAAAGTCCTTAAGCTGTGCTCCTTTTACACGCCTATGGATATGGAACCCTAGGCTCGTCATCGATCCATTCTATCCCATTTCCTAAAGGCTCTGGGAGGAAAAATAATGGGGTGAGTGACAAAGTCACCAGCAAGTATACCATAAACAATCATGAATTAAATGGAATGTATACACAAGAACCAAACCCCAAAAAGTTTGGATTCACAACATACCTGACCTTCAATCCATTACCAATAAGGAATTAAGATCATAACTTATAATACAAGAAATCACATTAAGATCATAATTTAGGAGATATTAAATCATAACATCATAGCCTAAGTAACAGTACATCAATCATTCGCTAGCCATGAAATGCAACATGTATGAGTATGCACATGTGATGCATCATGACAAAAATGAGGATAAGTTCTTTCATTCTTTCTTTCAAAAAAACATCATCGTCAATAAAACGAGAGAAGTGAGTATTCAGATCTATTATATCTGGATCTGAGGCGGTCATACCATTCCCTTCAGATATATTATGTCCGGATCTGAAAACAGTCATACAATCAATCATCGTCATCAGGTCTATTCTATCCGGACCTGTACGGTCATAAATCATCATTATCGGGTCTATTCTCTCCGGGCTTGAACGGTCATAATCATCATAATCAGGTCTATTCTCTCTGGGCCTGAACGGTCATGATCATCATAATCAGGTCTATTCTCTCCGGACCTGTATGGTCATAAATCATCATCAGATCAATTAACCCCGAATCTGGAGCGGGTTATGCTGGCCAAGAATCAATGGTACCAATAGGAGTCGTTCTTTTCAAAACTGAAATCTTTTCTTTAAAAGAGCTTTCCGGAATTTCTTTAACATAAAATCAGTTTCATAACTCATGCAATATGCAATTCATGACTAAATGCATCACATAATACTCATATGGCCTTGTTCTTTAAGCTGGAAAAATTTTCCAGAATTTACGTTCTATTCATGCCACCTCAAACATCACAAATCAGGCCTATTTTCATAATCTCATGCCATACATATGCATAATGGAGTCTTATCTAGACTACATGCCATAAAAATTTCGTAATGTGTCGAAGTAGATAAAACTCTCAAGTCATTAGGCCACTGAAAAGAGTACTGCTGAATCCAGCAGGGCAGTACCCACTTATTACCTTAATTTCAAGGCCATAAAATCTTATGTAATCTGATCCAACACCTGAAAAACATAGTAAACAAACCAAGAAATAATATACATATGCCCAACAACACATACAAGCCCAAATCCGCAAGAATAATGTCTCCCAACTCAAGCCATAATTCTGTCCTGTTTTTCAGTTTTTTAATACAACTTCAATTCGGTTGTTAGCCCTCAAAACAATGGTTCCAAGCTGATTTATTTACATATACATGTTCATCTATGTCTTAAATGATTACCATAAAAATTCCAGAGCAATCCAAGATGTTTAGAGGGGTCATTTAATTAATTTCCCAAAACTGGTTACATGCTGATTCTGGAGTGACCAGTTGTCACTAAAAATTGTATTACGGATAAACCACAAATTCGTTTACCAAAATTCCAACTCACAGATTTAATAAACATACAAGGCTAGAAACCTACAAAAAATCAGCTCATTCGAACGTTCCTATGGTCTATTTTCGGGTTGCACAACACACCACTTAAAACTGTCCAGCTCCAGTAGTTTTTTGTCACTTTTCTTGTCAAGTGTTTACCGACTAACCTTATACCTCTAAAATGATTTACTAGCCACTAAATACACCCTTTAGAATGAACATTCCAGATTTTATGACATTCATTAGGCTACATGTGAATCACCCAAAAACAGTTTTACAATTCACACATAGCACACATCATCCTTGCACCTTTTACACTCGATCAAGTCTACCTTTGGTACAACTAATTCAAATATCATATAGCCCTCATAAACAGACCATTTTCTTGCACCAAAAAGGACTCATGTCACATATCAAATTGAGCACAATTACACCTATGTAGTAAATCATTCAAACATGAAATTTTCATACATCTTTTGCCTCACAAGATATGTTCTTCTCAAGAATCAAGATTCCTTCCTAGTACCCCTTCTAGCCATCCCCTTCGATTGTGAGATAGACATATCCTACTGTATTTATCTAGGCATGCAACACATGGATATGCTAATTCATTCAATCATGCCAAAACAACTTTGCAAATTTACATATAGCACACACACCACTTTCATGCTTCACACAAAATCTATTCTTGCCAAGAATTAATTTGCTAATCTATGAACCATCCCAAAACAGCCCTCATATCACATTTAATGTAGGCAAAGAACTGATCTTTGGAAGAATTTCACACATGCAAGTCACTTTCCTTAAGGAGCCACTAAGTTTTCATGCTTTAAACTTAGTATCTTCAACTAAAATCCATATCTTAAAAATGGTTAGTCATTCAAGCATACACTTCACAGATAAGCCAAGATTGTCTTGTAGAGATAAGGGGGTTTGAGTGATTTCAAAATAAGTGACTTAAATGTATATATATATATATATATAAACATGCACAATATATATATACGTGTACATGAATGCATGATATCTTGCCATTACTTGCCTTATTTAGCTTATATATTATGTTGCCGTACTAACGAGCCATGAAGCATTAAAGCTTACATCATATGGCAAACATTTGTTGTGTTTATACTATTTTCAGGTGCCACCATTAATGAACTAAACTAGTTCATTAAGTGAAGTACTTAGTTTAATAAACTAAGTAGTTCATTAAAGGAAGCTACATTTGGAAAAGGCACAAAGGCAACAAGGCTAAGGAAGGAAAGTCTTCTCCTCCTCCCCATCCTTTAATGCACACGCATATACACATATATATCACATATATTTTTAGAATTTTTAAATAAAGGCACATACACATGTATTCCAATTTACTACCGACACGTTATGTATTTTACGAACGTACGTTAACGTCACACCACTATACTTAACTCATATTTATGAGTATATTCAGGTCTTATATCATATGATATAAGATATGGTGATGAAAAATTAAATACGACACGATAAAAGGTTCTAAACCGAAATTTGTCGTATCGGGCGAATATCGAAACTTCGCCAACGTGTCACGTACTTGCCATAAATAAATGGCCATCCCCTATACTTCAAAAATCATAAATAATTTCGTGCACATGACCATATGTTCAGCCAAAAATACTTTCCATGTTGGCACACACAAATTACTCCACATTAAGGCCAAAATGTGAAGATTCCAAGTTTAATTTTGTCACATGCTAATGGCACCACTTTAAACCAGCCAAGTGCTGAGATTTAAAGTATATATTATATATATTATGTGTAACATAATATATATAACATGTGCAAAAGTTGGAATTTAAATTAGAGAAAAATCGGGTAATCGATAAATATCGAAAATTCGGTTTTCTACGCACATAACATGGAACGTTTTTCTTGTACAACATGACACTTTTTACATATGATATACATCTTAAAGTGTTCTAGAAAATTAAATTAAGGGCTGATTGGAATATTACATGTGTGTGTTATTAAATGTGCACTATTTTACTAAGTTAGCAAAAATAAATTTCAGCACATGTATACATATCATCTAACGCCCCTACAGCTGATTTGGAGCACATGTGGAGGTTTTTTGGCATCTTGATTGGTCAAGGATCAATCATACAATATTGGTAAATTGAAGAGAGAAGCTACAAATGGTAAGAATTCAAATATATCTCACTTATGTCACATGCTGAAAATTTCAGCATGTTGAAACAAGGATGGCCGATTTTTTGCTATTCAATGTGACATATTTTGTCATCTCTTATTAAGTGATTGATTAGAAGAAGATATGGCAAGGTTTTGAATATTATTTAAAATAAATAAATGGTGATATTCTACATATCACATGCTGAAAATTTTTCAGCATGTGTACAAGTTGTATGGCCGAATTTGAAGGCTTATTTGTGTCCAAGTTCATTTCTTAATTGGTAGCAATACTTACCATAAATTGTTGATTCATTTTTATGATGAAAATTCAAAGAAAAATGGTAATGATTTGAACTTTATCCCCATGATGCACATGCTGAAAATTCAGCATGGCAAAAATGTTATGGCCGAAATTTTAAGCATGGATTTGGAAGACTTTCTTTGTCTTGCAATTTATGATGTATCTCTTGATTTATGGAATGATTTTATGATTGATTTTTGGCACATGTTAAAGTGTATATCTCAGATTTTTTTCATGTCATCATGTTGACAATGTTGAACCAATAAGGAGGTGCCAAGTAAGCGAAGACTAAATGATCATCCAATAAGAAGATGCCAAGTAAGCAAGGCCTTGTCACAATGATGTCTTACACTCTCTCAAGGACTTAAAAGACAATTTTCAAGAGGGGGAAACATACCTAAGGGGACGGCTGCAAGGTTAAAAGAAAAGAGAAGAGAGCAAACAAAAACAACAACAAGCATTGCAATTCCAAGAGATCAAAAAGCCTAGGTCTTCTTCTTCTACATCTTCTTTCTTTCTCTCTTCTTGTAAAGCCTATTTTTTTCATATCTTTCAATCTTGAATAGGCTTGAGATAAACCACCATTCATATATCTTTGTAAAAGATTGATCAAGGTGTGATCAATCTTCACTCTAGCAAGGTGGTGGTGTTCGTGAGTATTGTACTTGCAATACAAGGTTTGTAAAGGGTTGGAGTTAGGTGTGACTCTATCAACCCTGTGGTAAGGTGTACTGCGTGTGTGTGATTAGTGTGAACCAAGGAAGGTGTTCCTTGAAGACTGGAGTAGGTTGTTTATAACCGAACCAGTATAAAATTCTTGGTGCCATTTACTTTCTGCATTTACTTTTCAGTTACTGCACTGTTTATCCTTCTTGTTCGCATCCGTAAAAATAGTAAACGATTTTCAAAAATTACGAAAATTTCCAAAAACATACTTACACGTTCTAGGGTTAATTTGGCACAAGTTTCAACCCTTTTGGACAAGTATAAGTCAATCAAACATCAAAAGTTCTGAAACTAGTGCAGTCTGATTTTCAGACTTGCAAAGGTTGAGACTCTGATTGTAGTTGACCTACTTCCCAAAAGAATTTTCCAAAACTGTTTCAACCCATTTAAATATAGTATATAAGGAGTTAGTGGTCAAATTTTCAGAGCATTTGGACGTTCACACAAATAGGAATTAATTTTCAAACCCATCTACCGTTTCTGGCAGATTTGCACAATCTGATTACCAACGGTTTTTGAAGGGGTTACAGGTTGAATTTTAATTTGAAATTTTTAGGGGACCCTCACAACATCTGAGGCTAAGTTCTCTCAAAATTTCATAATTTTTGGAGACCTCTAATCTAGTTTTAAAAACGTTTTAAAACTGGTACTGAAAACAGAATATGTTTTCAGAACTTAAATTGTTCAAGTTTAAAGAAATTTTAAAAACCACTACTCCATGTTGCATGCAGTTTTAAGGGAGGAAAAGGAAGAACATTAGAAACCATTTTAAATGAAGAATAGAGCTAAATTGAGGCTAGATTATCTTACCAAAATGAGGCTTGAATGGAGTTCAAACCACAAGGTGTTAGCACCACTTAGTAGCTTGAAACAAATTCTCACCTAGTGACCAAGGAGGGTCACGGTTTTAGCAAGGAAAAAGGTAGCAATGAGCTTCGTCCTTTGAATTATGAAATTCACTTAAGAAGCTTGGCATGCAACTTACCTATATGAATGTTTGAGCTTGAAGACGAAGATGATCTTGACACTCCTAGCTTCAAGGAACCGTATGGAAGGATGATGATGGTGAGGAAATAGCTTAAGTGTTTAAGGGTCTTTGATGTCTTGCTTGTGCAATTCTTGGAGGTGTTCAAGATGGAGATAGAGGAGTAGCTTGTTGTTATATTGAACAAGGCTCCATGGGGGAAGAGGGAGGGGAAACCCAGCGGCTTGGTCAAGGGGAGGGGAACAAGGAGTGCATGAAAGGTAGGAAGGAATCTTGGGGTTCCACATTTGACCACCCTTTTGTCTCCCATGCTTGCACCTTTCCTATTATTTTATTTTGAATTCAATAATTAAATAGAGATGATAAAAATTAAAGAGGGTTCTAGATTCTCCTCATGGTGGCCGATTTTTACTAAGGTCTTGGGAGGGCATTTTTGTCTTTTCCCACATTTCATAGTACATACTTATATAATTATACCATTACTTATAATTTCTAATTTCTTGTGTAGGTTTTTAGACTTGCTTTTAAGAAGACCATTTAGGTTAGTCTTCTTATAAAAGAAGAATACTCTAAAGTCCTTTAAGGCCCTTGTGGCCGAAATTCCCAAGGCCTTGGAGGGTCAAAATGGTCACTTCATATACTCCGTAATACATACTTGGAGTATTATACTATTTCTTATAGCATTTACGTTAATGAAGATTAATTAAAGAGAATTGATGAAACTGCATAATGTGCACTTGGAAACTAAAATTTTATTATGCCACTTCCTGCGAGTTTCAAGTACAATATGATTTTCGTTGGGTACAACAAAAAAGGTTTGTGTGATCCACAAAATGCATGATTTAAATAACGTGTGGCAAAGAAATGCATTGCACAATTTATTACTTGTCACGTTCCTGCGACAAACTTGTCTTATATACTTTATATATAATGTTGCCGTAATAACAAGCCATGAAGTTTTAAAGCTTACATCAAATGGCAAACATTTGTTGTGTTTGAACTATTTTCAGGTGCCACCACTAATGAACTAAACTAGTTCATTAAGTGAAGTACTTAGTTAAATGAACTAAGTAGTTCATTAAATGGAGATATATTTGGAAAAGGCATGATGACAACAAATTGAAGAATGGAAAGTCTCTTCCCACCTCTTCACACGTTTTCATATATGTATGTGTATATATATTCAGATTTTTTTAAAAGACACTATACACATATATTCTGACGTACTACCGACACGTTACATATATTATGAACGTATGTCAATGTCACACGACTATACTTACCTCATATCTATGAGTATATTCAGGTCTTATATCATATAATATAAGTCATGGTGATAACAAAATTATAACGACACGTTACAAGGTTCTAAACCAAAAATTGTCGTATCAGTTGACAACCGAAATTTCGCCAACGTATCACGTACTTGCCATATATAGATGGCCAGTCCCTACACTTCAAAAATGGACAAAACTTTCGTGGATAACATGGTACACTCAGCCATAAATTCATTCCATGTTGGCACACACAAATCACCCCCAATTAAGGCCAAATTATGGAGATTCCAAAATCATCTTTTTAAGCACATGGGGCGCCACTTTAATCAGCCATTAGTGTTGTACCCAACGAAAAATCATATTGTACTTGAGACTTGTATAAGTGAATTAATGAAAGGTTGGATTCTTCAAGTACATTTTATCAAGTTTTATTATTACTTCTTTAATTTAAGTTTCTCAAAGTAAATATTATAAGTATGTGCTATGCAGCGTGTGAAATGGCCAATTCACCCCTCCAAGATCTTAAGAATTTCGGCCACAAGGCCTTAAAGGACCTTAGAATGTTCTTCCAATTATAAGAAGACTAATCCTAAGGGTCTTCTTAAAAGCAAGCCCAAAAGCCTACATAAGAAATTAAATATTCCAAGTAGTGGTGTAACTATACAAGCATGAATTATGAAATTTGAGAAATAACAAAATAAACCCTCCCAATCCTCAAGAAATTCGGCCACCCCATGGAGTTCTAGAAGACCCATGATATTTCCTATTTCTATTTTATTAAGAAAATCAAGAATAAAATAATCAAGGAAAGACAAGCATGGGGGACAAAAGTAACTAAGTTGTACTTTTCATGCATGTTTGTCTCCCCACCCTTCCCCTCATGCACCGGCCCCTCTCCCCTACCAAGAAGCTTTCTTCTTCTTTATTAAGAAGCCTCTTCATCCATCTCCAACCTACTACACTTTCAAGAATTGCTCAAGCAAGATAGTAAGGGTCATTGAACACTTAAGCTCTTCCATCACCATCACCATCATTCATACGGTCCTTAGGAGTTTGGAGACTCAAGGATATCTCCATATTCAAGCTTCAAGGTTCATCTAGGTAAGTGCATGCTAAGCTTCTTAAACAGATTTCATATCTCAAATGATGAAGCTCACATTGGTATTCTTTTTTCCCTTGCTAAAACCGTGACCACATTGGTCCCTAGGTGAGGACTTCTCAAGCTACTAAGTGGTGTTAACACCTTGGTGGTTTGAACACCATTCAAGCCTCATTTTGGTAAGTTAATCTAGCCTTAATCTAACTCTATTCTTCATACAAATGGATAGCTAATGTTCTCCTTTTTCCTTCCTCAAAAACCGTATGTCATATGGAAGTAGTGGAGGGAAACTTCAATCCATTCCATCCAAGATCCAAGCTAAAGGACGATTCTAGCTTAAAGAGGCCAGTATACTCTAGATAATATTGACTTATGTGTGAAGTATGTGCTTGAATGACTAGCTGCTTTTAAGATGTAAATCTTAGTTGAAGGTACCAAGTTTAAAGCATGAGAACTTAGTGTTCCTTAAGAAAAGTGACTTGCATGTGTGAAATTCTTCCAAAGATGAGTTCTTTGCCTACATTGAATATGAATATGTGGTATGTCTAAGTTAAACATGGTAAAATTCCTCTTTCTTACCAAGGAAGGGGACGGCTTGAAGGGGGAGGTAGAAATGAACATTGGTTCTTGTGAAGAGTATATCTTGTGAGGCAAAAGATGTATGGAAGTCATATGTTTGAATGATTTATTACATGGGTGTATTATGTTCATTTTAAAAAAAAATATGACCACTTTCATGTGTAAGAACGGACTGTTTTTGGGGATTATGTGGTACATAAATTAGTTGTGCCAAAGGTAGACTTTATTAAGTACAAAATGTGCAATAACACTGTGTTATTGCACAAAAGCTTACCGTATCATTTGCTGATATAAGGTTGAATAGGACTCTGGAAAATTACTATAATTACTATAACGCAAAACTTATATGAAATTGGAAAGGACTAAGGAAAAACATCTCACAAAACACTTAAAGATTATTTATTTGTGATGATTTAAGTTCTTGGACTTTAAGTTCTTCGTTTAGAAGCTTTTCCGCATTACTTATATTCAGTCCATTGCTTATATATCTACCTTGGTCTTTCCAATATTCTTGTTGTTATCGAAGCTCTTAACTAGTTTTAGACTTTGTGATTGTTTAGTTGTATTGTGTGGTGAGTTTTAGTTGCATTTTCTTGTGTTCAATATCTGATTTGGCATCCTAGACAAGGAAAAAAAAATCAATTTTTCATCTTGAACAACTTGACAGCCTACTACACACAAAAATGTCAACTTATCCATCCAAAACAAACACACAAAGCCTTACCAATCAATTTTACCAAGATATATACACCTTGTTTAGCTTTGAACAAGGAAAAAAGAAAAAGAAAGAAAGAGAAGCTTATTTCAAAGAAAATATTACATAAAACAATTGAAAGTGCAAAGAGCAAAAGAACTGGTCTTGTTTCCTTCATAAACCCGAAGTACCCATTTGTTTTCATTTTTGAACAGTTGAGTGATTCTAGTTCTTTCATACTTGTATCTAGCTTGCATAAAGCCTAATATTAAGTTAAGGATTGTATATGGCTACCCCTTAGCATTTCTTTGGCTCAGCCTATTACATCAAATTTGGTTTCAATTCTCTTTGAATCTTAGTACAGTTCAAGTTTGTAGTTTATAACATCGGAATTGTGAGTGAATTGGTGGGAGACTTGTTAAGAAAGTTTACTTTACATGATTGAAGTTATTGGAATCGATACTCACTTGGCAAGTTTGTTTTGAACTTTTCTAGTCTCAGATTCTTCAAGGAGACACAAGATTGTGTGAACTACAAAAAAGAGAAAGAGAGGAGCAAACACTTCTTTTTTGTTTTCCACTAACATAATCAAGTTTCTTTTTTCTTTGTGTTAGTTTTACTTTCTCTTTGTTTTTCTTGTTCAATTTCAGGCAATTGTACCATGGATAAGACACCTGAGAGTACCATGGGCTTAACAAAGAAAGAGAAAGATTACCCACAAACGTGGACGATTTAGCACAACTAATGCAAAAGATGTTATGGAAATTTAAATTGATGAGTAGCCGTGTAGAGGGCCTAGAAAAACAGTCACAATCTCATCCAAAAAATCCTTTATATGAAGGATAAACATCACATGTACCAGACATAGTCTTGAAAGCCATGGGTGTTTTGCTCCGGAAAAAAGAAGAGGCAGAGGCAGAGGATGAGGGCTCAATGGAGATTTCATACATATGAGGACGAATGATGAAAGAGAAGAAGAACCAAACCAAAGGTTTGATGACTATAACATTGAGGAAGAGTACAACCAATTCCAAAACCGTGGGACTCAAAAGAATAACCCACAAGAAGATGAATTCCTCAAAACAAAAGTGAACATCCCCACATTCCATGTAAAGAGTGATGTTGAGGCATATTTTGAATGAGAGAAAAAGGTAGATCTCATATACTCTTGTACAAATTATACTGATTTGACTAAAGTGCGCTATGCGCTATAGAGTTTGAAGATTATTCCTTAATTTGGTGGGATTAACTACACAACGTAAGGAGAAGAACCAGACAAGCACCAATCTCTACTTGGGAAGAAATGAAAATTGAGATGTGAAAAAAATTCATTCCTTCAAACTATGAAAGAACCATCTACCATAACATGCAAAAACTCACTCAAGGAAGCCGAAATGTAGATGAGTATTTCAAAGAGTCAAACATCGTATTGATAAGAGACAACATTGAAAAACCAGATGAAGCTACAATGTCTAGATTCCTAGCTGGATTGAACAAGTAAATAGCAAACAGAGTTGAACTTACCACGTATATTGATATGACTTCCATGGTTCATAAAGCTGAAAAGATTGAGAGACAACTCAAGGTAAAACCCTTTACATCTAGCTTATCTTTTTGAGCTAATTCTTCATTGATGCGTGCAAGACGAAGGCTCCTAACTTTTCCACCACCAAACGTCCTTCACTATAGGTTAGGCACAAGGAAGAAGACTTCCCCTTGCTTCCTTAGTGAAACAAACGATTGGTTCAATGAGCAAGAACCAAGACTTCAAGATGGTCGTTGATCAGGCAAACCAAATTGGCCCTCCTAGACGGCAACTTAGAGCAATGGAAACACCTTCAAAATGCTCAACTTTGAAGGATATTAACCTAGGTTTTTAGTGCAAAACCAAGAAAACAAAGTCCCACAAGAATAGGAGAAAATATCAAGATTTTATTTCATCAAAGTTGTGCCTTTGCCATGCGCCCAAGGGCTCTATTTATAGGCTAAAAATCGTCCCTATCAGCCTTAAAATAGGTAGAAATTATTTCAAATAAAACTAGCTAACAAGTATTTAAAATTGAAATTTGTTTGAAATTAAAAACTTAAATAAATTCTAGCTAAAATTTGAAATGGTTGCTGCTTGCCATCTCCACTCCTTTCGGTCAATTGTTGGTGAGTAATGAGGGTGTTGGAGACCTGATTTGATGATGAAAAGGTGCTTGGAGTTGAATTCAAAAGTTGGTTGAAGTTTGAATTCAAATTGAGTTTGAATTTGAATTCAAGTTCGGAATCAATTTTGAGTTTGTGATCTACTCTCCTTCTTTTCTCCAAGTTGGCGTGTGGATGGGTTCAAAAGGTGGCTGAAATCTTTTTTGAAATTTAAGTCTCAAATTGGTTGAAACTTGAAATTCAAATCATGGTTGAATTTGAATTCAAATTTAACTTCAAGTTGATCTTCATTTTGACTTCAATTTGGCCGCCCCCGTTGTTGGTTGTTGGTGATATTTTTGAGCTCATTTTGAAAAGGAATTCCATCTTGGACCACATTTGAACTTGTCTTTGTGGAGACAAACATTCTTCTCAAGACAAACATTCCTTTTGTCTTGTTTTTTTGGTACACACGCCTTTAACCATTGGTGGACCTCCGTTTGGCTTGGACTTTACATGTACCTACTTACCTACAAAGCAAACACATAGAAACAAGGATCACAAGAAAACAAAAATCAAAATAAAGAAACGAACTCACATACAAAAGAATCAAATGTTCACAATGTGGGTTTAATAAGGTGAACCCAATGAGCCTTAGGTTCATCTTGCTCATGCCTATACAAGAAGGCTCCTACAAGTTATCTAGCCCTCCTTCTTGTCATAAGACCCATGACCTCTTGATGGGATCCCCGATCCTTATCAATCCCCCTCCTCAAGAGGATTCTTCCTCGAATCTAAGGGTTCGTTAGTGAAAGGTGTGAGGTCAGCAACATTGAAAGTAGAAGAAATAGAACCATACCTCTCGGGAAGATCAAGGATATATGCATTGTCACCTATGCATTTTAAGACTTTGAATGGTCCATCTCCTCTAGGAAACAATTTTGACTTTCGTTCATTGGGAAACTTTTATTTTCGCAAATGTAACCAAACCAAATCGCCTGGTTCAAACACAACTCGTTTTCTATGTTTGTTGGCTCGTTTTTCATACGCTTTGTTTTTCTTCTCAAGTTGTGCTTTAACATTTTCATGTAGTTTCTTTATCTTTTCTGCTTTTTGTTTAGCATCAAGACTTGAACGTTCATTGACGGGAATGAGAATCAAATCAAGAGGAGACAAGGGGTTAAATCCATACACGATTTCAAATGGACTATGCAATGTACCGTGATGAACACTCTTATTGTATACAAATTCAGTATATAGTAAACAATCTTCCCAGTGTTTAAGATGCTTTTGCAAAATGGCACGCAAAAGTTGCGATAGAGTACGGTTAACAACTTCAGTTTGTCCATCAATTTGTGGGTGAGCTATGGTAGGAAACAACAATTGAACACCATGTTTAGCCCACAAAACACGCCAAAAATGACTTAGAAATTTCTAATATCTATCACTTAAAATGGTATGTGGCATGCCATGCAATCTCACAATTTCTTTAAAGAACAAGTCAGCGACATGTGTGGCATCATCAACTTTCCTACATGCAATGAAGTGTGCCATTTTTGAAAACCTTTCTACCACAACATAAATGCTATCGCACCCTCCTCGAGACCTAGGAAGTCCTAAAACGAAGTCCATGGAAATGTCAATCCAAGGGGGAATCAGGGACGGGCAAGGGCGTGTTAAGGTCATGTGGTTGGGACTTGGATTTGGCTTGTTTGCAAGTGATACAACTACCACATAATCTCTCAACATCTACGCGTATGTGTGGCCAATAGAAATGTTCCCTAAGGGTTTCAAGGGTTTTGAACATTATGAAATGACCCATTAATCCTCCCCTATGGGCTTCTCTAGTCAATCTTCTCGTAGGGACGATTGGGGAATGCACAACTAATGCTCTTTAAAAAGGTATCCCTCATGCATGTAGAATTTTCCGAAGGATGCCCCTTTACATGCCTCAAAAATGGTGCCAAAATCATGGTCGTTAGGGTACAAGTCCTTAAGTGATTCGAATCCTAAGAATGGAGAGGATAAAGTAGTCAGTAACGTGTATCTCCTAGAGAGTGCATCAGTAACTATATTGTCCTTTCCTTGTTTGTACTTAATCACGTAAGGGAATTGCTCAATAAACTCTATCCATTTAGCATGTCTTTTGTTCAACTTTCCTTGCCCTTTAAGGTACTTGAGGCTTTCATGGTCAGTGTGGATCACAAACTCTCTAGGTTGAAAGTAGTGTTGCCAAGTTTGTAGGGAGATCACTCGGGCATAAAGTTCCTTGTCATAGGTAGAGTAATTCAGTGCAGCACCTTTCAGCTTCTCACTAAAGTAGGCTATGGGTTTCTTACCGTGGGTCAATACCGCTCCAATACCCACTCCACTTGCATCACACTCAATTTCAAAGGTCTCATGAAAGTTTGGTAACCTAAGTATGGGTGCTGTGGTTAGCCTCTTTTTAAGTTCATCAAATGCCTGTTGTTGCCCCTCCTCCCACCGAAAAGGCACATCTTTTTTTACAATCTCATTTAGGGGTGCAGCTATGGATGAAAAATCTTTGAAAAATCGCCTATAAAAACTTGCAAGTCCATGGACACTACAAACTTCCCCTCAAGTCTTAGGTGTAGGATACTCCACAATTGACCTAACCTTCTCCTCATCCATCTCTACTCCCTCAGTCGAAATGACAAAGCCTAGGAAGACTACTCGTTCCAAACAAAAAGAGCACTTCTTAAAGTTGGCGTAAAGCCGTTCTTGCTTAAGCTTCTCAAAGACGGCCCTAATATGATCAAGGTGGTCTTCTATGGTTCGGGAATAGATTAGGATATCATCAAAGTAAACCACAACCAATCGTCCCATAAAGGCTCGTAAGACTTCATTCATCAACCTCATAAAGGTGCTAGGGGCGTTGGTGTACCCGAACGGCATCACTAACTACTCATAGAGCCCAAACTTGGTTTTGAATGCAGTCATCCATTCGTCCCCTTCTCTTATCCGCACTTGGAAGTACCCTTGCTTAAGGTCAATCTTGGTGAAGTATTTAGATCCATGCAACATATCCAACATATCATCCAGCCTGTGGGGTATCTATACTTGACGGTAATTTTTTTATGGCACGGAAATCAGTACATATTCTTTAGGTTCTATCCTTTTTGGGTACTAAAATGACAGGGATGCTGACGAGCTTAGGCTCTCTCGGACTTGTCCGCTTGCTAGGAGTTCCTCTACTTGCCTTTGGATTTTCTTGGTTTCCTCAAGGTTGGCTCGATAGGCTGGTATGTTGGGTAGGATGGCTCCTGGGACAAAGTCTGTTTGGTGTTCTATTCCTCTTATAGGTGGCAATCCGGAGGGTGGCTTGGCTGGAAATAGAACATCATACTCCTGTATAAGGGAAGCAACAGAGGTAGAGAGGTTGGGTGGGAGGTCATCTACTGAAAGGTAACACGCTTTAGGAATGATTATGAAGATGGTTTGGTTGTTATAAAGCGCTCATGTGACATCTCTTTTCTTTGCAAAATGCCCACACTTCTTTTTGGAATCATTGACACCTATGGGTACTACCTCTTTTCCCATACTCTCGTGTTTTTTGTTCTCACTTTTCATGCATTCCACAAATTTCTGCTCAGCTTCCTTTTCCTTAAGGTCGGTCCTAGACTTAGACATCCGTTGGTGATCTTCGTGGACCTTGTGGGGTGGGAGTGCATGCAACTTGTAAAGTTTACCATTCAATTTGAAAGATAACGATTCAAATATCCATCATATGTCACATGTCTATCAAATTACCATGGTCTACCAAGTAAGATATGACTATCATGCATTGGTGCAACATCACACAAAACATCATCTTTGTAACTACAAATGCTAAGAGAAATCAAAACTTGTTTACTGACCCTAACTTCACCACAATCATTTAACCATGCAAGTTTGTAAGGATGCAGATGATTAGTCATAGGCAAATTATGTTTTCTTACCAGTTCGATGCTAGCCACATTCGTACAAGAACCGGAATCGATGATCATAGTGCACACTTTACCATTTATCATGCAGTGGATATGGAAAATGTTTCTCTATGCTGTCCGTGAACATCTAATTTTGGATATGCATTCAATGCCCTACGCACAACAAGAAATTCCTTAGTGTCATAATAATCTACCGTGCCCAGATCCTCTTCAGTTTCAGTTTCATTATCATGCTCAGATTCGTTTTCACGCTCGGACTCAGTCACATATTCATTAGTTTCCTCAATTAACATGACTCTTTTAGCATTAGGACACTCTTTTCCTATGTGACCACAACCTTGACATTTATAGCATTTAATGTCCCTAAACCTGTTGGAGAGTTCAGAAGAATTCCCTATAGGAGCTTTCTGTTGGGTTCGGTCATCTCGCTTTTATGTGCCCTGCACACAATTGTCAAACCTTTGTGACGTGCTTTGGCCTCCTGTAGGCCGTGAGCTTCCTGTTCCTGAAGACTTGCTTGAAAACCTTGAAGAAGTTTGATTAGCACGATGTACGATATGTGGAATTGAAATTGGAGGAACTACGTACCTTTAGTTGTTGCTCAATCTTCTCATCCATGTGGACCATGGTCGTTAGGTCGAGATAAGGTTGAAGTTCGACCCTTTGTGCAATCTCCTTGTTTAGACCATGTAGAAAGCGGGCCTTGATTGCTTCTTCGGGTTCCTGTAGGTTAGACCTTTCCAACAAGATTTCTAACTCTTTGTAATATTCGTCCACACTTTTGGAACCCTGTCTTAAGTTTTGTAAACTGGTGAAAATAGAACTCTCAAAATTGATTGGGATAAATCATTGTCTCATTTCAAATTTTATTTCTTCCCAAGTGACAATGGGAGGTTGTCTTGTTTTAGTCCTATTTCGGCACAAATTTGTTCACCAATTTAATTCGTAGCCTAAAAACTCAATAGAAGCGTACCTCACCTTTTGTAAATCAGTGTAGTTGGTACAAGAAAAGATTAGATCCACTTTCGTTTCCCACTCTAAGTATTTCTCCACGTTACTTTTACCATAAAACGTTGGAATGCTTATTTTGATTTTTAGAAAATCGTCATCTTCTTAGGGAAGAGGGCTATGGCGTCTTTGGTAACCACGAGGAGGGTGGTCATCAAAGTCATAATCATCTTTTTCAAATGGAATATAATTATCATTGTACCTTCTCGGAGCGTATCTCCTTGGTTGCGGTGGAGGGACAAACCTTCTTGGCTTGATGTACGGTGGTCTAAGGCTTTAATCCTCAACTTCCTTAGGTGGATGCCGTCGTGTTTGAGGCATGGGAACGGCCATGCTTGTGCCTTACTCGTCGTTTGTCTCCTTTCAACATCCTCCAACCTGTGTTTAATTACCTCGTTATCGTGCATGAGTTTCTTTAACATCTCCAGCATTTGTTGTTGCGTGTTTTAAAATGTCTCAGCCTCATTTGATTTGCAAGTCGAGGAGTGAGTGCTGCTCTCCATGTCTCTCCTAAAGTAATCAACAAAACAAAAAGAAAAGAATAAAACTAACAAAAAACAAGAAAACGTTAATTGATTAGTGAAAACAAAATACGAGCACTCTTCTTTCTCTTATTTCCACTCTCTTACCACTTTGTTTCTTGGGCAACCTGAAGTTAATATGATTCAAAGCGATCAATTAAGAAAGTGTTTGCCAATGCTTCTCCAAATCACAATGATCTCCCTTGTTTCACCTTTTTCCTTCAAATGTGCACCAAATAGTATCAAAATGGAATCAAGAGAAATAGAGTCAAACTTGAACTTTTCTACTAAGATTCAAAGAAAGTAAGCAACCAAAATTTATGTGTAAAGCTAAACCAAAGATGAACTAAGGGTTGTCGTGAGCAATCTTTAGTTAATTTTGATTCTATGCACTTATTATCCACAAAATGGTTCGAGTCATGCAATAGTCAAGCTTCCAAGTGTGTGATTGGTTCAAGAGGGGCAGTAGAAGGAGAACGAATGTGGGAGTACGATTTGTGTATAGTAAAATGAAAGATGGTACCCAAGGTTGCCAAATTGCACCAAAACATTTCAAGTAATGCACAAACATTTTCTGCTTTTTTCTTTTCTCTTTTTCTTTTGTTTTTCTTTCTTTTCTTGCTGATAATTGTATGATGCAATCTCAGTTTCCAAATTTTTTTTGACCAGGGGCAGAATTGTAATTTCACACCTTTGTCTAAAAAATTTACTTACTCTGGGATAAATTCATGCAATTTGCTACCAGTTGCTGTGAAGTACCTTCAATTATGGAAGTCAACCTTGGGAGTGTCTCAATTTGCAAGAAAGAAGATTGAAGATAGCGATTTTAGGGTTAATAGTTGTTTCGGGATGAGTTGGGGTTTTTGGGGAATATGGGGTGTATGATCTGAATTGTTGGGTTTGATGGGTTATATTTGATGAGGAGTAATGATATGTAAGGATAATTTGAATGTGGAGTGAGTTTTGGCTAGTGTCCAAAACTAGGGTTTTTGATTTAGTGTTTGATTCGAATGCTTTGGGATCTTTGAATCCGAATGGATTTTGGTAGAATTGGTTGAGGGATTTTGTGTAAGAGGTAAGATAAGGTAGATTGGAATCTGGTTGATGGATTTTAGGGTCGGTTTTGGGATGATTTTTGGGCCGTGGGAAATAGATGATCGTTTAGGGTTTTGGTGGGGTTGAAATCGACTTGTGAAGGCACACACACGTATGAACAACTGGTTTAAAGCATGAAATCAATCACAATGTGAATCACAATATGCATACATTCATCATCAATTAAATAAATGTTTTAATCAAATAAATGTTTTAATGCGGCATATCGTATATGACTGGAGATATGTCATTCTTAGTTCGTTATTTCATTTGTTCGCATACTCTGAACTGATGTAATATGGTTTTCCTCCGCCATAAGTGAGGCTTTCATTTTAATCAAATAAATGTTTAAAAAAAAAAAGCTTCAGTAGCAACAAGATGATTTGAGACCTAGGTGGCTTTATAGGTTGATGATTGTAGTTTTGAAAAGAAAGCTGAATGTATCCAATATAGGCTAATTAATGGTGAAAATCAGCCAGCCTAGTATTCACATGCTGAAATTTTCAGCATGTGTTTCAAATGAGATAAAGTTTGAAACATTACCTTTTGTAGCTTCTTTTTTTAAATCACCAACATTGTATGATTGATTCTTGACCAATCAATATGCCAAAAAGGCTCCACATATACTCCATCTCAGCTGTATTAGGTGTGTATAACATGTATATACATGTGCTGAATTTTATTTTTGCAAAATTTGTAAAATAGTGCACATTTAATAATACACACATGGTATATTCCAATCAGCCCTTAATTTAATTTTCTAGAACACTTTGAGATGTATGACATATGTAAAAAGTGTCTAGATACATGTCGTATGATGTGCCAAAAACGTTCCATGTGTTGTGTACGTAGAAAACCGAATTTTCGATGTTTATCGATTACCCGATTTTTCTCTAATTGAATTCCAACTTTTTGCACATGTTATATATATTATGTTACACATAATATACATAATATAAACTTTAATATTCAGCTTATAAGGCTGATTAAAGTGGCGCCTAGACATGTGACAAAATTGAAATTGGAATCTCCACAGTTTGGGCTTAATGTGGGGTGATTTGTATGTACCAACATGGAATGATTTTATGGCTGGAAATAACATGTAGGCCACGAAAATAATGAGTATTTTTGAAGTGTATGGGCTGGCCATCTATTTATGGCAAGTACGTGACACGTTGGCGAAGTTTCTGTATTCGTCCGATACGACAATTTTCGGTTTAGAACCTTTTAACGTGTCGTATTTAATTCGTCATCACCATGTCTTATATCATATGATATAAGACCTGAGTATACTCATAAATATGAGTTAAGTATGATAGTGTGACGTTAACGTACGTACGTAAAATATATAACGTGTCAGTAGTACGTTAGAATAAATGTGTACGTGCCTTTTTCAAAAAATCTGAATATATATATACATATATATACATAATGGCGTGTATATGTGGAGTGTGGAGAGGGAATGGAGAACTTTCCTTTCTTCACCTTGTTGCCTTTGTGCCTTGTCCAAATATTGTCTCCTTTAATGAACTACTTAGTTTAATTGACTAAGTACTTCACTTAATGAACTAGTTTAGTTCATTAATGGTGGCACCTGAAAATAGTTCAAACACAACAAATGTTGCCATTTGATGTAAGCTTTGAAGCTTCATGACTCGTTAGTAGGACAACATTATATATGAACTATACAAGGCAACTTTCATGCAACAATGTGTTATAAAATATGTCATGCATTTCTTTGTAACACGTTATTTAAATCATGCATTTTGAAATCACTCAAAACCTTTTTTCTCAACAGAAACAAAAATTAATCACAATTTTTATCAAATTCAAACGTCTGTCCCTTTCTTTTTGGCAAAGGGTTCTTAAATACATATAAATAGCAATCCTATGTATTCTAAAGGTTGCAATAATGTGAAATAATAAAAAAATAAAGATAATTTCTAAAATGGATAATGACAATCTTGTTTTCTTGTACAACTTTATCTTCCATCTAACTTTTGTCTATGATATAGACCGAATTAGCTCTTGATCTCTTCTTCAAATTTGTAGAGACAAAATTTCCTTGATTTTAGCCATTGAGATCACTTGATTTGGATAATTATGGAAGGAGATATGGCTGTTTGAATTTCAGGTGTCAGCAAGATAAGTGTTTCAGCTACACTCAATATTATCACGAATTCTGGGCATCTTAGACTCCGTCTTTGAGAAAAGTGATAGATATAAGTGTAAGGAAATCAACTGAGATCACTGCCAAACGCGCAGCTGAAAACAAAAACTTGATCTCCGATTTCCTACCAAGGATCCATGTTGTTCGTTTCATTCGATGAAAGAAACTCGAAAATTACCTTTGTAGATCCGAATTACGCAGATAAAGCAGGTGCGAGAATACGATCACCCTCTGTCGGTATCCACACGAACGCTTCCGCCTGGAGTGCTAGCTCTTCAAACGGCGCGGCTGAAGAACTCGTTTTTCTCAAAAACGATTCTAGGGTTTCGTTTTCTGTTCTTTTGTTTTTTTATAATTGCTTGGTGTATGAGATACGCCAAGCTCCATACATATATATAGATATCAAAATCCGACTGCAGATCGGATTTGTTAACACTATCAAAATCCGTACCAGATACGGATTCTGTTAGGATTAGATAAAACCAATCAAAATCCATATCAAATATGGATTCTCTGTTATTATCCGATGATATAAATATATACATAAAAAAAAGAAATTAATAATAATAATAATAATAATTAATATCCAATATTAATATTATTAATATCAAAAAACGATAATAATAATAATAATTAATATCCAATATTAATATTATTAATATTAGTAATCTCAGCCATACGCATTCTTGTGTGTGACCCGATAGGCCCATATTAATTGGCAGTTGATTAAATCTCTATTAAACCAACAAGTCGTAATTGGCCTCTAGCAAGGCATTACAACTACCCAATTAATACGAGTAAAGTCCAACTAGCCTAATAATAGTACATGCATTAATCCCTTTGTCACACGATATCTAGCTTGAACATAAGTCATGGTCAGCGTCATACTTATATAGTTCAAACATATGATTACTCGATTTCTAAGTAGACTGATAAAACAAATGATATTGATCACACTATCAATTCATTTGAGCACGGCCATGCATTTCACAGTCTCACTAATCGAGGGGCCCAAAGATATCTCTCTCAAAAGAGAGGGACAAATTCTATCTTGATGGTTCAATATCCTCTACATAATTTCTATCACATTCAATCATGACCTTTATTATTATCCAGTTACGGATAACGTTTGATCATGTCAAAATATAATAGTCCTTATGTTGGAAACAATGACAATCTCAAGTGAAAGGATTAAAACATGACTATCATGAGATTTACTTATGACGCTAATCCATGTAGCAATCTCATGATGGGTCTATCCAATACACTGTTCTATAACAAGTATCTATGAGATTGATTCGTATCACCATACACATAATCATCTCATGATTATCAAATGAATACTCATACTGATTATAAATTATTTTATATCCATAACAATAATGAATCAGGGACATATATCCAAATTGTGTAACATACTAACCAACAATAATGATAATAAAACCTCTTTTATTAATAATAAATGCATAACATAAATATCCAAATCATGGCCTAGGACACATAAACTAACAATAAGAGTAATAGATCTATCTCTTAGCTGTCATTTGACGCTAGAATCAGGTGATTTGAAGCATTCGTTGAAAAGATATAGCCAAAATGCCGAGACTATGTCAAGCTGAAATCCTATTTTCTTTCATGGGTGATGCCAACGTCTCCAAGCTTTCTTGCTGGTCAAGTAACCTCCAAAAACCTGTATAAACCATCTTGACACAACCTTGAACTGATATTAGTTTCATCAAGACAAAAAGATGTGATACATGGAAACATAAAATGCAAGTAAAACATGCAAGGCACAATCTAGAATTTCATCCTAAATTAAGACACACCTAGCTATGGCACTGTAAGACACACACTAAGCACTAGGGCACTTAGGGTTTCGGCGATAACGCCACAAGTGTGCCTTTCTCTTGAGTTTTTTAGGCTAATTATAGTGTTAGAACCGTCTTTGAGAGCCCTACAATACTGTATTATTCTCTTGTGGTTGAGCTGAGATGTTCAGATCAGGGTCACCAACCGCGGGGGCATCAACACTGCATAATTTCGGCTGTTGCTTGGAGTTTCTAGGCTTATTACATGCTTCTATGAAAGACGGTTCGAACGGTATATATTAATTTCGAAAACTCAAACCGGCAATAAAATTATGGCGTTTCCAAACTGCCAAGGCCATTGAACTAATCTGGATGTCTAGGCTCGACCAGGAGAGAATATTGCAGGGCAATAGGGCTTTGAATGAGGTTTGGAACGGTACATAAAAAGATCAAAAACTCCCATGACGACGAAGTTATGGCATTTTGAAGCTCTGCGGCTGGTGATCCTGATCTGGATGTCCCGGTTCGACCAAGAGAGAATATTACATCATCATAGGGCTCAGAAAGACTGTTCCAATTGCATATAATAAGCCTAAAACTCTAAATGAAAGGCAAAGTCATGAGTTTCAAATCTGCCATGGACGGTATCCATGATCCAGATGTCCTAGCTCGACCACGATAGTCTATTTCAGCGGCGTAGTGCTCAGAAAGATGATTCTAACGATATGTAATAAGCCTAAAAACTCCAAGCAAATGGCAAAGTTACAGCATTTCAAAACCGCAAGGCATGTAACCCTGATCCAGGTGTCCCGGCTCGACCACATATGTCTATGGCGGCATCATAGTGCTCGGAAATATGGTTTTAAAGGTATATAATAAGCCCATAAACTCCAATTAACGACGAAGTTGTCGCATTTCGAAGTCGCCGCAGCCGGTGAACCTGATCTGGATGTCCGCGCTCGACCATGAGATAATAATAGATGATCGTAGAGCTCAGAAAGATGATTCCAATAGTATATAATTAGCCTGAAAACTCCAAGCGAAAGGCGAATATATGGCATTTTGAAACCTCCACGTTGGTAACCCTAATCCAGACGTCCCGACTCAACCACAAGAGTCTATTGCAGCATCGTAGTGTTCAGAAAGACGATTCTGACTGCATATAATAAGAGGGAAAACTCCGAGAGATGGCAAAATAATGACAGCTTCGAAATGACATAACTTCGTCGTCTCTTGGAGTTTCTTGGCTTTTCTTATACTGTTAGAAATGTCATACCAGCCCTATGACGCTGCAATATTCTATCCTGGTCGAGCCGGATGCTCGGATCACGGTCACCAACCGCAGCGGCTTCGAAATGCCATAACTTTGTTGTCACTTGGAGTTTCTAGGCCTATTTTATGCTATTCAAACCGTCATTCCAAGCCCTACGATGCTGTAATATTTTCTCTTGGTCAACCCAAGACATCCAGATCAGGGTCACTGGCCGTGACGGCTTCGAAATGACATAACTTCACCTTTTTTTGGGAGTTTCTGGGCTTATTATATACCGTTGGAAACCACTTTCCAAGCACAAAGATGCCACAATAGACTTTCATGGTTGAGCCAGGACGTCCGGATGAGGATCATAAGCCATGGTGGCCTCGAAATGCCATAACTTTGTCTTTCACTTGGAGTTTTTTGGCTTATTATAAACTGTTTGAACTTTGTTTTCAATCCCCACGATGCTGTAATATTATCTCCTAGTCGAGCCGAGACGTTCAGATCAGAGTCACCGACCGCAGAGGTTCGGAATGCCATAACTTTGCCTTTCGCTTGGAGTTCCTAGACTTATTATATACCTTTGGAACCATCTTTCCGAGCACTATAATGCCGCAATAGACTCTCGTGGTCGAGCCGAAACGTCTAGATTATGGTCACCAGCAGTGGCGGCTTCGAAAAGCTATAAGTTTGCCATGTGCTTGCAGTTTTTGGCTTATTTTATACCATTGGAACTATCTTTACAAGCCTAATAATGTTGTAATATTCTCTCCTGCTTGAGCCGAGACATCCGGATCATGGTCATTGATCGCAGGGGCGTCAAAATCTAATGAATTTGCCTATCTTTTGGATTTTCTGGGCTTATTATATACTTCTTGGAAAGAATGTTTCAACGCTATATAATAAGCTTGGAAACTCTAAGCGACGACAAAATTATGGCGTTCCGAAGCCGCCGAGGCCGGTGAACCTGAACCTGACGTCCCGACTCGACCTTGAGAGAATATTGCAGCGTCATAGTTCTCACAAAGAGGTTTCCAATGGTATATAAATAGACCAGAAACTCCAAGCGACGACGAATTTATGGCATTTCGAAGCCGTCGCGGCCGGTGACGCTGGTCCGGGCATCCCGGCTCGACTGGGAGAAAATAGTACATCATCGTATGTTTTGGAAAGACACTTCCAATGGTATATAATAGGCCCAAAAATTCCAAGCGAAAGATGAAGTTATGGCATTCCAAAACCACCACAGTCGGTAACCATGTTTCGTACGTCCCAGCTCGACAGGAGAGAATATTACATCATCGTAGGGCTCAAAAAACAGTTCCAACGGAAGATAATAAACCTAAAAACTCCAAGTGAAAGATGATGTTACGTCGTTTCGAAACCGTCACAGCCGGTAACACTGATCTATGTGTCCAAGCTCGACCACAAGAGTCTATTGTGGCGTCGTAGTGCGCAGTTACGGATTCTCAGCATGACCAGGAGAGAATATTGCAGCGGCATAGGGCTAGGAAGTATGTTTCCAATGGTATATAAAAATCCATGAAACTCCATACAGCCACAAAGTTGTGGCGTTTCGAAGCCGCCGCGGCCAGTGACCCTGATGCAGACGTTCCGGATCAACCAGGAGAAAATATTACATTATTGTAGTGCTTGGAAAGGCGGTTCTAACAGCAAATAATAAGCCAAAAAACTTCAAGCGAAATGCGAAGTTATGTCATTTCGAAGCCACCAAGGCCAGTGACCGTGATCCAGACGTTCCAGCTTGACTACAAGAAAGAATTGCAATGACATATGGCTCGGAAAAACGATTCCAACTTTATATAATAAGCCTGGAAACTCCAAAAGACGACAAAGTTGTGGCATTTTGACGCTGCACGGCCGGTGATGCTGATTTGTCTATCCTGGCTCAACAAGATAAGACTTTTGCTGCGACCAATCGAGACCACTGCGGTTTTGGCGACTTCAAAATGCCATATCTTTGTTGTCGCTTGGAGTTTCATTGATTATTATATTCCAAGCCCTACGGTGCTGTAATATTTTCTCCATGTCGAGTCGGGACGTCCGGATCAAGGTCAGCAGCCATGGTGGCTTTGAAACGCCATAACATCATTGTCTTTTGGAGTTTACAGGCGTAGTATGTATTGTTGGAAGTACTTTGCAAGCCCTACGATGCCACAATAGTCTCCCTTGGCCGAGCCACGATGTCCGGAACGGAGTAACTGACCGTGGCAGCTTTAAAACGCCATAACTTCGCCGTGTCTTGGAGTTTCTGGGCTTGTAGTACGCCGTTGGAATCGTCTTTTACCCTACGATGCTTCAGTAGTCTATCTGGGTCAAGCCGGTACATTCAAATCAGTGTCACTAGCTCGAAATGTTATAACTTCGTCATCATTTGGACTTTTCGGGCTTATTGTATACAGCTGGAACCATCTTACCGAGCACTACGATGCAGTAATAGACTCTTCTAGTTGATCCGGGGCATCTGGATCAAGGTCACCGGATATGGCGCCATAACTTTCACCTTTCGCTTGGAGTTTTGGGCTTATTATATACCATCGAAATCGTCTTCCCGAAATCTATGATGATGAAATATTATCTCCTGGTCGAGCTGGGACATCAAGATCTGGTTCACCAGCCACAACGGCTTTGAAACTCCATAAATTCGTCGTCATTTGGAGTTTCTGGGCTTTTTTTATACCATTGGAAATGGCATTTCGAGACTTATAATGCTGCAATATTCTCTCCTGGTCGAGCTGGGACATCCGTATCAGTGCACCAGCCGCGATAGCTTCGAAACGCCAAAACTTCGTTTCTCTTGGACTTTCCAGGCTTATTATATACCGTTGGAACCATCTTTTTGTTCACTACGACGCTGCAGTAGACTCTCGTGGTCGACCCAGGTTGTTCAGATCGAGGTCACCAGCCACGGCGGCTTCTAATCGCCATAACTTTGCCTTTCGTTTGGTTTTTTGGGCTTATTATATACTTTTGGAACCATCTTTCCAAGCTACGTGCCCAATAGACACTCGTGGTCGAGGCGAGACATCCAGATTAGGGTCAACGGCCGTGGCTGCTTCAAAACGCCATAAGTTTGCCATTTGCTTGGAGCTTTTAGGCTTATTATATAACATGGAACCGTCTTTCCAAGCCCTAAGATGATGTAATATTCTCTCCTGGTCGAGCCAGGACATCTTGTTTAGGGTCACCGACCGCGACGGATTCAAAACGCAATAACTTTGCCGTCTCTTGGAGTTTATACCGTTGGAATCGTCTTTTTGGACCTTACGATGCTGCAGTAGTCTATCTTGGTCGAGCCATGACGTTTGGATCAGAGTCTCCCGCCGTTGCGACTTCAAAACTCCATAACGTTTTCGTCGTTTTGAGTTTCTGAGCTTATTATATACTATCGGAACCATCTTTTCAAGCACTTCGACACTATAATAGACTCTTGTGGCCGAGTCGGGCGTCCGGATCAGAGTCACCAGCCATGGCACCTTTAGCTTGGAGTTTTTGGACTTATTATATGCCATTGAACCATCTTCCCAAGACCTACGATGATGAAATATTATCTCCTGGTCGAGTCGGGATGTCTGAATCCGGATTACCAGCCACAGTGGCTACAAAAGCGCCATCACGTCATCGTCACTTAATGTTTTTAGGCTTATTATATATTGTTAGAACCATCTTTTCGAGCGCTACGATAATGTAATATCTCTCCTAGTCCAGCCAGGACGTCCAGAACAGGGTCACTGGCCACAGAGTCTTCGGAACACCATAACTTTGACTTTCGGTTGGAGTTTCTAGGCTTATTATATACCTTTGGTACTTCTTTTCGAGCACTACGACGTCGTAATAGACTCTCGTGGTCGACCTGGGTGTCCGAATCAAGGTCACCAGCCGTGGCGACTTCCAAATTCCATAACTTTGCCTTTTCTTGGAGTTTTTGGGCTTATTATATAACAATAGAACCTTCTTTCCGAGCACTACAACACCGGAATATTCTCTCCTTGTCGAGTTGGGATGTCCGGATCAGGGTCAGCAACCATGTCAACTTCGAGTCGCCATAACTTCGTCGTGTCTTGGATTTTCTGCTCTTTTCATATATGGTTGGAAACGTCATACCGAGCCCTATGACGCTGCAATATCCTCTCCTAGTAGAGCTGGGACGTTCGGATCATAATCACCAGCCGCGGCGGCTTAGAATTGCCATAACTTTGTTATCCCTTGGAGGTTTTGGGCTTATTTTATACCGTTGGAACCGTCTTTCCAAGGCATACGATGCTGTAATATTTTCTTCAGGTCAAGCTAGTACGTCCACATTAGGGTCACTGGCTGGGATGATTTTGAAACACCATAACATTGTCGTCGCTTGGATTTTCTGGGCTTCTTATATACCATTGGAAACGTCATTCTAAGCCCTATAACCTTGCAATATTCTCTCTTAGTAGGGCCAGGATGTTCGAATCAGGGTCACCTGTCGCGGCGGCTTTGAAATGCCATAACTACATCGTTGTTTGGAGGTGTCTGGTCTTAGTGTATACCATTGGAACCATCTTTTCAAGCACTACGACGCCACAATAGACTCTCATGGTCAAGCAGGGACGTTCAAATTAGGATTACCGGCCATGGCATCTTCAGAACGCCGTAACTTTATCGTTGCTTGAATTTTCTGGTCTTATTATATACCACAGGAATCATCTTTCTTAACACTATGACACCGTAATAGCCTCTCATGCCCGAGCCAGGACGTTTGCATCATGGTCACCGGCCATGGCTGCCTTGAAATGACATAACTTTACCTTTTTCTTGGAGTTTCGAAGCTTATTATATATCGTTGGAACCATCTTTCCAAGAACAACGACACCACAATAGACTTTTGTGGTCATGTTGGGACATCTGGATCCGAGTCATTGGCTGTGGCGGCTTTGAAAGGCCATAACTTTGGCTCTTGCTTGTAGTTTTTATGCTTATTATATACCATTAAAACCGTCTTTCCAAGCCCTACAGTGCTGTAATATTCTCTCCTGGACGAGCCGAGACGTCTGGATCAAAATCATCGACCGTGGGCGCATCAAAAGCCCATAATTTTACCGGTCACTTAGAGTTTCTGAACTTATTATATACTCCAAATGACGCCAAAGTTATCGCCTTTCGAAAACATCACTATCGGTGACTCTGATCCGGACGGTCTGGCTCAACCAGGAGAGAATATTACACCATCATAAGGCTTGGAATGACAGTTTTGATTGTATATAATAATAATGAAAACTCCAAGCGAAAGGCAAAGTTATGGCGTTTCAAAACCGCTACGTGAGTAACCCTGATTCGGACACCCTGCTCGACCAAGAGAGAATATTACATCATCGTATGGCTCAGAAAGATGGTTTCAACGGTATATAACAAGTCTAAAAACTCTATGCAAAAAGCAAAATCATAGCATTTCGAAGCCGCCACAGTCAGTAACCCTGATCGGGTCGTCCTGGCTCGACCACAAGAGTCTATTGCAGCATCGTAGTACTCAGAAAGACAGTTCCAACGGTGTATAATAGGGACAGAAACTTAAGCGAAATGTGAAGTTATGTCGTTTTGAAACCAGTCTCGTCGGTGACCCTTATATAAACGTTCCTTCTTGGCCACTGGAGTCTATTGCTTCATCGTAGTGCTAGGAAAGGTGGTTTCAAAGGTATAATAAGCCAATAAACTCCAATCGACGTTGAAGTTATCGTGGCCGGTGATCCAGATCTGGACGACCCGACACAACTAGGAGATAACATTGCACTGTCATAAGGCTCGGGATGACGTTTCCAACAGTATATAAAAATCCCGAAAACTCTAAGCAACGACAAAGTTTTGGCATTTTGAACCCGCCACGACCAGTGACACTGATAAAGACATTCTGGTTCGACCAGGAGAGAATATTACAGTATCGTAGGGCTCGGAAAGAGGGTTTTAATAGCATATAATAAGACCAAAAACTGTTGAGAAACTGGGGGTTTGAGTGATTTGAAAATGCATGATTTAAATGTTACGTGTTTTTGAAATGCATGAATTAAGTGTTACTTGACATAGGTACGTGATAAATATGCTTTACATGTTTATATATAATGTTGTCATACTAACGTGTCATGAAGCATTAAAGCTTACATCATATGGCAAACATTTGTTGTCTTTATACTAATTTTAGGTGTTATGATAAATGAACTAAACTAGTTTATTTAATGAAGTGCTTAATGAGATGAACTAACTAGTTCATTAAATGGAGATATATTTGGAGAGAACAACTTGGCAACAAACTTGATGTGAAAGTCTTCTCTTCACACTTATACACACGCCACACATATATATATTATATGTGCATATTTTTTATAGCGACGAATAATATGTTTCTATCCTGACATTCCGTCGACACGTCATACATATTAATATCACACGTCGACGTCACACCACAATAGACACATCACATTTGTGAGTATATACAGGTCTCATATCATACATTACAAGTCATATTATTTTTCATAACTATGTCGACATGTCACGAGTACATAAACCAAAAATTATCATATCGGATGACTACCGAACCATCACCAACATGTCACGTACTTACCATATAAAGATGGCCAGCCTATATACACTCAAAATACTCAGAAATTTCGTGCACCACATGTGAAAATCAGCCCCAAAGTCATACCATGTTTACACACATCAATCGCCCAAAATTTGGCTTGATTTGTTGAAAATTCTGTAGGATCTGCAAGGCACCACTAGAAGGGAGGGGGGTTGAATAGTGGGTGCGGAAAATGTGGTTTTTAAAATTTCTTTAACCTTGAACAATTTAAGTTCTGAAAACAGTTTCTGTTTTCAAGACCAGTTTTAAAACGTTTTGAAAACTAGGTTTCAGGTCTTCAAAAATTCTGAAATTCGAAGAGAACTTAGACTCAGATGTTATAAGTATCTCCTAAAAATTTCAGATTAAAATTCAACCTCTAACCCCTTGAAAATTCGTTGGTGGTCAGATTGCGCAAATCTGCCAGAACCGATACACTGATTCAAAAAATTTATTCCAATTTGTACACAACTCCAAATGCTTTGAAAATTTAACCACTAACCCCTTATATGTTATATTTAAATGGGTTGAAACAGTTTTGAAAAATTCTTTTGGGAAGTTAGTCAAATACGATCAAAGTCTCAACCTTTGCAAGCCTGAAAATCAGACTGCACTAGTCTCAGAACTTTGGACGTTTGAATGACTTATACTTGTCCAAAAGGGTTGAAACTTGCGCCAAAAGAATCCTAGAACGCGTGACTATGTTTTCTGAAAGTTTCGTAATTTTTGAAATTCGTTTACTATTTTTACGAACGTGATTAAAAACAGTAAACAGTGCTGAAACAGAAAATCAGTGCTGAAAGTAAATGACACCAAGAATTTTATACTGGTTCGGTTATAAACAACCTACTCCAGTCTTCAAGGAACACCTTCCTTGGTTCACACTAATCACACACACGCAGTACACCTTACCGCAGGGTTGATAGAGTTACACCTAACTCCAACCCTTTACAAACCTTGTATTGCGAGTACAATTCACACGAACACCACCACCTCGCTAGAATGAAGATTGATCACACCTTGATCAATCTTTTACAAAGATGTATGAATGGTGGTTTATCTCAAGCCTATTCAAGATTGAAAGAATATGAATACAATAGGCTTTACAAGAAAAGAGAAAGAAAGAGAGAATGTGGAAGAAGAAGAACTAGGCTTTTTGATCACTTTTAATTTTGCAATGCTTGGCCTTGTTTTGTTTTCTCTCCTCTTCTCTTTTTAATTGCAGTCGTCCCCTCCTAGGGTTTCTCCCCTCTTGAAAATTGTCTTTTAAGTCCTTGAGAGAGTGTAAGACATCATGGTGACAATGCTTTGCTTACTTGGCATCATTCTATTGGATCATCATTTAGTCTTTGCTTACTTGGCACCTCTTTATTGGCTCAATGTTGTCATCATTTGATGACTTGGAAAATCTGAAATAATCACTTAAAACATGTGCCAATATCAATCATAAAATCATACCATAAGTCACAAATTCCATCATAAATTGCAAGACAAGAAATCTCTCCTTTTCAAGCTCAAAAAATCGGCCATTATCACCTTGCCATGCTGAATTTTTTCAGCATGTGCATTATGAAATAAAATTCAGATTATTTACCATTTTTCTTTGAATTTTTATCATAAAAATGAATCAATCATATATGGTAAGTCTTGCTATCAATTGATGAATGAACTTGGACACAAAAAGGGTGAAGAGTTCGGCCATCACAACCTTCACACATGCTGAAAAATTTCAGCATATGTGATATGTAGAATATCACACTTAATTACCTTTTGTAATATTCAAATCATTTCCATAACTTCTTCAATTAATCCTTTAATAAAAGATGACAAAAATATGTCACCTTAATGACAAAAAAATCGGCCACATGTGTGTAGTATGCTGAAATTTTCAGCATGTGACATAAGAGAGGTATATGTTGAACACTTACCTTTTGTAGCTTCTCTCTTTGATTCATCAACATTGTATGATTGATCCTTGACCAATCAATATGCCAACAAGGCTCCACATATGCTTCAAATCAGCTGTAGGGGCGTGTATACATGTATATGCATGTGCTGAATTTCATTTTTGCTAACTTTGTAAAATAGTACACATTTAATAATACACACATGTAATATTTCACTCAGTCCTTAATTTAATTTTCTAGAACACTTTAAGATATATATCATATGTAAAAAGTGTCTAGATACGTGTCACATGATGTTCAAGAAAAACGTTCCATGTTATGTGCGTAGAAAACCGAATTTTCGATATTTATCGATTACCCGATTTTTCTCTAATTTGAATTCCAACTTTTGCACATGATATATATATTATGTTATACATAATATATAAAATATATACTTTAAATCTCAGCACTTGACTGATTTAAAGTGGTACCATAAACATGTGACAAAATTAAAATTAGAATCTTCACATTTTGGCCTAAATGTGGGGTGATTTGTGTGTGCCAACATGGAAAGTATTTTTTGCTGATCATACCATGTGTAGCACGAAATTTTCATCAATTTTTGATGTATATGGGCTGGCCATTTATTTATGGCAAGTACGTGACACGTTGGCGAAGTTTCGGTATTCGCCCGATACGACAAATTTCGGTTTAGAACCTTTTATCGTGTCGTATTTAATTTGTCATCACCATATCTTATATCATATGATATAAGACCTGAATATACTCATAAATATGAGTTAAGTATAGTGGTGTGACGTTAACGTACGTACGTAAGATATATAATGTGTCGGTAGTACGTTGGAATACATGTGTACGTGCCTTTTTCAAAAAATCTGAAAATATATATATATATATATATTATGTATATGTGGCGTGTTTAATAAGATGGGGAGGAGGAGAGAACTTTCCTTCCTTGGCCTTGTTGCCTTTGTGCCTTTTCCAAATGAATCTTCCTTTAATGAACTACTTAGTTTATTAAACTAAGTACTTCACTTAATGAACTACTTTAGTTCATTAATGGTGGCACCTGAAAATAGTATAAACTCAACAAAAGTTCGCCATATGATGTAAGCTTTAATGCTTCATGGCTCGTTAGTACGGCAACATAATATATAAGCTAAATAAGGCAAGTAATGGCAAGTTATCATGCACACATGTACACTTATGCACGTTTATATCTTATGCTCGTTTTTGTGCACATTTAAATCATGCATTTGAAAATCACTCAAACCCCTTTTTCTCTACAATCTCCCCCTTTTGATGATTTTCAAAATAACTTATGCACATGATTTAAATCCTATCGCTCCCCCTTCAATTATGCATAAAAGTCTTTCTCTCTCTCCCCCTTAATTTATGCAATTAGTCTTTCTCTCTCCCCCTTAAATCATGCTTTTTCTCCCCCTTTATTTTGAAAAGTAAATCAAAAGATGCCTGAAAAAAAATTATGCATTTCATATTACGTGCGTTCTTAAGGGTTATTTATTCAACCCTTTGAAAATGTCCCTTTTGGTACCCAAATTTGGGTGACCTTTCTAGGTCTTCCAAAAGGTGAGAAAGGTGATGAGAACGCAACATAATAAACTTTTGGTGCGACTGTATCTGGCCTTTGGCCAACAACTCCTTTATACGCATTATATGTAGGACGTTTTGGATATGTCCTTGTGTTTGTATGCGTAGTGCTTGGATGGATCGAATGCCGTGTATGCATCACTCTTTTCTTTTCATATCTATATGGTACAGCATTGTATTTCGCATGATATGATGAAGAAGTGGGGCGTGATGAGGGAATATGCAATTTTCGCGTCATCTTAGACGCCACTTGAGGCTTTGGGGTGTCTATTTTCTTAGACATAACAAACTTTGTTGGTTTGGTTGATACTTCATTTGTATCAACGTATCCCAACCCCGTTTTATCACTGTCATGCTTTTGTGATGATATAATGCGATGCAGCATGTTGGATCTTGTATCAAACTGTTTCACCTTTTTCTCTACATCGGCATTCCTTGATTTTAATTTTGAAATCTCGGATTTCAATTCAACGTTCTCGGATGTCAATGATGAAATTTCAGATTTTAATGCATTGATGATGCATGATGACTCTTCTTTAGAATCGTTTAATTGAGCGACAAGATTTTCGTTAGAAGATTCTAACAATTTCTTGTCTTCAATTAATCGTTTCTTTTCTTTTGCAAGAGTCTTTGAAAATTTATGCAATTCTAAATATTGACTAAATAAATCATCATATGAACATTCAGAATCGGAATCAGAGTCAGAAGATACCTCATTTGATGCTTTAGATGTAAAGCATACTTGTGCCTTGTGTTCTTCCGTATCATCAGTCTCAGAGTCGGATGTGTCACTCCAAGTGGAGGCTTTGAATGCTCTTCTCCTTTGCTTAGGTTCTGAGACGAGTCTATTCTTGTTCCGATCCTTGTCAGGGTATTTGTTTGTTTGTTTCTCTTTATTAGGGCAGTCATATGATAGATGTCCAAGTTTGCCGCATTCATAGCACTTTATTTCCTTATTTTTATTTTTATGATCCTTAGATGAGGTAGACTTATGTTTAATCGATTTTCTCAATATTTTTATTAATCTTTTAGCCATTGTGATTAAGTCCTCATCATCGGAATCTGTGTCACTATCATCTACGACGTATTCATTTGATTTAAATGCTATAGCCCTATCATTATTAGAAATGGATTCAGAATGTCTCAAAGAAAGTTTGTTTTCGTATACCTTAAGTGATCCGATTAGTTCTTCCATTTTAATCGATTTGGTCTCTTTACTTTCTTCTATGGCCGTTACTTTAGGGTCCCACTCGGATGGAAGGCTTCGCAAGACCTTTTGTACCTTTTCCTGCATAGTGAAGGCTTTGCCAAGAGACTCAAGAGAATTGTAAATGTTAGTCAAGCGTAAATCCATCTCAACAATAGACTCATTTGGCAATAATTTAAAGGACTCAAGTGTGGACATAAGCATATTAATTTTGGGCTCCTTTACTTGGCTAGTCCCTTCATGTTTCATTTCAAGAATATGCCACATCTCTTGAGCACTAGAACAATTAGACACATAACTAGCCTCACTTTTACTTAGGTCGTTTAATAGTAGTTGCATAGCCTTAGCATTCATACTAAGTTTCTTTTTATCATCACTCGTATATTCTTGTCTAGATTTAATAACTTCTAGTGTGACTCCGTCTACGGTGGATGACTTAGATGGAACAAAGGGACCATCTTCTATAATCGACCAAAGATCAATATCTATTGCCATAAAGAAAAGTTTCATTCTTACCTTCCATTGAACGAAAGACTCACCGTCAAACAGAGGAGGCCTTATGGTTGACATTCCTTCTTGCACGGTGCTATGACTAGTGGATGCCATCTCACTGAATCGTTGGATCCTTTGTAGTGAGTGTTCCTGCTCTCTGATACCAATTGTAGGATCTGCAAGGCACCACTAGAAGGGGGGGTTGAATAGTGGGTGCGGAAAATGTGGTTTTTAAAATTTCTTTAACCTTGAACAATTTAAGTTCTGAAAACAGTTTCTGTTTTCAAGACCAGTCTTAAAACGTTTTGAAAACTAGGTTTCAGGTCTTCAAAAATTCTGAAATTCGGAGAGAACTTAGACTCAGATGTTATAAGTATCTCCTAAAAATTTCAGATTAAAATTCAACCTCTAACCCCTTGAAAATTCGTTGGTGGTCAGATTGCGCAAATCTGCCAGAACCGATACACTGATTCAAAAAATTTATTCCAATTTGTACACAACTCCAAATGCTTTGAAAATTTAACCACTAACCCCTTATATGTTATATTTAAATGGGTTGAAACAGTTTTGAAAAATTCTTTTGGGAAGTTAGTCAAATACGATCAAAGTCTCAACCTTTGCAAGCCTGAAAATCAGACTGCACTAGTCTCAGAACTTTGGACGTTTGAATAACTTATACTTGTCCAAAAGGGTTGAAACTTGCGCCAAAAGAACCCTAGAACGTGTGACTATGTTTTTTGAAAGTTTCGTAATTTTTGAAATTCGTTTACTATTTTTACGAACGTGATTAAAAACAGTAAACAATGCTGAAACAGAAAATCAGTGCTGAAAGTAAATGACACCAAGAATTTTATACTGGTTCGGTTATAAACAACCTACTCCAGTCTTCAAGGAACACCTTCCTTGGTTCACACTAATCACACACACGCAGTACACCTTACCGCAGGGTTGATAGAGTTACACCTAACTCCAACCCTTTACAAACCTTGTATTGCGAGTACAATTCACACGAACACCACCACCTCGCTAGAATGAAGATTGATCACACCTTGATCAATCTTTTACAAAGATGTATGAATGGTGGTTTATCTCAAGCCTATTCAAGATTGAAAGAATATGAATACAATAGGCTTTACAAGAAAAGAGAAAGAAAGAGAGAATGTGGAAGAAGAAGAACTAGGCTTTTTGATCACTTTTAATTTTGCAATGCTTGGCCTTGTTTTGTTTTCTCTCCTCTTCTCTTTTTAATTGCAGCCGTCCCCTCCTAGGGTTTCTCCCCTCTTGAAAATTGTCTTTTAAGTCCTTGAGAGAGTGTAAGACATCATGGTGACAATGCTTTGCTTACTTGGCATCATTCTATTGGATCATCATTTAGTCTTTGCTTACTTGGCACCTCTTTATTGGCTCAATGTTGTCATCATTTGATGACTTGGAAAATCTGAAATAATCACTTAAAACATGTGCCAATATCAATCATAAAATCATACCATAAGTCACAAATTCCATCATAAATTGCAAGACAAGAAATCTGTCCTTTTCAAGCTCAAAAAATCAGCCATTATCACCTTGCCATGCTGAATTTTTCAGCATGTGCATTATGAAATAAAATTCAGATTATTTAACATTTTTCTTTGAATTTTTATCATAAAAATGAATCAATCATATATGGTAAGTCTTGCTATCAATTGATGAATGAACTTGGACACGAAAAGGGTGAAGAGTTCGGCCATCACAACCTTCACACATGCTGAAAAATTTCAGCATGTGTGATATGTAGAATATCACACTTAATTACCTTTTGTAATATTCAAATCATTTCCATAACTTCTTCAATTAATCCTTTAATAAAAGATGACAAAAATATGTCACCTTAATGACAAAAAAATCGGCCACATGTGTGTAGTATGCTGAAATTTTCAGCATGTGACATAAGAGAGGTATATGTTGAATACTTACCTTTTGTAGCTTCTCTCTTTGAT
Organism: Eustoma russellianum; assembly: GCA_036186865.1. Classification (NCBI taxonomy): domain Eukaryota; kingdom Viridiplantae; phylum Streptophyta; class Magnoliopsida; order Gentianales; family Gentianaceae; genus Eustoma; species Eustoma russellianum. The sequence continues at coordinate 13,547,330 of AP025062.1, read as the reverse complement.
TCATCAACATTGTATGATTGATCCTTGACCAATCAATATGCCAACAAGGCTCCACATATGCTTCAAATCAGCTGTAGGGGCGTGTATACATGTATATGCATGTGCTGAATTTCATTTTTGCTAACTTTTTAAAATAGTGCACATTTAATAATACACACATGTAATTCCACTCAGCCCTTAATTTAATTTTCTAGAACACTTTAAGATATATATCATATGTAAAAAGTGTCTAGATACGTGTCAAATGATGTTCAAGAAAAACGTTCCATGTTATGTTCGTAGAAAACCGAATTTTCGATATTTATCGATTACCCGATTTTTCTCTAATTTGAATTCCAACTTTTGCACATGATATATATATTATGTTATACATAATATATATAATATATACTTTAAATCTCAGCACTTGACTGATTTAAAGTGGTACCATAAACATGTGACAAAATTAAAATTAGAATCTTCACATTTTGGCCTAAATGTGGGGTGATTTGTGTGTGCCAACATGGAAAGTATTTTTTGCTGATCATACCATGTGTAGCACGAAATTTTCATCAATTTTTGATGTATATGGGCTGGCCATTTATTTATGGCAAGTACGTGACACGTTGGCGAAGTTTCGGTATTCGCCCGATACGACAAATTTCGGTTTAGAACCTTTTATCGTGTCGTATTTAATTTGTCATCACCATATCTTATATCATATGATATAAGACCTGAATATACTCATAAATATGAGTTAAGTATAGTGGTGTGACGTTAACGTACGTACGTAAGATATATAATGTGTCGGTAGTACGTTGGAATACATGTGTACGTGCCTTTTTCAAAAAATCTGAAAATATATATATATATATATTATGTATATGTGGCGTGTTTAATAAGATGGGGAGGAGGAGAGAACTTTCCTTCCTTGGCCTTGTTGCCTTTGTGCCTTTTCCAAATGAATCTTCCTTTAATGAACTACTTAGTTTATTAAACTAAGTACTTCACTTAATGAACTACTTTAGTTCATTAATGGTGGCACCTGAAAATAGTATAAACTCAACAAATGTTCGCCATATGATGTAAGCTTTAATGCTTCATGGCTCGTTAGTACGGCAACATAATATATAAGCTAAATAAGGCAAGTAATGGCAAGTTATCATGCACACATGTACACTTATGCACGTTTATATCTTATGCTCGTTTTTGTGCACATTTAAATCATGCATTTGAAAATCACTCAAACCCCTTTTTCTCTACAAAACCAGCTTAACAATCAGATTGATATAAAATTGGTTGAAGGAGACTGGGACTATGGATCATTTTCCCACCAGCAGCAGCAATAACAACAACAACAACAATGATAATAATAATAATAATAATAATAATAATATTATTATTATTATTATTATTATTAGTAGTAGTAGTAGTATCATCATCATCATTATTATTATTATTATTATTATTATTATTATTATTATTATTATTATTATTAATTCCTACCGCTTCTCAAAAGTTACATTTTCTCAGTACTCTATTACACCAAAAAGATCTATTTTTAATAACATATCTTGTTCCTGTAATTGATATTGAAAGAAAAGGCAGTTACCAGCTAACCTTGTAGCCTCTTGCACCATGCATGATAAAGTAATAGATTATGAGATTCGAACGAAGACATGCGTAGCATCGGAACAACATTGCTATCTGGACATGAAGGCCAAAGGTCTGAATCCGACTCAATTGGATGCTGGGTTACAGACCCGATTTACAGTGGGCTCTTTATGTGGTTTTCTGCTAACACCTTACCAGTCTAGAAGTCCGTTAGGTTTCTGATTTACATCATCCATGCAGTTCTATAAGATTCGAGTAGTAGAAACCTCAAATTCCAAAGATTGGGCCTTATTTGCTCAATAAGTAATATATTATGAACTCGCGTCAACAACTACTATAATAGTACTATATAATATGTTGTATTTGTGCATACAAACAATAATAGATTGTGAACTATGTTACATGTTTTTGATAATTAAAACACATCTTTCGATTTGTATACATAAACTGTATGGAAAACTTTTCTGCAGAGTTTGATCTCGCTTTATGTTGAAGCTCTATATAATATATTTCAACTTTCACGTATGTCATATTGTTTTATCTGTTCTTATGTCGATATTCCAACCTTAGGGTTTAGTTTAGGCCTCCACATGTAGCTACCTCCCCAAGATTGGCGACTCTCAATGCATACGCCTACAAGAGGTTGTAATTTGGCGTCGGCAGGACGAAATCAACAAGGAGGAGTACCAACGTCAAAGAAGCTGCATATTTGACTTTTTAGGGTTCGTTGCTCTGAATCTTGTCCTTCAAGATGTTTATGTTGAAAAGAAGCAGATAAGAAAACGCTCTAAATTTATATAAAAATATCTAAGAATGTTAGCCAATGGATGAAATGAAAATTGGATTGGATGGTTCATATGATACTCTAAATTTTCTGAATTATTAGGTGACCAAACTTGTGAGCGAGACCAAACGTTCGGTAATGAACTCCGAGTGCGATCTCTGAGTTCGGTCAGATTCTAAAGTTTATGTCCATTCACTGAACGTTTGATAAAGCTACTTACCGAACGTTCGGTCTTGAGTTCGGTGATGAGTTTTGAGTTAAAATGTTCAAAAATTCTGAATCTCACGTTCAGTCAAATTGACTGAACGTTTGGTCGGTGCAAAAAGCAGAAAATTTCTGATGTCTTTTGATGAAATGATGCAATCTTTACAACTTGGGACACCTCCTTTTAATCTTGAATGGTCATAAACTAATTCTAAAATTTACATTCGGCAGAAAAGTGTCAAACTAACTTCTTCTTTGTGAATTGAAAGCCTATAAATACAAGAGTCAAAAGGTTTTGAAGATATCATTATCGTTGCTTTAAAAGACTTTTGGAAAGACTTTTTAAGAAAACCTGCAGAATTCATTCCTCTTCTCCCTACTTCTTCCTCTGATATTAAACACTTCAAACAGACAAGTTCAATCTTTCTCTTGTAGAGCAAACTAAAGGGAAAAAGACGTTATATCCTGGAAAGCATTTGCCGCATAGTCTACCTTGCTTAATGGTAGAGGCAATTTCACTTTAAAGATAGTAACTTTGTTACGTCTCGACAATTTCATTGTCTTTGTTTTTTTTCCTTTGGTTTTGTTATAACATCTTTGTGATTTGTTCTATTATTTTTGTGCGTTCATAAAGGAAATTTGAGTATTATTTCTTTGATAATTTCTTCGAAATTCTATAGACTTCTTTTTTGTTATATTGGTTTCGTCAATTCTTCATCAAAAGGTCCTATAAAACTAATACTCCCTGACTAGGGCTTCTCTTCCATTCGACTCTTCCTCTCCAACGCCATTGGAACTTTTTCTCTCCTCTTCTTCAATCCTTATAGAGAATGAGGAGATAAACCGCCTTCTTCAATCCCTCTCCATTTCATCTGCGGAAAGGAAAATTTATCTGATTGAGAATGATGATTTTGCCATTGGAAAAGATGAGGCCCGACGCAGCCTAGTCGGGAAATTTGTTTCGAAAAAAGACGTTCTGATCAAAGGATCAAAAGTTGTTGTATGTCAATCATGGAAACTAAAAGACCTGAAAGTTATTAGAGTTGGGAGGAATCTCTTCCAATTCATCTTGGAGTCTCAGGAGGATGTAAAGCGCATATTGGATGGAGGTCCGTGGTGTTCTGATAACACTCTGCTTGTTATTAAGACATGGAAGCATAGTTGGAAACGAGATGTGGAATATTTCAAATGGTGCCCATATTTGGTTGCAATCAGTGGCTTTCCTCGGGAGATGGTCACCCCCAAGGTTGTTTATAAGTTGAGTTTGGATTTACCGTCGGTGATGGCAATTCAACTGCGCGAACTGGCTAGTAGTGGGATGAAAATTTTCAAATTTAAAATACAAATTGACACAGATCAACCTCTCAGAAGGTTTGTACATCTTGCTTCCACGGAGATCGGCAGTGAAATACATACAGGTATCGTGCAATGTGAGAAGCTACCGTTTATGTGTTTCCAATGTGGTCACCTTAATCATACACTCTCAAGCTGTCCACATATTCATAAGGAAATTCCACTTGAAAAACTTCAAATCCTTCCATATGATAAATGGTTGAAAATGGAGGCTAAATCCTACCTCTTAGAGGAAATATCGCCGGACATGGAACCTCACGTCCGACATCCGTTGATTGTGCCATCGGTGGACGATTAAAACCACCACATTAATGAGGAATTAAATGAGCCTGCAAATCAGTAACCGTTTAAAGAAGAGCTATCAATTATTATCCCAGAAATCAAGGAAGGCAGGGAATTGCATGATTTTGAAAACTTTTCAACAACGATATTAATGCAAACAAATGATATACGTTGACTGACATCCCAATTTTTTCGAAAACAATCAGCAGTACAAATTGAATGAAGCACTTAAGGATAAGCAATTCTAGTCAGCAACCTTTGACCAGAAAAATGACCAACGCAAATTGATGGAGAAGTTGAAAACAAAACCAAGGAAAAATCTCGTGCATGCACCGGTTGTGTCGTCTGCACTCCTTGACATCACAAACACAAAGAAAACAGCGAACAAAGGGAAACAGAAAGTGCATGATAATGAACCTATTGTGACTGAGTATAGCAATCAAACTCGACCCAGGACTAAGAAAAGAGAACCAAGAAAGCGTTCTTTGATGATTGGTCTGGCGGAGGCTGCTACGCAGCCCCACTAGGAGCAATGAGTATCTTATGTTGGAACTGCCAAGGTCCGGGTCAACCTCAGGCAGTAACAGCCTTAGGTAGTCTCATTCGAGCTACCAGACTCAGCTTGGTTTTCCTCTCCGAAACCAAGTCTATAAATAGGAGAATGGAAATAATTAGAGTGAGGTTTTGATTCAAAGGCGGTTTTTTTCGTTGAAAGACACGGATTGGCGGGTAGTCTAGCTTTATTATGGGATGACTCGGTTGAAATTACCATCTTATCTTATTTGCTTAGTCATATAGATTGTAATGTGATGTCGAATGAAGGTGTTGCTTGGAGGTTTACAGGAATCTATGGAAATCTGTATGATATGCTTAGAGGACAAACTTGGACGCTAATGAGACGCCTTCATAAATCAAATACTGGGCCATGGATATGTGGAGGAGATTTTAATGAAACAACATCTCTAAATGAGAAAAAGGGAGGGGCACAATCAAATAATTCACATATGGAAGCCTTCAAAAGATGCCTAAACGATTGTGAGCTCAAGCACATGGGATTTTCTGGATATCCGTTCACATGGTGCAATAAACAATATGGAAATTCAATCGAGAGAAAAAAAGACTCAATTGTATGGTGGCAAACCTTTTATGGTTGGGACTATTTCCGGCAAGTTGAATGGAGAACATCCTTGCAACTCATTCGGAACACTTAGCTCTTTTCCTGAGTCTTAATGTCGATCAAACTCATAATAGACCTCGTAGCACAATCGACAGATTTGAGCCTTATTGGTTGAAGGATAAAGATTGCTACCATATTATGGACCAATCTTGGAACCGTCCAAATTCGATTGAAGGGCTGTCCAAATCGAGCTATGTCATGAAACAGCACCTGAAGTGTTGGAGTAAAAGAAAATATGGCAATTTGAACAACAGGATTAGCAAGCTAAGGAAAAAGGTAGATGGTACTCATGCAGCAATGCATCTCACAGCAATGGACCTCCGCATGCTGCAACTGGAACTATTAAAATTGGAGAAGTTACAAGAAGATTATTGGAGGCAACGTTCTAAAGTCGAATGGCTAAAAGAAGGGGACAAGAATACTAAATACTTCCATCATAAGGCAAATTGTTGCAAAGCACAAAATGAGATAAAAAAGTTCAAGAATGAAGTAGGTGAATTTGTGGATAGCCATGAAGATATATGCCTCTTGGTAAATGAGCATTTCATGAATCTTTTCTCGGTTGAACATCAACTCCTTCCAATACCAAGGGATGCCCGATTTACAAAGTTGAAACCAGAAGAAGTTGAGATGCTCTCTGCACCCTTCAGACCTGAAGAAATAATCAAAGCTGCCAAACAACTTCCCGGCACAAAAGAGCCTGGCCTCGATGGAATGCATGCAACTTTTCTCCATAAAGGTTGAAGTTTAATTGGTAATGACCTAATTCAGTTTGCACTTTCTTTCCTCAATGATCGTGTTAGTATTGAAGCTATTAACGACAATATGATATGCCTTGACCCAAAAATAAAGCTACCGGAATTGGTTTCTGATTTTCGTCATATTGGACTGTGTAATAGTGTCTATAAATTGATATCAAAAGTGCTTGCTAATCGCCTTAAGCAAATTCTGGACTCAGTGATTGATGAAGCCCAAAGTGCATTTGTCCCTAGAAGATTAATTACTGATAATGCCATAATCTCTTTTGAAGCATTTCATAACATGATGTCGGGACATCCTTCTGGAAAAGAATTTGTTGGACTTAAATTAGATCTCTCTAAGGCATTCGATCGAGTCGAATGGAAATACTTATATCAAGTTATGGTGTGCATGGAGTTCCCACAACATTTTATTAAGCTTGTGATGCAGTGCATCTCCACCACCAACCTTTCCGTAATAGTTAATGGTACGACAGCTGAGAAGTTTACACCGACGAGAGGTATTCGGCAAGGTGATCCATTATCTCCATTCTTATTCACTATTTGTGTTGAAGGCTTATCAATGTTGATACAAAGCGAGGCTAACAAAAACAACTGGAATGGGATGAAATTTGACAACGAGGGCCAAGCATGACACATCTTTTATTCGCTCATGATTCTCTCCTTTTCTTCAAAGCAAACTCAGAAGAAGCAAACCACGTGAGGCACATTTTAGATATGTATTGCAAAATGAGCAGGCAGATCAATTTAGCCAAGTCCAACGCCTATTTTTCGAGGGATGTTAGCAAGAGCCAACGTGAAACATTATGCAACATTCTGGGAGTCCAATTGGGAGTGAGTAATTCTAAATATTTAGGCCTCCCCTTCATGGTTGGTCGTTCGAAGAAGCAAATTTTCAAGTCTCTAAAGGATCGCGTCCAAGAAAAGATAACCGGGTGGAAAGAAAAATTCTTATCATCAGCAGGAAAAAAGACGTTAATAAAATTGGTTCTGCAAGCGATTCCAACTTACGCCATGCAATGTTTTCTCCTGCCAATATTGGTGTGCAACAAAATTACATCTCTAATGCGAGACTTTTGGTGGAGCAATAAGGGACAAGGAAAGCCTACTACTGGAAGTCATAGGAATTTCTAAATCTTTCCAAACAGGAAGGCGGAGTTGGCTTTCGTGATTTGAAATATTTTAATCTTGCAATGCTTGCAAAACAAAGTTGGCGTTTCATTCAAAACCCAGAATTGCTTGTAGCAAGAATACTCAAAAGTAAATACTTTGGCTCAGGCAGCTACCTCTCGGCAAAATTAGGATCTCGGCCTTCATTTATATGGAGGAGTCTATTGGAAAGTAGGAAGGTCATGCAACTCAGACTGAGAATGAGAGTTGGGAATGGTCAAAATATAAAGATATGGGAAGATCCTTGGATTCCAAAAGTTGGCTCGTTTAAACCCTGCCCGATACATATTCATTTAATGCCGGATGAAAAAGTATCGGATTTAATTGATGAAAGCACAAGAAGTTGGAATGAGCTACTTATCAACTCACTGTTCATGAGTCACGACAAAGAGGCCATAATGAATATCCCATTATTCTCGCAAAGCACTGATGATAAACCCATTTGGCATTTCTCACTAAATGGTGAATACTCAGTTAAATTAGGTTACAAAACACTCCTGCAGAAGCAACTTCGGCATCAAGTGTTGAGAAAAAGAGTTTGAGTGATTTACAAATACGTGATTTAAATACAACGTGTTTCAAGAAATGCATGACAAATTTATTACTTGACACGTTTTTGCAATAAACTTGCCTTATATACTTTATATATAATGTTGCCGTACTAACAAGCCATGAAGTTTTAAAGCTTACATCAAATGGCAAACATTTGTTATGTTTGAACTATTTTCAGGTGCCACCATTAATGAACTAAACTAGTTCATTAAGTGAAGTACTTAGTTAAATAAACTGAGTAATACATTAAATGGAGATATATTTGGAGAAGGTATGATGGCAACAAATTGAAACATGGAAAGTCCCCTCTCCATTTGGCATACATGTTATATATATATATATATATATATATATATATATATATATATATTGAGCAATGTAAAATTTTATTAAAATGCCTCACTTATGACGGAGGAATACCTTATTACAAGAAATCATCATATGAAAAGAGATAATGTAAATAACTAATGAGGTCTAACGTCCATTCGCATATATATATATATATATATATATATATATATATATATAATATATATACATATATTATATTCAGATTTTTTATAAAAAGGCACAATACACAAATATTCCGATGTACTACCGACACGTTACATATATTACGAACGTACGTCAATGTCACACCACTATACTTACGTCATATTTATGAGTATATTCAGGTCTTATATCATATGATATAAGTCATGGTGATGACAAAATAATTACGACACATTACTAGGTTGTAAACCAAAAATTGTCGTATCGGGTGACTACCGAAACTTCGCCAACGTGTCACGTACTTGCCATATATAGATGGCCAGCCCCTACAATTCGAAAATGGCCAGAAATTTCGTGGCTTACATGGTATATTCAGCCATAAAATCATTCCATGTTGGCACACACAAATCACCCCCAATTAAGGCCAAATTGTGGAGATTCCAAATTCAATTTTTAAGCACATGGGGCGCCCACTTTAATCAGACATTAGAGCTGAATATTCAATTTATTTTATGTATATTATGTGTGACATAATATATATATAACATTTGCAAAAAGTTTGAGTTTAATCGGAGAAAAATCGCGTAATCGACTTAAGTCGAAAATTTGGTTTTCTACGTACACAACACATGGAACGTTTTTGGCATGACATGTAACATGTATCTAGACACTTTTTACATATTCAAGACATATTAAAGTGTACTAGAATATTCAAATTAGGGCTGATTGGAATATACCGTATGTGTGTAATTATTGTGCAATATTTTGACAAAGTTTACAAAAGTAAAATTCAACACATATTCAAGACATCATACACGCCATTCTCAGCTTGGTGGAGCTTATGTTGAGCTTAGTTGACATCTTTATTGGTGGAGAATAAGCCACACAAGTTAATGACATAATGGAGGGAACTACACAATGTAACAATTCAAACTTTATTGCAAATGTAACACATGCTGAAAATTCAGCATGTGAGACAATGTGGTGGCCGAATTTTGGTCTTGAATGGAGACAAATTTGCTTCCAAATTTGTAGGGATTAATTGTTGAATATTTGGAAATGTTTTAAAACTTATTTGTCACATGTTTTAGATGTTAATCTCAGATTTTTAAAGCTACTAAATGTGACAAGGTTGGGCCAATCATGAAGTGCCAAGTAAGCACAGCTAAAACATTCATCCAATCAAGTTGTGCCAAGTAAGCAAGATGGTGTCACATCTACATAAGGCATTCTTCCAAGGACATAAAAAATAATTCTCAAGGTGAAGAAAAGCCCTAGGGGGCGGTCAAGACCAAATAAAAGGAAGAGAAGAGATCAAACCAAGACAAGACAATTCTCATAATCTCACAAGTGCAAAAAGTGTCTTCTACTCTCTTCTTCTACATTTCTTTATTCTTCTACTTCTCTCAAGCCTATTGTTCTTATATTCAACATATTGAATAGGCTTTGATTAGACCACCATACACGTTTAATTTATTGTAAAAGAATTGATCAATGTGTGATCAAATCTTCATCCATTCGGTGGTGGTGTTCGTAATCGGTGTGATTGATTGTATTGTGTGTAAAGGGTTGGAGTTGGTGTATAACTCTAGCAACCGTTGTGGTAAGATGTTATTTTGTGTTTAGTGATAACCGAGGATAGTGTCTTCGAAGACTAGAGTAGGTTAATTTAACTAAACCAGTATAAAATCTTTGGTGTTCTTACTTTACTACACTTTACTTTCAGTTTTCAGTTTTTATTGTTGAATTCGTTGTAATGGTAAAAATAGTAAACGATTTGAAAAAATTATAAAACTTTGCATAAACATAGTCACATATTCTAGATTTCATTTGGCGCAAGTTTCAGCTCATTTGGATAAGTATAAGTCAGTCAAACGTGAATAGTTCTGAGACTAGTTCAATCTGATTTTCAGATTTGCAGAGGTTGAGAACATCAACGTGATTGACTTACTTTCTAAAGTAATTTTCCAAAACTGTTTCAATCCATTAAAATAAATATCTTGAGGGCTTTGTAATTAAATTTGCAGACCATTTGGAGTCACCAATTAATCGAAATAAATTTTTCAAGTCGAATTATGGTTTCTGGCAAATTCATGCAATCAAACTGAAAACATAATTTCAAGGGGTTAGAAGTGGCATTTTAAGCTGAAATTTTTATGAGATGCGCTGAACATTTGAGAGTAGATGCTGTAGGATCTGCAAGGCACCACTAGAAGGGGGGGGTTGAATAGTGGGTGCGGAAAATGTGGTTTTTAAAATTGTTTTAAACCAAAAACCCAACTTCTGAAAACAGTTTCTGTTTTCAGGATCAGTTTTAAAACGTTTTGAAATCTAGGTTGCAGGTCTTCAAAAATTCTGAAATTTGGAGAGAACTTAGCCTCAGATGTTATGAGTGTCTCCTAAAAATTTCAGATTTAATTCAACCTCTAACCCCTTGAAAAGTCGTTGGTAGTCAGATTGCGCAAATCTACCAGAAACGGTATACTGATTTGAAAAATTAATTCCTATTTGTACACAACTCCAAATACTCTGAAATTTTAACCACTAACCCCTTATATGTTATATTTAAATGGGTTGAAACAGTTTTGCAAAATGTTTTTGGGAAGTTAGTCAAATACGATCAAAGTCTCAACCTTTGCAAGCCTGAAAATCAGACTGCACTAGTCTCAGAACTTTGGACGTTTGGTTGACTTATACTTATCCAAAAGGGTTGAAACTTGCGCCAAAAGAACCTTGAAACGTGTGGCTATGTTTCCTGAAAGTTTCGTGATTTTTGAAATTCGTTTACTATTTTTACAAACGTGATTAAAAACAGTAAACAGTGCTGAAACAGAAAATCAGTGCTGAAAGTAAATGACACCAAGAATTTTATACTGGTTCGGTTATCAACAACCTACTCCAGTCTTCAAGGAACACCTTCCTTGGTTCACACTAGTCAAACAACACAAATACACCTTACCACAAGGTTGATAGAGTTACACCTAACTCCAACCCTTTACAAACCTTGTATGGTTAATACAATTTGCACGAACACCACCACCTTGCAAGAATAAAGATTGATCACACCTTGATCAATCTTTTACAAAGATATATAATGAGTGGTGGTCTATATCAAGCCTATTCAAGATTGAAAGATATGAATACAATAGGCTTACAAGAAGAGAGAAAGAAAGAGAATGTAGAAGAAGAAGAGCTAGGCTTTTTGATCACTTTTGATTTGCAATGCTTGTTCTTGTTTTGTTTGCTCTCTTCTCTTTCCTTTTAATGATGCATGCCGTCCCCTTGTGTAGCCTCCCCCTCTTTAAAATTATCTTTTAAGTCCTTGGGAGAGTGTAAGACATCATTGTGACAAGGTCTTGCTTACTTGGCATCTTCTTATTGGATGATCATTTAAGCTTCGCTTACTTGGCTCCTTCTTATTGGATGAATGTTGTCATCATTGATGACTTGGAAAAATCTGAGAATTACACTTAAACATGTGCCAAAATCATCACAAAATAATTTCCATAGATCATAAGATATATCACATAAATTGCAAGACAAAAATCCTTCCCAACTAAGGCAAAAATCGGCCATATTGTGATATTGCCATGCTGAAAATTCAGCATGTGCATCATTCAATTTTATTCAAAATAGTGCCCAATTTACTTTGATTTTTCTTTATAAAATGAATCACCAATTTATGGTAATTATTCCTATCACATGAGAAATGAATATGGACATCTTTATGCTCTAAGATTCGGCCACCCTATGTCTCACACATGCTGAAAAAATTTCAGCATGTGTGATATGTAGAATATCACACTTTGTTTAATTTAAATAATATTCAAATCATTTCCATTTCTTCTTCCAATCAATCACACAATAAAAGATGATGAAATATATCATTTTAATGTGCTAAAATTCGGCCACCCAAGGTTACCATGCTGAAATTTTCAGCATGTGATATAAGAGAGATAAATTTTGAATTCTTACCATTTGTAGCTTCTCTCTTTAATTCACCAACATTGTATGATTGATCCTTGACCAATCAATATGCCAACAAGGCTCCAAATAAGCTCCATCTCAGCTGTAGGTGGCGTTGGATATGTATGTGTATGTGCTGAAATTTATTTTTGCTAACTTTGTAAAATAATGCACATTTAATAATACACACATGTTATATTCCAATCAGCCCTTAATTTAATTTTCTAGAACACTTTAAGATGTATATCATATGTAAAAAGTGTCTAGATACGTGTCACATGATGTACCAAAAACGTTCCATGTGTTGTGTGCGTATAAAACCGAATTTTCGATATTTATCGATTACCCGATTTTTCTCTAATTTAAATTCCAACTTTTGCACATGTTATATATATTATGTTATACATAATATATATAATATATACTTTAAATCTCAGCACTTGGCTGGTCTAAAGTGGTACCATTAGCATGTGACAAAATTAAACTTGGAATCTTCACATTTTGGCCTTAATGTGGGGTGATGTGTGTGTGCCAACATGGAAAGTATTTTTGGCTGAATTTTCTGTCATGTGCACGAAATTTTCATCAATTTTTGAAGTATAGGGGCTGGCCATTTATTTATGGCAAGTACGTGACACGTTGGCGAAGTTTCGGTATTCGTCCGATACGACAAATTTCGGTTTAGAACCTTTTATCGTGTCGTATTTGATTTGTCATCACCATATCTTGTATCATATGATATAAGACCTGCTCATAAATATGAGTTAAGTATAGTGGTGTGACGTTAACGTACGTACGTAAAATATATAACGTGTCGGTAGTACGTTGGAATACATGTGTATGTGCCTTTTTCAAAAAATCTGAAAATATATGTAATATATATATATATATGGCGTGACACATTAAAGAGGGGAGGAGGAGAAAACTTTCCTTCCTTAGCTTTGTTGCCTTTGTGCCTTTTCCAAATGTGGCTTCCTTTAATGAACTACTTAGTTTAATAAACTAAGTACTTCACTTAATGAACTAGTTTAGTTCATTAATAGTGGCACCTGAAAATAGTATAAACGCAACAAATGTTTGCCATATGATGTAAGCTTTAACGCTTCATGGCTCGTTAGTACGGCAACATAATATATAAGCTAAATAAGGCAAGTAATAGCAAAGTATCATGCATACATGTATATATCATGCATACATGTATATATCATGCACATTTATCTTATGCTCGTTTTTGTGCACATTTAAATCATGTATTTGAAAATCACTCAAACCCCTTTTTCTCTACAATCTCCCCCTTTTCATGATTTTCAAAATAACCTATACTCATGATTTAAATCATATCGCTCCCCCTTCAATCATGCATAAAATCAAAACCTGAATTTTAAATCCCAAGTCGCTCCCCCTTAATTTATGCAATTAGTATCTCTCTCCCCTTTAAATCATGCTTTCTCTCCCCCTTTATTTTGGAAAGCAAATGAAAAGATGCCTGTAAAGATGAAGAAAAAAATCATGCATTTCATATACGTGCGTTCGTAAGGGTTATTTATTCAACCTTTTGAAAATGTCCCTTTTGGTACCCACATTTGGGTGACCTTTCTAGGTCTTCCAAAAGGTGAGAAAGATGATGAGAACGCAACATAATATACTTTAGGTGCAACTGTATTTGGCCTTTGGCCAAGAACTCCTTTATACGCATTATATGTAGGACGTTTTTGATATGTCCTTGTGTTTGTATGCGTAGTGCGTGGATGGAATGAATGCCGTGTATGCATCACTCTTTTCTTTTCATATCTATATGGTACAAAATTGTATTTCGCATGATATGATGAAGAAGTGGGGCGTGATGAGGGAATAGGCAATTTTTGCGTCATCTTAGACGCCATTTGAGGCTTTGGGGTGTCTACTTTCTTAGACACAACAAACTTAGTTGGTTTGGTAGATACTTCATTAGTGTCAACGTATCCCAAACCCGTTTTGTCACTGTCATGCTTTTGTGATAAGATAATGCGATGCAGCATGTTAGATCCCGTGTCAAATTGTTTCACCTTTTTCTCTACATCTGTATTCCTTGATTTCAAGTTTGAAATCTCGGATTTCAATTCAGTGTTCTCGGATGTCAATGATAAAATTTCAGATTTTAATGAATTTATAATGCAAGACGACTCTTCTTTTGAATCGTTTAATTGAGACACAAGATTTGTGTTAGAAGATTCTAACAATTTCTTGTCTTCAATTAACCGTTTCTTCTGTTTTGCAAGAGTTCTAGCAAACTTATGTAATTCAAGATATTTAATATATAAATCATCATAAGATAGTTCAGAATCCGAGTCAGAATCATAATTTACCTCATTTTCAAATAGTGGAGGCATTTGGCTTGACATACCTTCTTGCTCGGTTTTGTCGCTAGTGGTTGCCATCTCACTAAGATTGTTGGATCCTTTTAGTTGTGAGTGTTCCTGCGCTCTGATACCAATTGTAGGATCTGCAAGGCACCACTAGAAAGGGAGGGGGGGTAGAATAGTGGGTGCGGAAAATGTGGTTTTTAAAATTGTTTTAAACCAAAAACCCAACTTCTGAAAACAGTTTCTGTTTTCAGGACCAGTTTTAAAACGTTTTGAAATCTAGGTTGCAGGTCTTCAAAAATTCTGAAATTTGGAGAGAACTTAGCCTCAGATGTTATGAGTGTCTCCTAAAAATTTCAGATTTAATTCAACCTCTAACCCCTTGAAAAGTCGTTGGTAGTCAGATTGCGCAAATCTGCCAGAAACGGTATACTGATTTGAAAAATTAATTCCTATTTGTACACAACTCCAAATACTCTGAAATTTTAACCACTAACCCCTTATATGTTATATTTAAATGGGTTGAAACAGTTTTGCAAAATTTTTTTGGGAAGTTAGTCAAATACGATCAAAGTCTCAACCTTTGCAAGCCTGAAAATCAGACTGCACTAGTCTCAGAACTTTGGACGTTTGGTTGACTTATACTTATCTAAAAGGGTTGAACCTTGCTCCAAAAGAACCTTGAAACGTGTGGCTATGTTTCCTGAAAGTTTCGTGATTTTTGAAATTCGTTTACTATTTTTACGAACGTGATTAAAAACAGTAAACAGTGCTAAAACAGAAAATCAGTGCTGAAAGTAAATGACACCAAGAATTTTATACTGGTTCGGTTATCAACAACCTACTCCAGTCTTCAAGGAACACCTTCCTTGGTTCACACTAGTCACACAACACAAATACATCTTACCACAGGGTTGATAGAGTTACACCTAACTCCAACCCTTTACAAACCTTGTATGGTTAATACAATTTGCACGAACACCACCACCTTGCAAGAATAAAGATTGATCACACCTTGATCAATCTTTTACAAAGATATATAATGAGTGGTGGTCTATATCAAGCCTATTCAAGATTGAAAGATATGAATGCAATAGGCTTACAAGAAGAGAGAAAGAAAGAGAATGTAGAAGAAGAAGAGCTAGGCTTTTTGATCACTTTTGATTTGCAATGCTTGTTCTTGTTTTGTTTGCTCTCTTCTCTTTCCTTTTAATGATGCATGCTGTCCCCTTGTGTAGCCTCCCCCTCTTTAAAATTATCTTTTAAGTCCTTGGGAGAGTGTAAGACATCATTGTGACAAGGTCTTGCTTACTTGGCATCTTCTTATTGGATGATCATTTAAGCTTCGCTTACTTGGCTCCTTCTTATTGGATGAATGTTGTCATCATTGATGACTTGGAAAAATCTGAGAATTACACTTAAACATGTGCCAAAATCATCACAAAATAATTTCCATAGATCATAAGATATATCACATAAATTGCAAGACAAAAATCCTTCCCAACTAAGGCAAAAATCGGCCATATTGTGATATTGCCATGCTGAAAATTCAGCATGTGCATCATTCAATTTTATTCAAAATAATGCCCAATTTACTTTGATTTTTCTTTATAAAATGAATCACCAATTTATGGTAATTATTCTTATCACATGAGAAATGAATATGGACATCTTTATGCTCTAAGATTCGGCCACCCTATGTCTCACACATGCTGAAAAAATTTCAGCATGTGTGATATGTAGAATATCACACTTTGTTTAATTTAAATAATATTCAAATCATTTCCATTTCTTCTTCCAATCAATCACACAATAAAAGATGATGAAATATATCATTTTAATGTGCTAAAATTCGGCCACCCAAGGTTACCATGCTGAAATTTTCAGCATGTGATATAAGAGAGATAAATTTTGAATTCTTACCATTTGTAGCTTCTCTCTTTAATTCACCAACATTGTATGATTGATCCTTGACCAATCAATATGCCAACAAGGCTCCAAATAAGCTCCATCTCAGCTGTAGGTGGCGTTGCATATGTATGTGTATGTGCTGAAATTTATTTTTGCTAACTTTGTAAAATAATGCACATTTAATAATACACACATGTTATATTCCAATCAGCCCTTAATTTAATTTTCTAGAACACTTTAAGATGTATATCATATGTAAAAAGTGTCTAGATACGTGTCACATGATGTACCAAAAACGTTCCATGTGTTGTGTGCGTAGAAAACCGAATTTTCGATATTTATCGATTACCCGATTTTTCTCTAATTTAAATTCCAACTTTTGCACATGTTGTATATATTTTGTTATACATAATATATATAATATATACTTTAAATCTCAGCACTTGGCTGGTCTAAAGTGGTACCATTAGCATGTGACAAAATTAAACTTGGAATCTTCACATTTTGGCCTTAATGTGGGGTGATTTGTGTGTGCCAACATGGAAAGTATTTTTGGCTGAATTTTCTGTCATGTGCACGAAATTTTCATCAATTTTTGAAGTATAGGGGCTGGCCATTTATTTATGGCAAGTACGTGACACGTTGGCGAAGTTTCGGTATTCGTCCGATACGACAAATTTCGGTTTAGAACCTTTTATCGTGTCGTATTTGATTTGTCATCACCATATCTTATATCATATGATATAAGACCTGAATATACTCATAAATATGAGTTAAGTATAGTGGTGTGAATTTAACGTACGTACGTAAAATATATAACGTGTCGGTAGTACGTTGGAATACATGTGTATGTGCCTTTTTCAAAAAATCTGAAAATATATGTAATATATATATATGGCATGACACATTAAAGAGGGGAGGAGGAGAAAACTTTTCTTCCTTAGCTTTGTTGCCTTTGTGCCTTTTCCAAATGTGGCTTCCTTTAATGAACTACTTATTTTAATAAACTAAGTACTTCACTTAATGAACTAGTTTAGTTCATTAATAGTGGCACCTGAAAATAGTATAAACGCAACAAATGTTTGCCATATGATGTAAGCTTTAACGCTTCATGGCTCGTTAGTACGGCAACATAATATATAAGCTAAATAAGGCAAGTAATAGCAAAGTATCATGCATACATGTATATATCATGCATACATGTATATATCATGCACATTTATCTTATGCTCGTTTTTGTGCACATTTAAATCATGTATTTGAAAATCACTCAAACCCCTTTTTCTCTACAGATGCTCTACAAATTTTATCCCTTTTGGAGGTCTCTAACTAGGTCTTTTAATTATTTCAAATCAGGATCTGAAAACAGGAGCTCTTTTCAGAAGTGAGGTTTTTGGTTTAAACCAAATTTTCCGCACCCACTACTCAACCCCCACTTCTAGTGGTGCTATATAGGTCCTACATCAAGGACAGGAGGGAGTCTCAAACCCATCAGCAATTCATTATTTCTGGAAACACTTGTGGAAGCTTAACACTTAGCCAAAGATCAAAATCTTTCTCTGGAAAGCGCTTAATAATTCCTTAGCAGTCAAAGGAAATTTTGCACAAAGATTACAAAACACGTCCCCAATATGCACACTCTACAATGTAAGGTCGGAAACCTTGTACCATTGTTTCTTTGAGTGCAAATGGACGAAGGAGGTATGGTGCAATTTTACCATTCCAAAAAATGTGCTCCAAGGATCGGTAATGGACATAGTGCAATGGAGTTTTGCGAACAATGAGGATGAACAACAAATACTCCTAACAACCTTATTATGGAGGATGTGGAAAGAGCGTTATGTAGTAGTTTTTGAAGGAAACAAGACTCAACCTAGTAGAGAACAAGTTTGAAATGAGGTATTAAACCTTAAGGACATGCTACTGGAAAAACACGATGAGCCTCGACATATGCTGAGGGGGAATGAACATGCACTTTCATGTTGGAAGCCACCAAGAGATGATGAAATTTCAATCAATGTGGATGCTGCTTTTAGAGAGGATGGAAGACAAGCTGCTGGATTGGTATTGAGACTGAGTGTCAGGACTGTTGAATGGGCAGAGTCATATGTACTAGTGAACAATTTGGATGTACTTCATGGTGAATTGCAAGCTATCTACTATGGTCTCAAATTTGCACATGACCGAGCAGACCAAAAAGTGGCGTTATGGTCGGATTGTTCAAAAGCCATAAACTTACTAACGGGTGCCCTTGATCCTTATCATCCTCTGTTTTCCTTGCTTGTGGAATGTAAAAGTCTGAAAAACTCACTTAGAAGGTGCGGGATAATTTTTACAAAGCGTGATGGAAATATGCCATCTCACCACCTAACAAAGATAGGACTTGAATATGCTATGCATATTATCTGGGGATCACCTCCCCCTCCTATTGTACTATCTACTACAATTACAGATTTGATGAATGAATAATCCACTCACCTTTCAAAAAAAATTCTTCATCATATTCCTTGTCTCCAAAACAAAACGTCTAATAGTTTAGTATGCCAAATTTGTTTAGCCGATATTCATTGCTCTTGGTTGCGATGTATTTTTAGAAAAACAATCTGGCAGGAAGTCTGTTTCTTCAAAGTTTAATCTATTACTTTTAACTGTAATTTATAACATGTGCATCCTTTGAATCCAGTTGGATGTCGAAATCGTCTATATCGAATGACTTTTTTTGATTGAAAGACCTATGTAGATAAGGTTTATGTCCATGTCTTCTTGTTGAGAAAAAGATTTTGAGTGATTTATAAATGCATGATTTAAATAGTACGATATTACGAAATGCATGACAAGTTTATTACTTGACACGTTTTTGTGATATACATGCCTCATATACTTTATATATATTGTTGCCGTACTAACAAGCCATGAAGCATTAAAGCTTACATCATATGGCAAACATTTGTTGTCTTTGAACTATTTTCAGGTGCCACCATTAATGAACTAAACTAGTTCATCAAGTGAAGTACTTAAGTTGATGAACTAACTAGTTCATTAAATAGAGATATATTTGGACAAAGCATGATGGCAAAAAATTTGAAAAAGGAAAGTCTCCTTCCCATTTGGATATACACGCTTATATATATATAGAGAGAGAGAGATTTTTTAAAAAAAGGTACAATACATATATTCCGACGTACTACTGACATGTTACACATATTACAAACGTACGTCAGCGTCACACCACTATATACACCTCATATTTATGAGTATATTCAGGTATTATATCATATGATATAAGTCATGGTGATGACAAAATTATAACGACACGTTACAAGGTTACAGCCCGAAAATTGTTGTATCGTGTGACTACCGAAACTTCGCCAACGTGTCACGCACTTGCCATATAAAGATGGCCAGCCCATATACTCCAAAAATAGCCAAAAATTTTGTGGCTCACATGTTAAATTCATCCATGAAATCATTCCATGTTGGCATACACAAATCACCCACAAATTAGGCAAAATTTATGGAGATTCCAAATTAAATTTTTTAGCACATGAAGCGCCACTTATTCAGCTTTATGAGCTGAATATCCACTTTATTTTATGATTATTATGTGTGACATAATATATATAACATGTGCAAAAAGTTTGAATTAAGTCGGAGAAAAATCGCGTAATCGACGAAAGTTGAAAATTCGATTTTCTACGAACACAACACATGGAACGTTTCTGGCATGACATGTAACATGTATTTAGACACTTTTTACACATTCAAGACCTTTTAAATTGTTCTAGAAAATTCAAATTAGGGCTGATTTGAATTTACCATATATGTGTAATTATTGTGCATTATTTTACAAAGATTACCAAAGTGAAATTCAGCACATAGTGCAAGACTTATTACACGCCATTCTTAGCCTTGATGCAACCTATGTGGAGCTTAGTTGGCATCTTAATTGGTGAAGAATATGCCACACAAGGTTAGTGACATAAAAGAGGGAGCTACATAAGGTAACAATTCAAACATTTTGCAAATGTAACAAATGCTGAAAATTCAGCAAGTGCCACTAAGCGCTGGCCGATTTTATGGTCTTGATGGTGTCTAATTGGCATCCCATAATTGAAGGGATTAAATGATGATTATTTGGCAGAATTTTGAACTCTTTTTGGCACATGTTTTGCAATTTATTCTCAGATTTTACAGCACACTAAGTGATGACAAAATTGGACCAATCATCAAGTGCCAAGTAAGCAAGGTCAAGTCATCCATCCAATCAAAATGTGCCAAGTGGGGAAGATTGTGTCATATCTACACAAGGCAATCTACCAAGGGCATTAAAGAGAATTCTCAACATGGTAGAAGACCTAAAGAGGATCATCTACTCTCTTCTTCTACATTTCTTTCTCCTTCTTTCTCTTTCAAGCCTATTGTTCATATATTCAAAATATTGTATATGTTGTACCCCAACCGTACTGTACTTGAAACTATGATGGAGTGGCGTAATGAAATATTAGTTCTTCCGAATACATTTTATTAAGTTATATTAAGGCTCCTTTAATTAAGTTCCCTTAACGTAGGTACTATATGATTATACAAGTGAGTGTTATGAAGCGTGTGAAATGACCATTTCACCCCTCCAAGATCATGGAGTTTTTGGCCACAAGGCCTTAAGAGGACCTTAGAGTATTTTCCTTTTTATAAGAAGGCTAACCTAAATGGCCCTCTTAAAAGCAAGACTAAAAGCCTACACAATAAATTAGATATTATAAGTAATAATATAATTATGTAAGTATATATTAAGAAATGAGTGAAAAGACAAAAATACCCTCCCTACCCCTTACGAAAATCGGCCACACAAGGGGGATTCTAGAACCCTCCTTAAATTTGCAATATTCCCTTTTTTATAATACTATTATTGAAAAATAATAAAGTAAGGATGAAATGCTAAGCATGGGAGACAAGGATAGTCAAAGTGCAAGACACAAGATGTGCTTCCTTCTTTCTATGCACACATGGGAATTTCTTGTCCCCTTTGTCTCCCCTCCAAGCGCCGGCCACCTCCCTTCAAACCCCATGAAGATTTCTTCAGGTTCATACTAAGAATCTCACCTTCATCTCCTAGTCTCAACACTCTCAAGAGCTCCCCTAAGCAAACCATTCAAGAATCATTGAACACTTGGACAACTTCTCCATCCTCATCATCCATACGGCTAGAAGGAGCTAGGAATCTCAAGTCTCATCCTCAAGCTTCAAAGACTCATCTAGGTAAGTTGCCTGTTGAATATCCTAGGTGATTTTGCACATTGAAAATGATGGAGCTCACATTGTACCCTTCTTTCCTTGCTAAAAACGTGACCTTCAAGTGGTCACTAGGTGAAGTTCCTTCAAGCCACTAAGAGAGGCTAACTTCTTGGTGGGTTGGATTCATCTTAACCTCCCTTCAAGCTTCACTTTGGTAAGACAATCTAGCCTCAAACTAAGCTCTATTATATGTTTAAATAGTGACTAACATCTATCTCCACTCCTCCTCCAAAAATCGTGTGCTATGTGTGAAGTTGGAGGAAGACTTCAATCCATTTCAAACAAAGCTCAAGCTAGAAGAAAGCTCTAAGATTGAAAGAGACAAGTATACTCTAGATAATATTGAATTCTTTGTGAAGTGTATGCTTGAATGACTAGCTATTTTAAGATATGAATCTTAGTGGAAATACTAAGCTTAAAGCATGAGAACTTAGTTATTCCTTAAGAAAAGTGACTTGCATGTGTGAAATTATTCCAAAGATGAGTTCTTTGCCTACATTGAATATGAATCTGTTGTATGTCTAAGTTAAACATGGTAAGATTCCTCCTTATTACCATGGAAGGGGACGGCTTGAAGGGAGAAGGTAGGAGTGAACATTGGTTCTTGTGAAGCATATATCTTGTGAAGCAAAAGATGTATGAAAGTTTTATGTTTGAATGATTTATTACATGGGTGTATTATGTTCATTTTAAAACGAAGTATGAACCCTTTCTTGTGTAAGAAACGGTCTGTTTTTGGGGAGTATGTGATACATAAATTAATTGTACCAAAGGTAAACTTTATTAGGTACAAAATGGGCAATAATGATGTGTGCTATGTGTAAGTTTCAAGATTGTTTTGGCATGATTCATGGGTAGCCTAAAGAATGTCATGAGACCTGGAATGAACATGTTGAAATGTGTATCTAATGGTTATTAAATTATTTTAAGGGATGAAGTTGGTTGGAAATTGTTTGAACAATACAAAATGATGAAATGCTGGAATCACTGGAGCAGGACAGTTTTGTGTAGCTGCTCGAGTGACTTGAAAATGAACCTTAGAAGTGTTCAAATGAGCTGATTTTTGGCATGATGTTATCACTATGTGTGTAGTAAATCTGTGAGTTAGGAATTTTGGTAAAAGGACTTGTGGTTTGGTCAAAATAGAATTTTTGGTACAACTGGTCATTTCAAATTCTGCATGTACCTTGTTTTGGAAAAATAATTAGATGACCCCTCTAAACCTATTGGATTGCCTTGGAATGTTTATGGTAACTACTTAAGACATAGATGAACCTGTCCATGTAAAGAAATAAACTTGAAACCACTGTTATGATGGTTAATAACTGAGTTGGAGTTCATGATACAAAACTTGTACTGGAACTGGACAGTTTTTGAGTAGCAAATTGTTCGGCCTGAAAGAGAACCTTAGGAATGTGAAAATGATCTGATTTTTGGTATAATGATAGCTATATATGTAGTAAATTTGAGAGGTAGAATTTCGGTAAAAGGAGTTGTGGTTTGTCCTTAATGTAATTTTTAGTGAGGACTGGTCATTTCGGATTCTGTATGTACCTAGCTTGGGAAAATAATTATCTTAAACTTATTGGATTACCTTGAAATTTTTATGGTACTTACCTTAGACATAGATGTACATGTTCATGTAAAGAAACTAGCTTAACACCACCATTTTGATGGGTAACTACTGAATTGAAGGTGACATTACAAAACTGGAAAACAAGACAGAATTATGGGATTAGTTAGAAGGCCTTAGTCTTATGGATTTGGACATGTATGAACTGTTTGGGCCCAGGTATATTACTCCTTGATGTGTTTACTGTGTTTCCCAGGTATTGGCCCAAATTAATTAAGATTTTATGGTCTTGGAAATTAAGGAAAGGGTGGGTACTGTACTGCTGGATTCAGCAGTACACTTTTTAGCTACTTAATGATTTAAGGGTCTTACTCACCTTGAAACGTTACGAAACTTTTATGGCATGTAGATAAGACCCCATTATGCATGTGTATGGCAAGAGATTATGAAAATAAGCCTGATTTGTTATGTTGGAGGCCTCATGAACAGAACATAAATTCTGTAAAATTTCCAGCTCATGGAATTATGCCTATGTCACGTTCTAAGTAATTTTTTTAAGATAATTCATGCAGTGACTTGCATTGCATATCATCCCGTGTATCACGCATGATCATGTGCATCATGAATCTGATTTTCTAAGATTTTCCGTATGCAAGCAAGTTCTTTTCAAGCAAGCAAGTTTTCGTTATGCACGTAAGTTGCTTATGGTCCCATGTTTTCAAAAGAAAAGCTCTATGACTTCTTTGCCTGCTAAGCATGCTCATAACCCGAGCCAAAACCAGGGTTAATAGGTCTGATGACATGTTTTGGACCCGATCCAGGCCTGGGGTTAATCGGCCTGTTGACATGTTCTGGACCCGTCCCAGGCTCGGGGTTAATTGGTCTGATGATATATTCTGGACCCGTTCAGATCTATAGTTAATTGGTCTGATGATATGTTCTGGACCCGTCCCAGATCCGGGGTTAATTTGTCTGATGATATGTTCTGGACCCGTTCAGATCCGGGGTTAATTGATCTGACACTCTGTTTTGTTATGCCTATTTTGTGGGACCAAATGATGATTTTTGCCACAACATGACATCATGCATTGCATCATGCATATTCCATGTGCACATTGCATGATAGGATGTTTAATTTATGAAAAGGTATGAATTAATCATGATGCATCACATGTGCATACTCATACATGCTGCATTTCATGGCTAGTCGAATGATTGATGTAATGATACTTATGCTATGATGTTATGACTTATTATCTCCTAAGTTATGATCTTAATGGGATTCCTTGTCTTATAAGTTATGATCTTATTTCCTTACGGGTAATGGATTAAAGGTCAGGTATGTTATGGATCCAAACTTTTTGGGGTTTGGTTCTTGTGTATACTTTCCATTTAATTCATGATTGTTTATGGTATTCTTGCTGGTGACTTTGACACTCACCCCCTTATTTTTCCTCCCAGAGCCTGCAGGAAAATGGGTAGAGTAGATTGATGATGAGCCTAGAGTTTCATATCTGTGAGCCTGCGAGTGGATAACAGTTTAGGGATTCTCTTATGATGGGTTTATGTTTTGATGGACTTTCGATGGGGACTATGATTTCCGGATTTTACTTTATGTTCAAACAGGGTTGTAAATTTTATTTCAGATATTCGGAATGTATGTTTAAAAGTTTTAATTCTGCCTAAATTTTGCTACCATGTTAAATGTTAACATGGAAGTCCATGACTTAAGTTATGGATTTTCGCATGTTAAGCATGACGCTTTGTACTCTCCGTAGTGAAGTACGGCAGGTGCACCGCATCCGGCTAGGCCAGGGTGCGGGGCGCTACAGGTGGTATCAGAGCCCAAGCTCTAGATTCGGACAGAATATAGAATTAAGTTATGACTTTAGAAATCTAAGTTTGACCTTAGACCTAAGTCATGATGTTACAAAAGGGTTGACCTTAGACTGTACGTTAGGGTCTTGACCTAATAATAAAGCCCTAGTCGATGAAATTTTATGTCATAGAATTTAATTCATATTTTATCTTATTGAATACCCATTTGAATTGGATTATGAATTAAATTCTATCGCTTATCTAGATATTTTAGCCTTGAATAAAATTCTGACGCTCCGTAGTGCAGATGGCATCGCAGTCGGTAAACAGGCCTTATCACTGTCACCCCCCGGGAAGCAGTGGGTTTTACTATCGACAGCTAGTTAGAGCACATGTTCCGAGATTTGGTGGGGAGTCTAATTCGGAGGAGACAGAAAGATGGTTAAATGAACTCGAAAGTAGCTTTTTACTGATACAAGTGCCTGATGAGGTAAGGGCACGAATTATCCAGCCATTTTTGATTGGTAAGGCCAGCCAATGGTGGAGGACTTGTATCCAGCCACTGCCCCGACCGGTAACCTGGGCAAAGTTTCTAGAAGAGTTTTGTGAGTTCTTCCTCTCTCAAGACTTAATCACGAGGAGGATTGAGGAATTTGACACATTAAAACAAGGGCCAGGCATCAGCATCTCAGAGTATGCTTGTCGGTTCACTACTTTGGGTCGGTATGTTCCTTTGATCATGGAGGATGAAAAGTATAAGGTGATCAGGTTTATGCACATTTTAGATCTCCAGATCAAGATTCGGTTGGTCAAGGCGTATTCAAGAACTTTTAACGAATTATTCGAGGACTGCTACAGAGCAGAACGCGATAGTAAGATAACGGAAGGACGAAATAAACAACTTAACAAGCGTATTAAGAAACGAAGTAGGAGGTGGGAGCCGTATCCTCATATGGCTAACAAAGAAACAACCAAGGTACGCCTAATTGCACAATTAAATGTGAGGTACCTATGTTCTACTTTCCTATTAACCAAGTAAAGTGGCTATGATATTTTTCTTTAAGTTCTGATGAGTATACCATAAGTAAGTGAGGTTATTAGTGGTAGTATGACCAAGGTACCCTCATTTGACCGATTCTCACATTGTATAAGATTTAAGTTAAAAATTATACTGTTGCATCACTTATTTTAAAAGATCATTGTATGAGAATAACAAATGCAAGACGATTGATTCTACTGACACACGATATGTTATGGACTGTTATGTCGCCAGTGTGACATCGGTACCGAGGTGGTAGATGTCAAGGACATATGTTTACGTTATGACCGAGTATAACACCGTGTTTGGGACTCAGGGTCTCCGTCATGATGCGTCACCGTTAGCACATGCACATGTTTATATTGTACATGTACTATATGGAGAATCGATCGGCATATCGTGTGCTATTATTCTTATCAAGAGTACTATAACCAAATTTGAAAACGTTATGACTTCATGACATGAAAACGCCATTTTAGGCAAGCTATGAAAAGCAAGTCATGATTATGAAAATCATGTTTTATGTGATCAGGCCACCTTAAGATGATGATTAAGAATTCCCTTTCTATGAAGACACCTCACCGAAGGGCGCCTGCTGAACTGAAAGAAAACTAAAGGAATAATTGTGTGAGCTTTTAGGGAAGAAACTTACCCACCCCAGCGTTTCGCCTTGGGGTGCTCCCGTGTTATTCGTACAGAAGAAGGATGGAGGCATGCGTCTTTGCATAGATCATAGAGAACTTAACAAGATCACCATAAAGAATAAGTACCCTCTATCTAGGATCAATGATCTATTTAACCAGCTTCGGGTAAGCAATTGACAAGTAGTGTATTGTTCGGAAGTCAGGTAAATTGCTTAGCTAACCTGTATGTTGGTATTTCTTAAGGATGAATTCATAGAAAGGTTGTAAGATGATGAAGCGTTACGGGACTGTATTAGAGAGATATAAAACAATGGCCATTGAGAGGCGAAATGGGGAATCCCATAAGATATGATGTTTGGGTCGAGAGTTTATAAGTTGAGAATATCCAACACACTCCAGCAGCGACGTTACGATTTGGCATGTTCTCGTTTCATATGCATAGCATGATGTTTCAAATGTTTTATGAACAAGCGAACAGTGACACTTTTATGCTTTTTATGTTTTAAAAAGAGAAAACAAAGATTTTATGATGAACAAGAAATATTTGAAATATCATGAAAGGACATAGGTTTCAAAGAAGAAACCATGATTCTTAGTTTGATTTTATGAGATGATTGCGAAAGTAAAGTTGTTACGTAGTAAGTCGATCAACGAGACGGATGAATTGGGCAAATACCTTGTGAAGAGCTTGGTATATGAACTTTTATGGGAATTATTCCGGATGTCATTGGATGCTGTTTCATATGTAAGATGACCGTCACATGTTTACAAAAAGGATGTTTACAGAAAAGAGCTAATGATCTACATCCCAGAGTTAATGATCTCTGCCAGGTTTTGCATGTTTTATGAAGAGAAAATCTTCAGCATTTCATGATCATGCTTCATGCTTCATGCATTATTACTAACCCCAGAATGAATACCATTATCAGTACGTAGTTTCAAGATTGAAAGTGCTTAAGATGTGAGATGGGTTACGGTAATGCCTTTAGAAAATTAAGAATAATTTCCGATGTGACCTCTAAGATGAGTTGAACGAAGCAGTTCTGAGGGAACTAGATAGACACATCTTATATAGAGGAGCCCCTGAAGATCGTTGATTGGAAAGAGAAGAAGTTGAGGAAGAGATCCATACCTATGGTGAAAGTCCAGTGGAAACACCATTATGGAGAAGAAGCCACATGGGAAACTGAGGAAGACATGAAGAATAGATACCCCCATCTTTTTGACTAGTTCTCTTAAGTTTCGATGACGAAACTTATGTTAAGGGGGGAGGATGTTGTACCCCAACCTTACTGTACTTGAAACTATGATGGAGTGGCGTAATGAAATATTAGTTCTTCCGAATACATTTTATTAAGTTATATTCAGGCTCCTTTAATTAAGTTCCCTTAATGTAGGTACTATACGATTATACAAGTGAGTGTTATGAAGCGTGTGAAATGACCATTTCACCCCTCTAAGACCATGGAATTTTCGGCTACAAGGCCTTAAGAGGACCTTAGAGTATTTTCCTTTATATAAGGAGGCTAACCTAAATGGCCCTCTTAAAATCAAGACTAAAAGCCTACACAATAAATTAGATATTATAAGTAATAATATAATTATGTAAGTATGGATTAAGAAATGAGTAAAAAGACAAAAATACCCTCCCTACACCTTGCAAAAATCGGCCACACAAGGGGGATTCTAGAACCCTCCTTAAATTTGTAATATTCCCTTTTTTAATACTATTATTGAAAAATAATAAAGTAAGGATGAAATGCTAAGCATGGGAGACAAGGATAGTCAAAGTGCAAGACACAAGATGTGCTTCCTTCTTTCTATGCACACATGGGAATTTCTTGTCCCCTTTGTCTCCCCTCCAAGCGCCGGCCACCTCCCTTCAAACCCCATGAAGATTTCTTCAGGTTCATACTAAGAATCTCATCTTCATCTCCTAGTCTCAACATTCTCAAGAACTCCCCTAAGCAAACCATTCAAGACGCATTGAACACTTGGACAACTTCTCCATCCTCATCATCCATTCGGCTAGAAAGAGCTAGGAATCTCAAGTCTCATCCTCAAGCTTCAAAGACTCATCTAGGTAAGTTCCATGTTGAATATCCTAGGTGATTGACACATTTAAAATGACGGAGCTCACATTGTACCCTTCTTTTCTTGCTAAAAACGTGACCTTCAAGTGGTCACTAGGTGAAGTTCCTTCAAGCCACTAAGAGAGGCTAACTTCTTGGTGGGTTGGATTCATCTTAACCTCCCTTCAAGCTTCACTTTGGTAAGACAATCTAGCCTCAAACTAAGCTCTATTATATGTTTACATAGTGAATAACATCTATCTCCACTCCTCCTCCAAAACCTGTGCTATGTGTGAAGTTGGAGGAAGACTTCACTCCATTTCAAACAAAGCTCAAGCTAGAAGAAAGCTCTAAGATTGAAAGAGACAAGTATACTCTAGATAATATTGAATTCTTTGTGAAGTGTATGCTTGAATGACTAGCTATTTTAAGATATGAATCTTAGTGGAAATACTAAGCTTAAAGCATGAGAACTTAGTTCTTCCTTAAGAAAAGTGACTTGCATGTGTGAAAATTATTCCAAAGATGAGTTCTTTGCCTACATTGAATATGAATATGTTGTATGTCTAAGTTAAACTGGTAAGGTTCCTCCTTATTACCATGGAAGGGGACGGCATGAAGGGAGAAGGTAGGAGTGAACATTGGTTCTTGTGAAGCATATATCTTGTGAAGCAAAAGATGTATGAAAGTTTTATGTTTGAATGATTTATTACATGGGTGTATTATGTTCATTTTAAAACGAAGTATGAACCCTTTCTTGTGTAAGAAACGGTCTGTTTTTGGGGAGTATGTGATACATAAATTAATTGTACCAAGGTAACTTATTAGGTACAAAATGGGCAATAATAGGTGTGCTATGTGTAAGTTTCAAGATTGTTTTGGTATGATTCATGGGTAGCCTAAAGAATGTCATGAGACCTGGAATGAACATGTTGAAATGTGTATCTAATGGTTATTAAATTATTTTAAGGGATGAAGTTGGTTGGAAATTGTTTGAACAATACAAAATGATGAAATGTTGGAATCACTGGAGCAGGACAGTTTTGTGTAGCTGCTCGAGTGACTTGAAAATGAACCATTAGAAGTGTTCAAATGAGCTGATTTTTGGCATGATGTTATCATTATGTGTGTAGTAAATCTGTGAGTTGGAATTTTGGTAAAAGGACTTGTGGTTTGGTCAAAATAGAATTTTTGGTACAACTGGTCATTTCAAATTCTGCATGTACCTTGTTTTGGAAAAATAATTAGATGACCCCTCTAAACCTATTGGATTGCCTTGGAATGTTTATGGTAACTACTTAAGACATAGATGAACCTGTCCATGTAAAGAATAAACTTGAAACCACTGTTATGATGGTTAATAACTGAGTTGGAGTTCATGATACAAAACTTGTACTGGAACTTGACAGTTTTTGAGTAGCAAATTGTTCGGCCTGAAATAGAACCTTAGGAATGTGCAAATGATCTGATTTTTGGTATAATGATAACTTGATATGTGTAGTAATTTGAGAGGTGGAATTTAGGTAAAAGAAGTTGTGTTTTGTCCTTAATATAATATTTAGTGAGGACTGGTCATTTCGGATTCTGTATGTACCTAGCTTGGGAAAATAATTAAATGACCCCCTTAAACTTATTGGAATTGCCTTGCAATTTGTATGGTACTTACCTTAGACATAGTTGTACATGTTCATGTAAAGAAACCAGCTTAAAACCACCATTTTGATGGGTAACTACTGAATTGAAAATGACGTTATAAAACTGGAAGAAAGGACAGAATTATGGGATTAGTTAGAAGGCCTTAGTCTTGTGGATTTTGACATGTATGAACTGTTTGGGCCAGGTATATTACTCCTTGATGTGTTTACTCTGTTTCCCAGGTGTTGGCCCAAATTAATTAAGATTTTATGGTCTTGGACATTAAGGAAAGGGTGGGTACTGTACTGCTCGATTCCGCAGTACACTTTTTAGCTACTTAATGATTTAAGGGTCTTACTCATCTTGAAACGTTACGAAAATTTTATGGCATGTAGATAAGACCTCATTATGCATGTGTATGGCAAGATATTATGAAAATAGGCCTGATTTGTTATGTTGGAGGCCTCATGAACAGAACATAAATTCTGGAAAATTTCCAACTCATGGAATTATGCCTATGTCACGTTCTAAGTAATTTTTTTAAGATAATTCATGCCATGACTTGCATTGCATATCATCCCATGTATCACGCATGATCACGTGCATCATGAATCTGATTTTCTAAGATTTTCCGTATGCAAGCAAGTTCTTTTCAAGCAAGCAAGTTTTCGTTATGCACGTAAGTTGCTTATGGTCCCATGTTTTCAAAAGAAAAGCTCTATGAATTTCTTGCCGGCTAAGCATGCTCATAACCCGAGCCAGACCCGTGGTTAATATGTTGTACACCAACTATAATGTACTTGAAGCAATGACGAGTTGATGTAATGCAAATAATGATTCCTTCACGTGCATTTTACTTAAGTCAAATTAGCGCTTCTTTATTTAAATTCTTTAAATTCATTTAGGACAGACACTAATAGTTATATAAGCGAACGTCACAAAGGTGTGTGATACACCTTGTAAATCGGCCAAAGCCATTGATCACCCTTGAAGTAATCTCGTTTTATAAGAATACAAACTTAAATGATCCTCAAAAGACATATTGAAAAAAATCATATTAGATAAAATAAATAATAGCATAAATTATACAAATATGAGATATGATAAATGTGAAAAGACAAAAATACCCCCAAAACCCCCAAGAATTCAGCCAAGGCATGGAGAGTCTCTAGAATTCTCTAGCCATTTCTAGTATTTAAAGAAATTACTTAAATTATAATGTATAATTAAAAGAGTCAAAAGCAAGCATGCAAGACAAGCATGCAAAAATAAATAATAAAATAAGGAGGGAATCAAGCATGAAGGGGGCAAAAGTTGGTCAAGACACCAAAGACCAAGGCCTTGTCTTGTGTTTTCCCTTCCTTTTTGACCACTTCCACCGTTGGCCCCCTCCCCCTTACAACCCCCTAGATTTTTTAAATTTGCAAGACAACCTTCCTTCTTTCTATCTTGCTCTCCCTCAAGAAAGCATTCCAGCACTTTCTCCACACTTAGCCACAAACTCCTTCTTCCCTCAAGCCTACGGTTGGGAAGCAATTAGGAGGCTCACACTCTCTCTCTTCAAGCTCAAGAAGTATTTAGGTAAGCCTCATTCCAAGTTCCTTAAGTAAATTCTTCATGCCAAATAATGAAGCTCACATGGGTGCCTTTTTTCCACCTCAACCCGTGACCCTCATGGTCCACGAGGTGCTAAGACTTCAACTCTTTTAGGTGGTGCAATCTTGTGATACTTGAAGCTCCATTCAAAGTCCCACTTTGGTAAGAAGATCTAAACTCAAAATAGTTCTATTTTCATCAAAGAACGATACTACATTCTCCCTCATTTCCTTCCAAAAACTGTATGCTCATGAGTGAAGGAGGAGGAAGATTTCAACTCATCTCATCCAATATCCAAGCTAAGAAAAGAGCTTTAGCTTGAAGAGGCAAGAATACACTAAACTCTCATGATTTATTTGAAGAATTAGTGGCTTGAATGGTTAGAATGTTCCTAAGATGTGATCTTTAGTTGAATATACTAAGTTCCAGATTGTATCTTAGTAATTTCTTAAGAACAATGCCTTGCATGTGATTAATTCCTTCAAATATGAAATCCTTTCTTACATTCAAGGTGATATGAGGCTGTTTTAGGATGAATTAAGGTTCAACTAAGTGACCCTAGGCAAGAATAGCTCTTGGATAAAACTTAAGAATCATCAAAGTGACATGCAAGTGCTAGTTGTAATTTTACAAGTTTACTTGGTAGGATTAAAAATGAACTAGCTTGTGGATGTGTTGCATGTCTAAATAAATGTTGTAAATATGTGTATGACCTCTCAAAACTTTTGGCCATAGGGGTGAATGATAGTGAACTTGAACTCCAAGAAAGAGCATATCTTGTGAACTCTAAGACATATGGAATTTGCCTGTTAAGTGACTTATTACATGAGTGTGTTTGTGCTCAAAATTTTTAATGTGACATGGATATGTTGATACATGCACACGGCCAAGAATGAGGGGTGAATGATGTGTAACTTAGTTGTGCCAAGAATAGCCTTAATAAGGTGCAAAGTGGGTAAAAATGATGAGTGTTGTGTACAAACCCCCACTGTTTTGGACTAATTCAAAGGTGACTCAATAAAAAGCATGGAATCTGGATATTCATATTTCAAAGGGTGTGTGTGGTGAACCTTAATCTATTTCATAAGAACAAGACAAATTGTGGACACTTGACTTGAAAAGTTGGCAAAACATCAAACCACTGGAGCTGGACAAAATTGGGCAGTATGTCGTGTGACCTCAAAATGAACCTTTCTGACGTGCTATAAAATTGATTTTTTGTATGATGTTAGCCCTATGTGTGTAGCAAATATGAGAGTTGGAATTTTGGTAAACTAAGTTGTGGTTTATTTTTAATAAATTATTTGGAAAAACTGCTCAGGCTGGAAATCCTGGAACTGGGCAGAATTGAATCACGTTTTGAATGGCTTAAAAGTGGATCTTGTAGACCTTCAATAAAGATGATTTGATATGAAGTTAGCCTTATGTGTGTAGAAAATATGAGAGCTAGAATTTTGGTAAAATAAGTTATGGATTATTTGTAAGAAATTATTTGGTAAAACTGCTCCAGCTGAAACTACTGAAGCTGAACAGAATTAAGTAACGAGTTTCTTGACCCAAAAATAAACCTTAGAAACATGAAAATAGGCTAAATTTCTAGGATGCTAGTTCCGCATGTTTATGACGTGTGAGTTGGAATTTCAGAAAACAGAATTACGGTTTTGCCACAATTGAATTTTTAGTAAAATTGGTCAGTCCAGTTTCAGCACACGACCCATTTAGAAAAATGATTAAATGCCCCTTTAAGGTCATTGGATTGTTCTGGAAATTTTATGTTAATCACCTAAGGCATATAGGAGTATGACTATGCAAAATAATCAATTTGTTATTATCGTTTTAATGGGTATTTATGGATTTAAAGTTAAGGAATTAAAACTGGAAATCTGGGCAGAATTCAGCATGCACTCTTAATAATAATTTTAATGGTTTAAGGGCCTTATTCACATTTGAAAGTTACAAAAACTTCACGACATGGAAACAGGACCCCATAATCATGAAGTAAAAAGCTAGGAAATTCTAGTTTCCGAAATCGTGCTTGTTGACATGCTATAAGAAATAATTATGATAATTCATGCCATGACTTGCATTGCATCTCATTTCATGTATCATGCATGATCATATGCACCATGAAACTTATTTTATGAATTTTCCGCATGCAAGCAAGTCTTTCCAAATAAATACGTTTTCGTTATGCATGAAAGTTTTATGGTCCCATGTTTTTAAAGAAAGCTTTATGATTCCCTTGACGGCCAAGCATGCGACTAACCCGACTCTAGACCCGGGTTTAATTGATCTGTTGTCATGATATGTTTGGACTCGTTCAGATCCGGAGTTAATTGATCTGATACATGTTCTAGACCCGTTCAGATCTGGGGTTAATTGATCTGATACATGTTCTGGACCCTTTCAGACCCGGGGTTAATTGGTCTGATAACATGTTCTGGATCCGCTCAGATCCGGGGTTAATTGATCTGACACTCTGTTTTTTTATGAATATTTTATGGGACCACATGACGATGATTTTTACCATGACGTGACATCATGCACTGCATCATGCATATTCCATGCGGCATTACATAATAAATGTTTATGGTATAAAGGATAACGACAATGTGAGAACTGTGTTACCTAAAGTATAATTTAGGTTACATTCAGGCGGATTAAGGATCTATGGTCAGGTATGATGAATGTTGAGATTACTGGGGTTCTACATTCATGTTATAATTCTTTATTTATTTCATGGTGGTTTATTGTATTCTTGCTGGGTGATTTTATCACTCACACTTTTATTTTTCCCCAGAGACTGATAATGCTAAGATAGAGTGGATCGAGGATGAGCCGAGATTGCCATATCCGTAGGCAAGGAAATCTAAAGAAGACAAAGCTTAAGGACTTTTGTGCGGCCATGATGTTTGTATTATGAACAATGTTGAACTCCTCTAGATTTTGGTTATGTCATTTTGCGGACTACTACTTTTGGGGACTTATTATTCTGTGATGCATGTTACTTAAAAGTTTTAATTCTGCCGAAATTTTGCTACCATGTGAAATGTTAACATGGAAGTCCGTGGCTTAAGTTATGGATTTTCGCATGTTATGCATGACGCTTTGTACTCTCCTTAGTGAGGTACGGCGGGTGCACCGTATTTAGACGAGGTCTGGGTGCGGGGCGCTACAGGTGGTATGAGAGCCCAGGCTCTAGATTTCGGGCTGAACGTAGAACTAAGTTATGACCTTAGCAATCTAAGTTTGATCTTAGACTTAAGTCATGATCTTAGATGAGTGATGGCCTTAGAACTAGGACCACTTAGACCGGTTTAGGATGAAAATTAATAAATTAATCCTGATTTATGAAAGCCAGGTCTATAACGTAAGACATGCCCTTTTCTTCCCTATTTAAAATTTTCGAATTATGGGTCCTAGTCAAAATAATTTGGTTTTATTCCGATCTTCTAAGTAAATCTTAACACCCCATAGTGCAGATGGTGCGACCGTGCGACAGACCTCATAGGGCACGACCAGCTGCTCAGGAGCCCATTCCTCTGCCACCAGCTCAGGTCCCGCCGCCACCACAGCCGGACCAGAATCCTCCAGTCTATATAATCCACCACCAGCACTGCAGGCACCTATTCCTCCAGTCATCCCAGACATGAATGCCTTTCAGGCCTTTTGCCAAGTTGTCACTCAGATCGGGCAAGGCCTAATCCATCAGAATGCTCCACCTCATCCGCACTAGCCTGTGAGAGATGCCCAGTATTACTTTGAGAAGCTAAAGAGAGCTAATGTACAACCGTTCGAGGGAAAACCAGACCCCGATACAGCAGAAAAGTGGTTGGATGAAGTTGAAAACTTTTTGAGTTAATTCAACCCGTAGACGAGATGAAAGCCCAAGCCATCAGACCTTTCCTTATCAGTGAAGCAAACCAATGTGGAAGACGAACCTGCATCCTTTGCCCAGACCAATTGCCTGGGAAAGATTTCTGCAAGAATTTCACAAGTTCTATATCCCTCCGTCGGTCAAGTTACAAAAGAGGCGTGAGTTTGAATCCCTGAAGCAAGAGCCTGGTATGATGGTAGCAGAGTATGCAAATAAGTTCATCGCGCTAGGGAGATTTCAGCCTGTCACCATGATTGATGAAGAGACAAAAATGCTGAAGTTTGAAAGAGGGCTGAATCCAAGAATCCGGACATGGTTGGTGAATGCAAATCCCACAAATTTTGGAGCTCTTTTGGACGCATGCTACCGGATTAAGAGAGACATTATCCGACGAGACGATGTGGGACAAAAGAGAGAAAGACATGGAACTGGGAATGAGAAGTACAGAAAGGTAGCTAAGAAGAATTTCCGAGGGTCAGTTCGACAAGGAAACCCTCAGGGTCAGAATCAGCGCCGCCACATCCTCAGAATCATCAGCAGAAGAATCAGACTCCACCCCAGCAGCCAGCTATACCAATATGCCCTCAGTGCCAGAAGAAACACATGGGAGAGTGTTGATGGAAGAGTGGGAAATGTTTTGGCTGCGGCAAGGATGGCCATTTGATTAAGGACTGCCCAGAAGAGGAGCGCAGCAACAGCAAAAGAATCAGCGGCCACGTGCAAATTCAAGGGTGCACGTCATGACAAAAGCAGATGTTGAGGAGACAGCAGACGTAGTGATGGTAAGATTTAAAGTTTTATGCCTTCAATACGTTTTACTTATACATACCTATTATATTGCTTAGTAAATTGTGCATGGTTCAGGACCTATCTTAGTGTGTAGCATACCCGCAAATGTGTTGTTCGACAGTGGCACCAGCCACTCATTTATCTCAAGAAAGTTTGCTAAGAATATCGGTCATAACTCAGTCAGACTAGAATCACCCTATAGAGTACAAGCAGCTGGTGACCAGGTACTTGTTTCTCATCACATCTTCAGAAATTGCGCACTCGAGTTCGATGATCAGCGGTTTGAGGCCAATTTAATTCCCTTATCTATGAGTGATTTTGACGTGATTCTCGGAATGGACTAGCTCTCAAAGAATCATGCTCACATTGATTGCCGAAATAGGCATGTTATAATTAAGAACCTGACCCAAGATGTGTCATTCCAGGGAGGAGCTAAATTAAAGAAACCATAAAAGAAAATCTATGTTAATGCAGCTCGTGCCAGCCGAGCATTGAAGAAAGGCCACGAGGGGTTCTTCGTCTATATCCTAAATGCTGAGCTGGTGAGTCCTACCCTTGCACAAGTCCCAGTTGTTAACGAATATCCTGATGTATTCCTTGATGATTTACCTGGGTTACCTCCCAATCGCGAGATTGCCTTTGAAATAAACCTTGTTCCAGGAGCTGAACCCATATCAAAAGCCCCTTATCGAATGGCACCTGCAGAACTGAAAGAGCTAAAGGAGCAGTTACACGAACTGCTAGAAAAGAAACTCATTCGCCCCAGCATTTCACCTTGGGGTGCTCCTGTGCTATTCGTGAAGAAGAAAGATGGAAGTATACGCTTATGCATTGATTACCGGGAGCTCAACAAAATCACCATAAAGAATAAGTATCCATTACCCCCAATTGACGACTTATTCGACCAACTCAGGGTATGTAACTAATAAGCTTTAGTTTGATTAAGCTTTAAATCTTTTCGAAACCCTATCTAAAGTACCTTAATGCAGGGATCCCGAATCTTCAGTAAGATAGACTTGCGATCTGGATACTTTTAACTAAAGATTAAGGCGGAAGATGTTCCAAACACTGCCTTCAGGACACGCTATGGACACTATGAGTTTCTAGTTATGCCCTTTGGTTTAACCAACGCTCCTGCCGCCTTTATGGACCTCATGAATCGAGTTTTTCAGGACCAATTGGACAAGTTTGTAGTGGTTTTCATAGATGACATCTTGATCTATTCACCAGATGAGGAGACTCACGCAAACCATTTGAGGACAGTCTTGAATATTCTAAGAGGAAGACAGTTGTACGCAAAATTTAGCAAATGCGAGTTTTGGCTATGAAGTGTATCCTTCCTCGGCCATGTTATTTCAAAAGATGAGATTTCAGTGGATCCCAAGAAAATTTAAGCTATCACAGAATGGCTCAGACCAACAAACGTTACTGAAGTGAGAAGTTTCCTTAGGCTAGCAGGATATTATCGGAAATTTGTGGAAGGATTTTCGAGGATAGTTGTTCCCCTCACCAGATTGACCCAAAAGAAACCTAGTTCGAATGGAGTGCCGACTGTGAAAAGAGTTTCTCAGAGTTAAAAGCAAAATTGACATCCGCCCCTATCCTAGCTCAGCCCGCCCCTGGAGAGAAATATGTGGTATACAGCGATGCTTCGAAGAATGGTCTCGGATGTGTACTTATGCTGAGAGAGAAAGTGATAGCTTATGCATCCCGGCAGTTAAAGTCATTTGAACAAACTACCCCATTCATGACCTTGAGCTTGCCGCAGTGGTTTTTGCATTAAAGATATGGAGACATTACCTGTATGGTGAGAAGTGTGAGATCTATACAGACCACAAAAGTTTAAAGTATCTTTTTACCCAGAAAGAGCTCAACATGCGGCAGCGCAGATGGCTCGAGCTGATTAAAGACTATGACCTCTCCATTCAATATCATCCGGGGAAAGCTAACAAAGTTGCTGATGCATTAAGTCAAAAAACAAGTCACCCACGTCAACCACCTCTTCAGCGGGATATGGAAGAGTTTGGCTTAGAAGAAGTTGATTCAGTCGATGAAGTTCTCGCCAAGATGGTCCTTATTCCTTCACTGATTGATAGGATCAAAGAGGCACAAAGGGATGATGTAGCTTTGTGAAAGATCAAGGAAAGGATGAAAGATAAGCCACAAGATGATTTTGAAGTGCGCAGTGACGACAGTTTGTGGTACCGAGGACGGTTATGTGTCCCCGAGAACAAAAAATTAAGGATGAAGTTTTGATGGAAGCCCATAACTCGCGATTATCTATACACCCTGGAGCCAATAAGATGTACCAAGACCTCAAGCAAAAGTTTTGGTGGAACGGTGTGAAGAATCAAATAGCTGAATTTGTTGAGCGATGCTTGGTCTGTCAGAGAGTAAAAGCTGAACACCAAAGACCTGCTGAATTATTACAACCTTTAGAAGTGCCGGAATGGAAATGGGACCATGTCACTATGGATTTCGTGACCGATCTACCCAAGACTAAGTATG
Organism: Eustoma russellianum; assembly: GCA_036186865.1. NCBI lineage: Eukaryota > Viridiplantae > Streptophyta > Magnoliopsida > Gentianales > Gentianaceae > Eustoma > Eustoma russellianum. Next base: position 13,507,903 of record AP025062.1, on the reverse strand, counting down.
GGAATGATGCTATATGGGTCGTTATGGATCGTTTGACCAAGTCTGCGCACTTTTTGGCCATGTCGATTGAAGCATCCATGGAGAAGTTGGCCTCTATGTACCATAGGGATGGCACCTTATGAAGCATTGTATGGGCGGAAATGTCGGTCCCCACTCTATTGGGACGAGATTGGAGATAAACTTTACACGGGACCCGACATTGTTGAGCAAACGCGAGAAAAGGTCCAGATGCTACAACAAAGACTGAAAGCAGCACAACATAGGATTAAGATATGGGCTGATGAAAGAAGAAGACCCTTAGAGTTTCAAGTAGGGGAGAAAGTTTTCCTAAAGGTTTTGCCAACAAAAGGGGTCAAAAGGTTTGGCGTCAAAGGAAAGTTGAGCCCAAGATTCATTGGACCTCATGAGGTACTAGAGAGAGTGGGTGAAGTTGCGTATCGCTTGGCGTTGCCACCATCTCTTTCCCTGTTACATGATGTATTCCATGTTTTCCAACTTCACCGATATGTTTACAATCCTAGCCACATCCTTGAAGATCAACAATTGAAGGTTGACAAAGATGTGTCTTATGTGGAGGAGCCTCTAAAAATCATTGATTGGAAAGAGAAGAGGTTGAGAAAGAGATCTATACCTATGGTGAAGGTTTAGTGGAAGCACCATTTGGGAGAAGAAGCCACATGGAAGACGGAGGAAGACATCAAAATAGATACCCCCATCTTTTTGACTAGCCTCTAAAGTTTCGGGGACAAAACTTATGATAAGGGGGGAGGATGTTGTACCCCAACTATAATGTACTTGAAGCAATGACGAGTTGATGTAATGCAATAATGATTCCTTCACGTGCATGTTACTTAGGTCAAATTAGCACTTCTTTATTTAAATTCTTTAATTCATTTAAGACAGACACTAAATAGTTATACAAGCGAACGTCACAAGGTGTGTGATACACCTTGTAAATTCGGCCAAAGGCCATTGATCACCCTTAAATGATCCTCACAATGCAAGACTGAAAATAAATAATAGCATAAATTATACAAATATGAGATATGATAAATGTGAAAAGACAAAAATACCCCCAAAACCCCCCAAGAATTCGGCCAAGGCATGGAGAGTCTCTAGAATTCTCTAGCCATTTCTAGTATTTAAAGAAATTACTTAAATTATAATTGTATAATTAAAAGAGTCAAAATCAAGCATGCAAGACAAGCATGCAAAAATAAGTAATAAAATAAGGAGGGAATCAAGCATGAAGGGGGCAAAAGTTGGTCAAGACACCAAAGACCAAGGCCTTGTCTTGTGTTTCCCTTCCCCTTTTGACCCCTTCCACCTTCCACGTGGCCCCCTCCCCCTTACACCCCCTAGATTTTTTAAATTTGCAAGACAACCTTCCTTCTTTCTATCTTGCTCTCCCTCAAGAAGCATTCAAGCACTTCTCCAACACTTAGCCAACAAACTCCCTCTTCCCTCAAGCCTACGGTTGGGAAGCAATTAGGAGGCTCAACACTCTCTCATCTCCAAGCTCAAGAAGTATTTAGGTAAGCCTCATTCCAAGTTCCTTAAGTAAATTCTTCATGCCAAATAATGAAGCCCACATGGGTGCCTTTTTTTTCCACATCATGACCCTCATGGTCACGAGGTGCTAAGACTTCAACTCTTTTAGGTGGTGCAATATTGTGATACTTGAAGCTCCATTCAAAGTCCCACTTTGGTAAGAAGATCTAAACTCAAAATAGTTCTATTTTCATCAAAGAATGATGACTAACATTCTCCCTCATTTCCTTCCAAAAACCGTGTGCTCATGAGTGAAGGAGGAGGAAGATTTCAACTCATCTCATCCAATATCCAAGCTAAGAAAAGAGCTTTAGCTTGAAGAGGCAAGTATACACTAAAATCTCATGATTTATTTGAAGAATTAGTGGCTTGAATGGTTAGATGTTCCTAAGATGTGATCTTTAGTTGAATATATTAAGTTCAAGATTGTATCTTAGTGATTTCTTAAGAACAATGCCTTGTATGTGATTAATTCCTTCAAAGCTGAAATATTTTCTTACATGCAAGGTGATATGAGGCTGTTTTAGGATGAATTAAGGTTCAACTAAGTGACTCTAGGCAAGAATAGCTCTTGGATGAAACTTAAGAATCATCAAAGTGACATGCAAGTGCTAGTTGTAATTTTACAAGTTTACTTGGTAGGATTAAAAATGAACTATCTTGTGGATGTGTTGCATGTCTAAATAAATGTTGTAAAATGTGTATGACCTCTCAAAACTTTCGGCCATAGGGGTGAATATGATAGTGAACTTGAACTCCAAGAAAGAGCATATCTTGTGAACTCTAAGACATATGGAATTTGCTTGTTAAGTGACTTATTACATGAGTGTGTTTGTGCTCAAAATTTTCAATGTGACATGGATATGTTGATACATGCACACGGCCAAGAATGAGGGGTGAATGATGTGTAACTTAGTTGTGCCAAGATAGACTTAATAAGGTGCAAAGTGGGTAAAAATGATGAGTGTTGTGTACAACCCCCCACTATTTTGGACTAATTCAAAGGTGACTCAATAAAAAGCATGGAATCTGGATATTCATGTTTCAGAGGGTGTATGTGGTGAACCTTAAGCTATTTCATAAGAACAAGACAAATTGTGGACACTTGACTTGAAAAGTTGGCAAAACATCAAACCACTGGAGCTGGACAAAATTGGGCAGTATGTTTTGTGACCTCAAAATGAACCTTTCTGACGTGCTATAAAATTGATTTTTTGTATGATGTTAGCCCTATGTGTGTAGCAAATATGAGAGTTGGAATTTTGGTAAAATAAGTTGTGGTTTATTTGTAATAAATTATTTGAAAAACTTCTCAGGCTGGAAATCCTGGAACTGGGCAGAATTGAATCACGTTTTGAATGCTTAAAAGTGGATCTTGTAGACCTTCAATAAAGATGATTTGGTATGAAGTTAGCCTTATGTGTGTAGAAAATATGAGAGCTAGAATTTTGGTAAAATAAGTTATGGATTATTTGTAAGAAATTATTTGGTAAAACTACTCCAGCTGAAACTACTGAAGCTGAACAGAATTAAGTAACGAGTTTCTTGACCCAAAAATAAACCTTAGAAACATGAAAATAGGCTAAATTTCTGTAGGATGCTAGTTCCGCATGTTTATGACGTGTGTGAGTTAGAATTTAAGAAAACGGAATTACAGTTTTGCCACAATTGAATTTTTAGTAAAATTGGTCAGTCCAGTTTCAGCACACGACCCATTTAGAAAAATGATTAAATGAACCCTTTAAGGTCATTGGATTGTTCTGGAAATTTTATGTTAATCACCTAAGGCATAGAGGAGTATGACTATGCAAAATAATCAATTTCTTATTATCGTTTTAATCGGTATTTATGGATTTACAGTTAAGGAATTAAAACTGGAAATCTGGGCAGAATCAGCATGCACTCTTAATAATAATTTTAATGGTTTAAGGGCCATATTCACATTTGAAAGTTACGAAAACTTCACGACATGCAAACAGGACCCCACTAAACCCATGTAGGACAAAAGATTATGAAAATAGGCTAGTTTGGATTAATTTAGCCGCCCCATAATCATGAAGTAAAAAGCTAGAAATTCTAGTTTCCGAAATCGTGCTTGTTGACATGCTATAAGAAATAATTATGATAATTCATGCCATGACTTGCATTGCATCTCATTTCATGTATCATGCATGATCATATGCACCATGAAACTGATTTTATGAATTTTCCGTATGCAAGCAAGTCTTTCCAAATAAATACGTTTTCGTTATGCATGAAAGTTTTATGGTTCCATGTTTTTAAAGAAAGCTTTATGATTCCCTTTCCGGCCAAGCATGCGATTAACCCGACTCTAGACCTTGGGTTAATTGATCTATTGACATGATATGTTCTGGACCCGTTCAGATCTGGGGTTAATTGATCTGATACATGTTCTGGACCCGTTCAGATCTGGGGTTAATTGATCTGATACATGTTCTGGACCCATTCAGACCCGGGGTTAATTGGTCTGATAACATGTTCTGGACCTGCTCAGATCCGGGGTTAATTGATCTAACACTCTATTTTTCTTATGAATATTTTATGGGACCACATGACGATCATTTTTACCATGACGTGACATCATGCACTGCATCATGCATATTCCATGCGCGCATTACATAATAAATGTTATGGCATAAAGGATAACGACAACGTGAGAACTGTGTTACCTAAAGTATAATTTTAGGTTACATTCAGGCGAATTAAGGATCTATGGTCAGGTATGATGAATGTTGAGATACTTACTGGGGCTGTACATTCATGTTATAATTCTTTATTTATTTCATGGTGGGTTTATTGTATTCTTGCTGGGTGATTTTATCACTCACACTTTTATTTTTCCCCAGAGAACTGATAATGCTAAGATAGAGTGGATCGAGGATGAACTAAGATTGCCATATCCGTAGGCAGGGAATCCTGAAGAAGACAAGCTTAAGGACCTTTGTGCGGCCATGATGTTTTGTATTATGAACAATGTTGAAACTCTTTGGATTTCCGGTTATGTCATTTGTGACTACTAATTTTGGGGGACTTATTATTACGTGATGCATTTATTTAAAAGTTTTAATTCTGCCAAAATTTGCTACCATGTGAAATGTTAACATGGAACTCCGTGGCTTAAGTTATGGATTTTCCGCATGTTATGCATGACGCTTTGTACTCTCCTTAGTGAGGTACGGCGGGGTGCAACCGTATTCAGACGAGAATCAGGGTGCAGGGCGCTACAGGTGGTATCAGAGCCCAGGCTCTAGATTTCGGGCAGAACGTAGAACTAAGTTATGACCTTAGCAATCTAAGTTGATCTTAGACCTAAGTCATGATCTTAGATGAGTGATGGCTTAGAACTAGGACCACTTAGACCGGTTTAGGATGAAACTTAATAAATTAATCCTGATTTATGAAAGCCAGGTCTATAATGTAAGACATGCCCTTTTCTTCCCTATTTAAAATTTTCGAATTAATGGGTCCTAGTCAAAATAATTTGGTTTTATTCCGATCTTCTAAGTAACGTTAACACCCCATAGTGCAGATGGTGCGACCGCGCGGCAGACCTCCTAGGGCACGACCAGCTGCTCAGGAGCCCATTCCTCTGCCACCAGCTCAGGTCCCGCCACCACCACAGCCGGACTAGAATCCTCCAGTCTATAATAATCCACCACCAGCACCGCAGGCACCTATTCCTCCGGTCAGCCCTGACATGAATGACTTTCAGGCCTTTGGCCAAGTTTCACTCAGATCAGGCAAGGCCTAATCCATCAGAATGCTCCACCTCATCCGCACTAGCCTATGAGAGATGCCCAGTATTACTTTGAGAAGCTAAAGAGAGCTAATGTACCACCGTTCGAGGGAAAACCAGACCCCGTACAGCAGAAAAGTGGTTGGATGAAGTTGAAAACTGTTTTGAGTTAATTCAAGCCGCAGACGAGATGAAAGCCCAAGCCATCAGACCTTTCCTTATCAGTGAAGCAAACCAATGTGGAAAAACGAACCTGCATCCTTTGCCCAGACCGATTGCCTGGGAAAAGTTTCTGCAAGAATTTCACAGTTCTATATCCCTCCGTCGGTCAAGTTACAAAAGAGGCATGAGTTTGAATCCCTAAAGCAAGAGCCTGGTAAATGACAGTACAGAGTATGCAAATAAGTTCATCGCACTAGGGATATTTCATCCCCTCACCATGAATGATGAAGAGACAAAAATGCTGAAGTTTGAAAGAGGGCTGAATCCAAGAATCCGGACATGGTTTGGTGAATGCAATCCCATGAATTTTGGAGCTCTTTTGGAACGCATGCTAACCGGATTGAGAGAGACATTATCCGACGAACGATGTGGGACAAAGAGAGAAAGACATGGGACTGGAATGAGAAGTACAGAAAGGTAGCTAAGAACAATTTCCAGGCTCAGTTTCGACACGGAAACCCTCAGGGTCAGAATTAGCGCCGCCAGCATCCTCAGAATAATCAGCAGAAGAATCAGACTCCACCCCTGCAGCCAGCTATACCAGTATGCCCTCAGTTCCAGAAGAAACACACGTGAGAGTGTCGATAGAAGAGTGGGAAATGTTTTGGCTGCGGCTAGGATGGCCATTTGATTAAGGACTGCCCAGAAAGAGGGAGCGCAGCAGCAACAACGGCAAAAGATCAGCAGTCACGTGCAAATGCAAGGGTGCACGTCATGACAGGCGCAGATGTTTGAGGAGAACGGCATACGTAGTGACTTGTAAGATTTAAAGTTTTATGCCTTCAATACGTTTTACTTATACATACCTATTATATTGCGTAGTAATTGTGCATGTTCAGGACTATCTTAGTGTGTAGCATAGCACCCGCAAATGTGTTGTTCGACAGTGGCGCCACCACTCATTTATCTCAAGAAAGTTTGCTAAGAATATCGGTCATAACTCAGTCAGACTAGAATCACTCTATAGAGTACAAGCAGCTGGTGACCAGGTGCTTGGTTCTCATCACATCTCAGAAATTGGGCGCGCTCGAGTTCGATGATCAGTGGTTTGAGGACAATTAAAATTCCCTTATCTATGAGTGATTTGACAGTGATTCTCGGAATGGACTGGCTCTCAAAGAATCATGCTCACATTGATTGCCAAAATAGGCATGTTATAATTAAGAACCCGACCCGAGATGAAGTGGTCATTCCAAGGAGGAGCTAATTAAAGAAACCATCCAAGAAAGTCTATGTTAATGCAGCTCGTGCCAGCCGAGCATTGAAGAAAGGGCCACGAGGGGTTCTTCGTCTATATCCTAAATGCTGAGCCGGTGAGTTCTACCCTGCACAAGTCCTAGTTGTTAACGAATATCCTGAGTTCTTCTCTGATGATTACCTGGGTTACCTCCGATCGCGAGATTTGCCTTCAAAATAAACCTTGTGCCAGGAGCTGAACCCATATCGAAAGCCCCTTATCAATGGCACCTGCAGAACTGAAAGAGCTAAAGGAGCAGTTACACACGACTCCTAGAAAAGAAACTCATTGGCCCAGTGTTTCACCTTGGGGTGCTCCCTGTGCTATTCGTGAAGAAGAAAGATGGAAGTATGCGCTATATGCATCAATTACCGGGGAGCTCAACAAAATCACCATAAAGAATAAGTATCCATTACCCCGGATTGACACTTATTCGACCAACTCAGGGTATGTTAAATATAAGGTTTAGTTTGATTAAGCTTTAAATCTTTTCGAAACCCCTATCTAAAGTAACTTAATGCAGGGATCCCGATCTTTAGTAAGATAGACTTGCGATCTGGATACTTTCAACTGAAGATTAAAGCGGAAGATGTTCCAAAGACTGCCTTCACGACACACTATGGATATTATGAGTTTTCTAGTTATGCCCTTTCGGTTTAACCAACGCTCCTGCCGCCTTTATGGACCTCATGAATCGAGTTTTTCAGGACCAATTGGACAAGTTCGTAGTGGTTTTCATAGATGAAATCTTGATCTATTCACCAGATGAGAGACTCATGCAAACCATTTGAGGACAGTCTTGATATTCTAAGAGGAAGGCAGTTGTTACGCAAATTTAGCAAATGCGAGTTTTGGCTACGAAGTGTATCCTTCCTCGGCCATGTTAGTTCAGAAGATGGATTTTATTGGATCCCAAGAAAAATTGAAGCTATCACGGAATGGCTCAGACAACAAACGTTACTGAAGTGAGAGTTTCCTTGGGCTAGCAGGATATTATCAGAAATTTCTGGAAGGATTTTCGAGATAACTGTTTCCCCTCACTCAGATTTAAACCTAAAAAGAAAACCAAGTCGAATGGAGTGCCCGATTGTGAAAGAGTTTCCTCAGAGTTAAAAGAAAAATTGACATTCCGCCCCTATCCTAGCGCAGCCCGCCCCTGAGAGAATATGTGGGTATACAGCGATGCTTCGAAGATATGGTCTCGATGTGTACTTATGCGAGAGAGAAAGTGATAGCTTATGCATCCCGCAGTTAAAGTCATTTGGAACAAACCACCCATTCATGACCTTGAGCGTGCCGCAGTGGTTTTCGCATTAAAGATAGGGAGACATTACCTGTATGGTGAGGAAGTGTGAGATCTATAAAGACCAACAAAAGTTTAAAGTATCTTTTACCCAGAAAGAGCTCAACATGCGGCAGCGTCAGGATGGCTCGAGCTGATTAAAGACTATGACCTCTCCAGTCAATATCATCCGGGGAAAGCTAACAAAGTTGCTGATGCATTAAGTCAAAAAACAAGTCACCCCCAACTCAACCACCCTCTTCAGCGGGGATATGGAAGAGTTTGGCTTAGAAGAAGTTGATTCAGTCGATGAAGTTCTCGCCAAGATGGTCCTTATTCCTTCACTGATTGATTGGATCAAAGAGGCACAAAGGGATGATGTAGCTTTGTGAAAGATCAAGGAAGGATGAAAGATAAGCCACAAGATGATTTTGAAGTGCGCAGTGACGACAGTTTGTGGTACCAGAGGACGGTTATGTGTCCCCGAGAAACAAAAAATTAAGGATGAAGTTTTGATGGAAGCCTATAACTCCCGATTATCTATACCCCTGGAGCCAATAAGATGTACCAAGACCTCAAGCAAAAGTTTTGGTGGACACGGGGTGAAGAATCAAATAGCTGAATTTTGTGAGCGATGCTTGGTCTGTCAGAGAGTAAAAGCTGAACACCAAAGACCTGCTGAATTATTACAACCTTTAGAAGTGCCGGAATGGAAATGGGGACCATGTCACTATGGATTTCGTGACCGATCTGCCCAGACTAAGTATGGGAATGATGCTATAATGGGTCGTTGTGGATCGTTTGACCAAGTCCTGCGCACTTTTTGGCCATGTCGATTAAAGCATCCATGGAGAAGTTGGCCTCTATGCACATCGACCTGATCGTTTGTTTGCATGGTGCCCGTGAGTATCATATGCGACCGCAATCCCCTGTTTTACCTCGAGATTCTGGATAGCCTTTCAAAGGCGATGGGCACAAAAATCAGAATGAGTTCCGCGTTCCATCCGCAAGCTGATGGCCAATCTGAAAGAACAATGCAAACCCTTGAGGACATGCTTTGCGCTTACATATTCTTGACTTTGGAGGAAGCTGGGATAAAAGGCCTTAAGCTTGTTGAGTTTTCATATAATAACAGTTTCACAGATCCATAGGGATGGCACCTTATGAAGCATTGTATGGGCGGAAATGTCGGTCCCCACTCTAATTGGGACAAGATTGGAGATAAATTTACACGGGACCCGACATTGTTGAGCAAACGTGAGAAAGGGTCAAGATGGTACAACAAAAGACTGAAAGCAGCAACAAGATAGGACTAAGATATGGGCTGATGAAAAGAAGAAGACCCTTAGAGTTTTCAAGAAGGGGAGAAAGTTTTCACTAAAGGTTTCTCCAACAAAAGGGGTCAAAAGATTTGGCGTCAAAGGAAAGTTGAGCCCAAGATTCATTGGACCTTATGAGGTACAGAGAGAGTGGGTGAAGTTGCGTATCCGCTTGGCGTTGCACCATCTCTTTCCCAGTTATATGATGTATTCCATGTTTTCCAACTTCGCCGATATTTTTACCGTTCCTAGCCACATTCTTGAAGATCAACCATTGAAGTTGACAAAGATGTGTCTTATGTGGAGGAGCCTCTAAAAATCATTGATTGGAAAGAGAAGTAGGGTTGAGAAAGAGATCCATACCTACGGTGAGGTTCAGTGGAAGCAGACCATTTGGGAGAAGAAGCCACATGGAAAACGGAGGAAGACATGAAGAATAGATACCCCCATCTTTTTGACTAGCCTCTAAAGTTTTGGGGACAAAACTTATGATAAGGGGGGAGGATGTTGTACCCCAACTATAGTGTACTTGAAGCAATGACGAGTTGATGTAATGCAAATAATGATTCCTTCACGTTCATGTTACTTAAGTAAAATTAGCACTTCAGAAAAATGATTAAATGACAGAAAAATGATTAAATGAACCCTTTAAGGTCATTGGATTGTTCTGGAAAATTTTATGTTAATCACCTAAGGCATAGACGAGTATGACTATGCAAAATAATCAATTTGGTATTATAGTTTCATGTGTATTTATGGATTTAAAGTTTAAGGAATTAAAACTGGAAATCTAGGGCAGAATTCAGCATGCACTCTTGATAATAATTTTAATGGTTTAAGGGCCTTATTCACATTTGAAAGTTTACGAAAACTTCACGACATACAAACAGGACCCCACTAAACCCATGTAGGACAAAAGATTATGAAAATAGGCAAGTTTGGATTAATTTAGCCGCCCCATAATCATGAAGTAAAAAGCTAGGAAATTCTAGTTTCCGAAATCGTGCTTGTTGACATGCTATAAGAAATAATTATGATAATTCATGTCATGACTTGCATTGCATCATTTCATGTATCATGCATGATCATATGCACCATGAAACTGATTTTATGAATTTTCCGTATGCAAGCAAGTCTTTCCAAATAAATACGTTTTCGTTATGCATGAAAGTTTTATGGTCCCATGTTTTAAAGAAATCTTTATGATTTCCTTGCCGGCCAAGCATGCGACTAACCCGACTCCAGATCCGGGGTTAATTGGTCTGTTGACATGATATGTTCTGGACCCGTTCAGATCCAGGGTTAATTGATCTGATACCATGTTCTGGACCCGTTCAGATCCGGGGTTAATTGATCTGATACATGTTCTGGGACTCGTTCAGACCCGGGGTTAATTGGTCTGATAACATGTTCTGGACCCACTCAGATCCAGGGTTAATTGATCTGACACTCTGTTTTTCTTATGAATACTTATGGGACCACAATGAACGATGATTTTTACCATGACGTGACCATCATGCAACTGCATCATGCATATTCCATGCGCACGTTACATAATAATGTTTATGGTATAAAGGATAACGACAACGTGAGAACTGTGTTACCTAAAGTATAATTTAGGTTACAATTCAGGCGGATTAAGGATCTATGGTCAGGTATGATGAATGTTGAGATAACTGGGGTTTTACATTCATGTTATAATTCTTTATTTATTTCATGTGGTTTATTGTTTCTTGCTAGATGATTTTAATCACTCACACTTTTATTTTTCTCCACAACTGATATGCTAAGATATAGTGGATCGAGGATGAGCCGAGATTGCCATATCCGTAGGCAAGGAAATTTGAAGAGACAAAGCTTAAGACTTTTGTGCGGCCATGATTTTGTATTATGAACAATGTTGAACTCTTTTGGATTTCAGTTATGTCATTTTGTGGACTACGACTTTTGGGGACTTATCATTCCGGTGATGCATGTTATTTAAAAGTTTAATTCTGGCCGAAATTTTGCTACCATGTGAAATGTTAACATGGAAGTCTGTGGCTTAAGTTATAGATTCTCGCATGTTATGCATGACGCTTTGTACTTTCCTTAGTGAGGTACGGCGGGTGCACCGTATTGGATGAGGTCCAGGTGCAGGGCGCTACATAATAGGTCTGATGATATGTTCTAGACCCGATCCAGGCCCGAGGTTAATCGGCATGATGACATGTTCTGGACCCCGGCCCAGACCCAGGGTTAATTGGTCTGATGATATGTTCTGGACCCGTTCAGATCCGGGGTTAATTGGGTCTCATGATATGGTTCTGGACCCGTCCTAGGCCCAGGGTTAATTGGTCTGATGATATGTTCTGGACCCGTTCAGATCCGGGATTAATTGATTTGACACTCTGTTTTGTTAAGCCTATTTTATGGGACCAATGATGATTTTTGGCCATGACATGACTCATGCATTGCATCATGCATATTACATGTGCACATTGCATGATATGACGTTTAAGTTATGAAAAGGTATAATTAATCAATGATGCATCACATGTGCGTACCCATACATGCTGCATTCATGGCTAGTCGAATGAAGTGATGTACTGATACTTAGGATATGATGTTATGACTTAATATCTCCTAAGTTATGATCTTAATGGATTCCTTGTCTTATAAGTTATGATCTTATTTCCTTACGGGTAAGGGATTAAAGGTCAGGAGGTAGTTGTGGATGTTCTTGTGTATACTTTCAATTTAATTCATGATTGTTTATGGTATACTTGCTGGTGACTTTGTCACTCACCTCCGTATTTTTCCTCCCAGAGGCCTACAGGAAACGGGGTAGAGTGGATTGATGACGTGCCTAGAGTTTCATATCCGTGAGCCTGCGAGTGGAATGACAATTTAGGGATTTTCTTATGATGGGTTTATGTTTTGATGGACTTTCGATGGGGACTATGATTTCTGGATTTTACTTTATGTTCAAACAGGGTTGTAAATTTTATGTCAGATATTCGGAATGTATGTTTAAAAGTTTTAATTCTGCCTAAATTTTGCTACCATATTAAAATGTTAACATGGAAGTCTATGACTTAAGTTATGGATTTTCGCATGTTAAGCATGACGCTTTGTACTCTACGTAGTGAAGTACGGCAGGTGCACCGCATCTGGCTAGGCCGGAGTGTGGGGCGCTACAGTATAGGCATTGATTATACCACCCACGCTCATACATTGTTGTAAAAGGTTGATAAAGGTGTGATCAAACCTTCATTTAATAGGATGGTGGTGTTCGTGATCCTGGTGTGCTTGATTGTATTGTTTGTAAAGGGGGTAGGAGTTGGTGTGTAACTCCAGTCACCCTTGTGGTAAGGTGCTTTTAGTGTTTAGTGATAACCGAGGAACGTGTCCTCGAAGACTGTAGTAGGTTGATTTAACCGAACCAGTATAAAATCTCTGGTGTCTTTACTTTACTGCATTTTGCTTTCAATTTGCAGCATTTTGCAATCAATTTCATTGCAAAGGTAAAAATAGCAAATGAATTTTAAAAATCTTATAAGTTGCAAAAACATAGCCACACCTCCTAGTTTTCATTTGGCGCAATTTTCACCCCATTTGGATAAGTATAAATTAATCAAACATTAATAGTTATGAGACTAGTGCAATCTGAATTTCAGACTTGCAAAGGTTGAGAACATCAACATATTTGACATACTTACCAAAGGAATTTGAAAAAACTGTTTCAACCAATTAGAATACATATATTGAGGGTCTTGTCAATTTGGAGTCGCAAATTAATCGGATTAAATTTCAAATCGGAGAACTGTTTCTGGAAGATTTGTGCAATTTGACCAGAAATGTATTTTCAAATGGTTAGGAGTTGAATTTTAATTTAAAATTTGTATGAGATATTAGAACATCTGAGAGTAGAATCTCACCAAATTTTCATAATTTTTTGAGGTCTGTAACTAGGATCCTTAAAAAAATCATTTCAAATCAGAATCGGTGAGTCTTTCATTACAATGGAAAACTTAGAATGAAACTTTTTCTTATGGCCATTGATATAGACTTGTGGTCAATTATAGAATATGGTCCTTTTGTCCCTTCTAAGTTATCTACAAATGATGGTGTCACACTGGAGGTTGTAAAACCGAAACAAGGATATACTAGTGATGACAAAAGAAATTGAATATGAATGCTAGAGCCATGCAACTACGTTTAAACTGGCTAAGTAAAAAGTGAATCAAGTTACGTGTCTAATTACTCTAGTGCTCAAGAGATGTGGAGAATTTCCAGAAATGAAACATGAGGGGACTAGTCAAGTCAAAGAGTCTAAAATAAATATGCGTATGTCCACTCTTGAGTCCTTTAAATTATTGCCAAATGAATTTATTGTTGATATGGACTTACGTTTGACTAACATCTATAATTCTCTTGAGTCTCTTTGAAAAGCTTTTTCTACACAGGAAAAAGTACAAAAGGTGCTAAGAAGTCTCCCATTCGAGTGGGACCCCAAAGTCACGGCGATTGAGGAAAGTAAAGAAACAAAATCGATAAAAATAGAGGAATTGATCGGATCTTTAAAGGTATATGAAAACAAACTTAAATTAAGGAAATTGGAATCAATGTCAAAACAAGGTAAGACTATTGCGTCTAAATCAAATGAATACGTCTCTACTTCTTCCGATCACATAGATGATAGTGATACTAAATCGGATAATAATGATCTAATATTATTAGCTAAAGGTTTGAGAAAGTTTATGAGAAAATCAATTAAATACAAAGCTAAGGCTTGTTTCGACTAAAAGAAATAAAAATAAAATTAATGATAAGGACATAAAGTGCTATGAATGCGGTAAACTTGGACACTTGTCATATGACTGCCCAAACAAGGACAAACAAACGAACAAAAACCATGACAAGGACTGGAACAAAAGTAGACCCGTCTCAGAACCTAAACAAAGGAATTCAAGAAGAGCACTCAAGGCCTCCACTTGGAGTGATTCATCTGACTCTGAGACTGATACCGAAGAATAGATGGCACAAGTATGATTGCATCCAAAGCATCAAACAAGGTATGCTGGAGTGATTCATAACTGTTATAATCGTGGAAAAAAACATAATAATAGTGATAAAATAAAATAGTATTATATATTATGTGCGTGTGTGTAACCGGTGATGGGGGGATTGGGAAAACAAATTAACAAATTCAAAATAATTATGATAATTCATTATCAAAATTTCCATAAACTCTCCCAATCATATCCTAACCTCTCCCTAATTTCCCTACCCCTCTCCCTTATCTTTTTCTCCCAAAAACCCTACTTCCTTCCCCTTTTTTTAATGTCCTAGCTGTCCCTTCCCCTCCCCAATAGAAGAAAAAAAAATATTTTCTCTCATTGGAGCAAGAAGAGGTAAAGTGAGAGGAAAATTAAAATATATATAGAAGAAGAAAGAAGAAAATTGAAAGGTTGTGTAACCGTACATCACCAACGTTCATCTAACCGCCGTTAATCTACAAGTTCAAGGTAGGTGCCTCTTCCCCCTCCCCCTTCAAACGGGTATAATTCATGCATGTTTGAAAGATATATTTATGTGATTAAATGTTTTCTTGATTGTTAAAGTTGTAAATTTTATGTTGATGCATGTGGAGTATCATGAAATGGCTGGTTCTTGACTATTACGTGCGAGTATGTGCATCAATTTGGTGGCAGGATTGTATCGGATTAAAAAGGCTCGTAAAGGATTGAAAAGGTGGAACTTTTAGGCTAGGGATCATAAGAAAATTTGGATTTTGGCCTTAGAATAGGTGCACATAGCCTGGAAATAGGAAAAACTTGAGTCTGAGGTCGAAAACGCAGTCGGAACGATAGCGCGTGAGCCGCACGCATCGATGGAGGCGGCCGCGAGTGGGCCTCATGCGCGAGCGTGGTTCACACACGCCGCCTGCATTTAATTAAAAAAAGTAGGTGGCGGCGAAATGGGCTAGCCTGCCAGCGCCAGGCAGGGGGCCGGCAGGCTGACTGCAATAGGGCCGGGCCCAATTACGTTAGTTAAAAAATACTTAAACTCAGGCGACCGGGCGGCCGACGGGCCAGGCCGGGCCGGACCGAAGGCAGGCCGGCCCAATTACTTTAATTAAAAAAAGGGCAGCAGCGGCTGCAGGTCGAATCGCGGGCCAGACCAGAACAATTTTAGATGGTCCGGGTCAAAGGATAAATATATTATTGAATTATTTAAATTAATTCTGGAAATTAGAAAATAGTAAATAAATGATTTTAAATTCCAGAAAAATAAATTTAATACCAGAAAATTCTAAATAAATTCCAGAAAATGAAAAAGGTTAAAATTAAAATATTTCTACTTAAATTCTGAATTTTGGTAATACAAGTAATTAAGACAAAAATTAGAAATAAATAGAATTAAATGAGGAAAAATAGGAAAAATTAGTAGAAAATTCTAGAAAATTAATACAAGCTAAGTAAAAATATTGGTGATGAAAAATAACAACTTTCCAACATTTTGAAAATTTACGAAATCAAATATTGAGTGCCGGAGATGGTGAGGATGGGCGTACGGGCCCAGGCAACTTTGTTGTTGTATTCATGGCACGTGCATTTTCATTTGGAGTGGGTTGAGATGTACGGGTCTCAGACGCCCGAGTGAAGTGGATCATGGCGTACGGCAATGGGTACTCGGTCATGGTGGATCATGGTGTACGGGCCATGGGCATCGGTCAGGGTGGATCGTGGTGTACGGGCCACGGGCACCGGTCAGGGTGGATTGTAGTGTACGGGCTACATGCATCCAGTCAATCCCGGAATCATGCATTGCATATAGGTCTAGGGGCATATTGCGTGACATGATTCTTGTTGCGTGTGACACGTGGATGGAGCATGCATAACGTACTTGCGCATTTTTTATGTGGAGTGCTTTACTTACCGCATTTACTTTATTTTGTGCATGTTATATCATGTTTATGTGCTATGTGGCTATATCATTATACACATGTTTTGTATTGGTTTAAGACGGACATCTACTAGGTGATTTTGTCACTCACCCCTACTTCCTAGGTGAGTCAGATGAGGACTACGAGCACATCTTCGTTGAGGACGGGACGGACATAGCTGAGTGGGCTGGTTGAGAGCTGCCGCTAGGATATGAGGAGACTCTGCAGCTGATTTCTTTTTGTAGTTATCTTTTGGGGATTTTCACAGACTTCTTTATTACTTTTACTATCAGAATTTTTTATTCAGTAATGTAACGACGATTATTTGAGTTTAATTTAAGTTATGATTTCTGTTTCCGCAAAAAAAAATTTCTAAGTCATTTCTGACGTACAAGAGATTGATTCGACGCTTTGTATTCTCCTTACCAAGATACGGCGGGTGCACTGTTCTCGATGTTAAGGCTCAGGAGCGGGGTGCTACAGGTGGTATCAGAGCCGAGGCTTCAGATCTGCCTCAGAAACACATGATTAATCAGATCACTTAG
>AP025062.1:13474267-13491049 GCA_036186865.1 Eustoma russellianum | reverse complement strand
GCCAATCTGACTGCATTGGTGGTCCAGCAGCAGGTGCAGATGGCTCACTTGCAACAACAGCAGCAGCAGCAACCACCACCACCACCACTGCCACCATCGCCACCCCAAGGGCTTCGATTCTTCCATCGGGAGATTCAGAACTCCTGGATACCTATGTTCAGGTGTACCACCCGACCAGAGGAGGCAGAGATGTGGCTCAAGAATGTATCCGAGCAGTTGAGGTTGTCGGAGGTTTCAGATGGTCTGAAGGTGGATATGGTACCATTCTTTGAGGGCGATGCAGAGCAATGGTGGCAAGGTGTGGTATGCAGACGGACTACACCACCGACATGGGCCCAGTTTAGGGAGGAGTACCAGAGGCACTACATTCCGACGAGTGCCATTCAGAGGAGGATGACAGAGTTCCAGCTCCTGACACAGGGGTCCATGACTGTGGACCAGTATTCGGAGAGATTCCATGCACTTGGGAGATACATGCCTGCCATTATAGATGACGAGAGAGCGAAGATGCTGAAATTCAAGACAGGCTTGAGCTCACGCATTTAGACATTGATCATATGCGCCCAGCCTACCACTTTTGAGGGGTTGTTGGAGGTGTGTCGTGAGGTTCAGGGTGACCTCATGAGGGTTGCAGCGGCCGACAAGGCCAAGAGACCGCGAGAGGAGTTCCGTTCGAAGAGATCTGGGAGATGGCTAAAGATTCCACGTCGACACCCGATCCGGGCAATTCTCCGGGCCACCGCATCAGGGGCAAGGATCGGCGACTCGACCATTGATGATTGAGGGTTCTACAGCAACGGCAGTGCAGCCACTCAGGTCCGGTATGTGCACAGTGTGGCTGTTCTCATATTTTATGTTGATGCAAGTGGAGTATCATGAAATGACTGGTTCTTGACTATTATGTGCGTGTATGTGCATCAATTTGGTGGTAGGATTGTATCGGATTAAAAAGGCTCATAAAGGATTGAAAAGGTGGAACTTTTAGGCTAGGGATCATAAGACAATTTGGATTTCGGCCTTAGAATAGGTGCACATAGCCTGGAAATAGGAAAAATTTGAGTCTAGGGTCGAAAACGCAGTTAGAACGATAGCGCGTGAGCCGCACGCACCGCTGGAGGCGGCCGCGAGTGGGCCTCACGCGCGAGCGTGGTTCACACGCGCTGGCTACGCTTAATTAAAAAAATAGGTGGCGGGGAAACGGGCTGGTCTGCCAGCGCCAGGCGGGCCAGACCCTAACGGGCCGGTAGGCTGACTGCAACAAGGGCAGGCCCAATTACGTTAGTTAAAAAAATACTTAAACTCGGGTGGCCGGCCAAAAAAAAGGGGGCAGCGGCGGCCGCAGGCCAAATCGCGGGCCAGACCAGAACAATTCTAGCGGGTCGGGTCAAAGGATAAATATATTATTAAATAATTTAAATTAATTCAGGAAATTAGAAAATAGTAAATAAATGATTTTAAATTCCAGAAAAATAAAATTTAATACCAGAAAAATTCTAAATAAATTCAGAAAATAAAAAAGGTTAAAATTAAAATATTTCCACTTAAATTTTGAATTTTGGTAAATACAAGTAATTAAGAAAATAATTAGAAATAAATAGAATTAAATGAGAAAAAAATATGAAAATTAGTAGAAAATTCTAGAAAATTAATACAAGCTAAGTAAAAAAATGTGGTGATGAAAAATAACAACTTTCCAACATTTTGAAAATTTAAGAAATCAAATATTGAGTGCCAGAGATGGTGAGGATGGGTTGGGATGTTGCAAGCGACTTTGTTGTTGCATCCATGGCACGTGCATTTGCATTTGGAGTGGGTTGGGATGTACGGGTCTCAGACGCTCGAGTGGAGTGGATCATGGTGTACAGGCCAGGGGTACTCAGTCATAATGGATCATGGTGTACGAGCCATGGACATCGGTCATGATGGATCGTGGTGTATGGGCCACGGGCATCGGTCTGGGTGGATTGTAGTGTATGGGCTACAAGCATCCAGTCAATCATGGGATCATGCATTGCATATAGGTCTAGTGGCATATTGCGTGACATGATTCTTGTTGCGTGTGACACGTGGATGGAGCATGCATCACGCACTTGCGCATTCTTTATGTGGAGTGCTTTACTTTCCGCATTTACTTTATTTTATGCATGTTATATCATGTTTATGTGCTATGTGGCTATATCATTTTGGTATGCATGTTTTGTATTGGTTTGAGGCGGGCATCAACTAGGTGATTTCTGTCACTCACCCCTACTTTCCAGGTGAACCGGATGAGGACTATGAGCACATCTTCGTTGAGGACGGAACGGACATAGCTGAGTGAGCTGGTTGAGAGCTGCAGCTAGGATATGAGGGGACTCTACAGCTGATTTCTTTTCGGAGTTATCTTTTGGGGATTTTCACATACTTCTTTATTACCTTTACTATCAGAATTTTTATTCAGTAAGGTAACGACGATTATTTGAGTTTAGTTTAAGTTATGATTTCCGTTCTCACTGAAAAGCAAATTGTTCTACGTCATTTCTGATGTACAAGAGATTGATTCGACGCTTGGTATTCTCCTTAGCGAAATACAGCGGTGCACTGTTTCCGATGTTAGGGCTCGGGAGCGGGGCGCTACAATAACACTCTTCCTTGGATGTCCAAATTTCATATAATATTTCTTATTAAAACCTTACCAAGAAAACTAGTGGGATAAAAACTTGGACGAAGGAAAAAGAGTACACATTCATAAAAATTAGTTCGTGTGATGCACTGACTCGTTAAAACCTTGCCAAGAAAAACCCAGTGGGATAAAAACCTGGAAAAAGGGAAAAAAAGTACAGTGTGTATGTAGCAATCAAACTCCCCATGATGCAGGTACGGGGTCTCTAAGTATACACATTCCAATGTTGTAGATCATTTTTCTAAATGTAGTCGTTAACAGTGCTTTAGTGAACAAATCAGCAAAATTCTTGCTTAATTGTATCTACTGGATATCAGTATCACCATTTTTTTCAAGATCATGAGTGTATAAAAATTTCGGTGATATATACTTCGTTCTATCTCATTTGATGTAGCCATTCTTAATTTGAGCACATGCAGAATTATCCTCAAACATTATTGTCGGAGTCTTCCTTAGTGAAGATAATCAACATGACTCTTGAATATACTGAATCATTGACCTCAACCATATGCATTAACGACTTGGTGATCCCCCCCTTTATGGTCAGAGAGGCGGATAAGGGGTGGACTAAGATGGCGATGGATCTGCCACAACTTATCAGCTGCGTGCAGTTCCAAGAGGAGTTTCGTAGATTTTATATTCCACCGATGGTTAACTTGAAGAAGACTGCTGTGTTCGAGTCTCTGCATCAGGGTTCGAGGATGTCTATGGCCGAGTACGTGAACCAATTTAATGCCCTGGGGAGATGCGTGCCATCTGTGATGAGAGATATGCAGTTGTGTATGGTGAAGTTTGAGAGGGGTCTGCACAGTCGCGTCCATCCTGGCATGGTGAACACTAATGCCCGAGACTTTGCTGATTTGCTCGATGCATATTATCGAGTGGACAGAGACATTCAAAGGCAAGATGAGAAGTTCAGGGGCAAGTGACCCCACACTGAGTCAGGAGGTAGACCCGGCAGGTGGGTTAAGATGCCGCATAGAGGATTGATGACACAGTCGCGGTCGCAGCAGCAGCGTCTGCAGACATAGCCACGGCCGTAGCCACGGAGTACTCAGCCGACAATAACTCCACCGTGTCTGATTTGTGGCCGTCCGCACACTGGTGAGTGTTGGAAGAAAGCTGGTGCTTGCTTTAGTTTTGGCAAGGTGGGGCAAATGCAGTGAGATTGTCCTGAGCCTAAGAGATTGCCACTGGGACCCACACCGCAATAGAGTCAGAGAGGCTGTGCCTAATACTCGATCTATGCTATGACGGACAATGATGTCTAGGGCTCCAACGACGTGGTCACAGGTATACTTATCTTTGCATTTTGAATTACTAATATCTGTAACTGTGTAACCTTGTGTTGAACCCCTAAACCCTTAGGCGCAATACTGATAAATAAGGTCCCAACAAACGTGTTATTCCGTAGTGGTGCGAGCCACTCATTTGTCGCTAAAAGGTTTGTCAAGAACCTCTAAAATTGCCCCAACGGCTAGACAATCCTTATCGTGTGCTAGCAGATAGAGACCAGGTGATTGTCTCTCAGTATTTATTCAGGAACTGTAGACTAGAGTTCAAAGATCGTGAATTCGATGCTGCTCTAATACCAATCCAGATGAGCAATCATCTTGGGGATGGATTTGGCCCGATATCATGCTCACATTGATTGCTGAAAGAAGCAAGTAGTGTTCAAGGATCCCACGTAAGAGGAGTACACTATTTAGTAGAACATTAAATTGAAAAAGCTACCACTTAATATCTATGTGACTGCCGCACAAGCTCACAAGATGCTGAGAAAAGGGGACGAATGATTCTTGGTACATGCCCTAAACATCGAGTCAGAGACGTCATCCATTGACGACATTCTGGTGGTAAAAGAATATAAAGATATGTTTCCTAATGAATTGCCCGGATTGCCACCAAACAGAGAAATGGAATTCAAAATCAACCTGATACCTAGAGCTGAATCGATTTCGAAAGCGCCCTACCGGATGGCACCAGCTGAGTTGAAGGAGCATAAGGAGCAATTACATGAGCTACTAGACAGAAAGTTTATAAGAATCATTGTTTCGCCTTGGGGAGCACCAGTCTTATTCGTAAAGAAGAAAGACGGTAGCATAAGATTATGCATTGATTATCGTGAGCTCAACAAAATCATGATAAATAATAAGTATATGCTACCGGGGATCGATGATCTATTCGATCGACTAAAGGTAACACCGTTCAAATTAGTAAGTTGGTTGTACCCTAATTATTGACATGAATATAACGTGATTGTGTGCAAGGTGCTAAAGTGTTGACAAAGATTAATCTCTAGTCAGGTTACCATCAATTGAGAATTAAGGCTGATGATGTTGCGAAGACAGCATTTTGCATGAGATATGGGCACCACGAGTTCCTCGTGATGCCCTTTGAATTGATGAATGCACCTGCCGTATTCATGGATTTGATGAACACTGTGTTCAAAGATCAGTTGGACCAGTTCGTACTGGTGTTCATCGATGATATCCTGGTGTACTCGCCCAATGAAGTGACACATGCTGAACATCTATGAGAGGTGTTGGAGTTTCTGAGGAGGAAAACGTTGTACGCCAAGTTCAGCAAGTGCGAGTTTTGGCTAAAGAGTGTGACCTTCTTGGGCCATATGATTTTGGAGAATGGCATTGCAGTTGACCCAAGAAGATCGAGGCAATTACTGAATGGTCAAGACCGACCAACGTCACTGAGGTAAGAAGTTTTGTGGGACTAGATGGATATTACCGTAAGTTTGTGGAAGAATTCTCAAGGATCGCAGTCCCTCTCAGCTGCTTGACGCGAAAGAAGACCATGAGTGGACCCCATAATATGAGAAAAGCTTCGCCGATTTGAAAAAGATGTTGACCATCGCACTAGTATTAGCACAGCCCTCCGGTACTGAAGGGTTTGTTATTTACAGTGATGCCTCAAAGAACGGCCTAGGATGCATATTGATACAGGGGAGAGTTATTGCCTACGCATCAATGCAATGGAAGCCCTACGAGCAGGATTATCCCACTCATAACTTGGAACTTGCCGCAGTGGTCTTTGCACTGAAGATATGGATGCATGATCTATATGGGGAGAAGTGTGAAGCCTTCACCACCCACAAGAGCCTCAACTACTTGTTCACGCAGAAAGAGTTGAATATGAGACAGAGACAATGGCTATAGCTGATTAAAGATTACGATTTGACCATTAGCTATCATTCAGGGAAAGCGAATAGAGTGTCGAATGCATTGAGCCGGAAGTTTGACCACTCGAGACAGACCCCATTAGAAAGAGAAATGAAAGAGTTTGATTTGGATATAGTTGACTCGACGACGAATGTTTTGGCAGCATTGGTTATCATGCCGACTTTCATAGACCGGCTGAAAGCAGTTCAGAAAGATGACATGAATTTGCACGGTATCCGAGATAGAGTATAGAATAAGTTGGTTGAGGGATTTTAGACATTCGATGATGGAAGTTTGTGGTTTCGGGGACGTTTGTGTGTACCAAGTGATGAGGCATTAAAGAAACAGTTGTTGAAAGAAGCGCATAATATACGCCTTTCTATACATCTGGGGACCACCAAGATGTACAAAGACTTGAAGAAGAATTATTGGTGGTACAGAATGAAGCATGAGATTGTTGAGTATGTCGCCTGGTGCTTAGTATTCCAGCAAGTAAAGGTCGAGCATCAATGCTCTGGAGGATACTTACAACCGTTAGAGATTCTAGGGTGGAAGTGGGAGCATAGTATGCTGGACTTTATTGCAGGGCTCTCTAAGACAAGAAATGACAATGATGTGATTTGGATGATCGTAGATCATTTGACAAAGTCTGCATACTTTATACCAGTATCGAGTGAAACGACGATGGAGAAGTTGGTGAATTTATATGTTGATAACATCGTCAGTGTACGTGGAGTGCCAGTGAGTATTGTGTCGGGCCAAGACCTCAGATTTACATCTCGATTTCGGTCAGCATATCAGAGAGTTACAGGGACCGAGCTAAGATGAGCATGCTTTTCATCCCCAAACAGATGTGTAGTCAGAAAGAACTATTCAGACTCTGAAGGACATGCTAAGGGTTTGTGTGTTAGAATTCAAAGGGAATTGGGACAATATAATGAAGTTAATGGAGTTTTCGTACAACAATATTTACTATAGTGCGATTGGTATGGTTCCCTTTGAAGCTTTATATGGGAAAATGTCGATCATCGTTGTAGTGGGACAAAGTTGGGGACAAGGTGATTACAAGAGCAGAAATGGTGGAGCAAACATTAGAAAAGGTCAAGATCATTCAATAATGACTCAAGGTTGCCCAGGATTGCAGCAAGAGTTGGACGGATTCCAAAAGGAGATTGTTAGAGTATGCCCAGGCGAAAAGTGTAATTGAGAGTTTCCCCAACGAAAGGACTAATGAGATTCCGTGAGAAAGGTAAACTGAGTCCGAGGTACATTGGTCTGTATGAGGTGCTCGAGAGAGTTGGGACATTGGCCTATCGACTAGCGCTACCTCCAGCATTGTCGTAAGTGCACAATTTTTTTTCACGTATCGCAGTTAAGGCACTATGTACTGACCCAAGTCATATATTGGAGGCTCTACCATTGAGGGTGAGAAGCGACGCGACATACAAGGAGACGCTGATCCGTATTGTTAGATTGTAAGGATCAAGCTTTAAGGAGACAAGTTATCTCTTACGTCAAAGTTCAGTGGTCAAATCACACAGAACAAGAAGTGACTTGGGAACTCGAAGAAGAGGTGCGGAAGAAGTATCCTTACCTATTTGACTAAGGTACGTAAATTTCAAGGACGAAACATTTTGTAAAGGGGGAGGAATGTTATGCCCCTCGTTTTTTTATAAATGTACAAAATATGTATATATACAATACATATATATGCAGCGGCCTGTAAGGAAAAAAGTAAATAAAAGCCTAAAGAAACAATCCTAATTAGAATAGGAAAGGGAAGAAATTAGGATAGAGATAGTAATTGGTAAATTCCAAATTATACTAGAAATATACCATATCAATCCATTTACGGTTGAGCACTGCCTTTCATCCGCAGACCGATGGACAGTCAGAGAGGACCATTCAGACTTTAGAGGATATGTTGAGGGCGTGCGCACTGGACTTCAAGGGAAACTGGGATAGTATGATCAAGTTAATTGAGTTCTCCTACAACAATAGCCATCACAGTGCCATCGGCATGGCACCCTTTGAGGCGCTTTATGGACGTAAATGTAGGTCATGTTCATTGGGACGAGGTTGGTGAGCGTGTTATCATCGGTCCTGAGTTGGTTGAAAACAGGAGCAAGAGCTGGGCTGATTCGAAGCGACGTCCTCTAGAGTTCGCTGTGGGCGAGAAGGTTTACTTGAGGGTGTCGCCTATGAAGGGGGTTTCACGATTCGGTATGAAGGGATAAGCTGAAGCCTCGCTACATTAGTCCTTATGAGGTACTCGAGAGGGTTGGTACTCTGGCCTACCGATTAGCAATTTCCCCTGCCTTGGCTCAGGTGCAGAGCGTATTCCATGTTTCTCAGTTGAGGAGATATGTGCGGATCCGATCCATGTTCTAGACGCTCCACCATTGAGGATTCGACCAGACACGACATATGAGGAGACCCATATCAGGATCGTGGATCGCAAAGACCAGGTATCGAGACGTCGAGTCATCCCTTATGTTAAAGTTCAGTGGACCAATCATATGGAGCACGAAGCGACGTGGGAGTTGGAGGAGCAAATACGCGAGCGCTACCCCTACCTCTTCGATTAAAGGTATGTCAAGTTTCAATGACGAAACTTATTGTAAGAAGGGTAGGATGTTATAACCGTAGAAAAAATATAATAATAGTGATAAAATAAAATAGTAATTATATATTATGTGCGTGTGTGTAACCGGTGATGGGGTGATGGGGAAAACAAATTAACAAATTCAAAATAACTAAGATAATTACATTATCAAAATTTCCATAAACTCTCCCAATCAAATCCTAACATCTCCCTAATTTCCCTACCCCTCTCCCTTATCTTCCCCCCCCCAAAACCCTACTCCTTCCCCCTTTTTAATGTCCAAGCCATCCCTTCCCCTCCCCAATAGAATAAAAAAATATTTTCTCTCCTTGGAGCAAGAAGAGGTAAAGTGAGAGGAAAATTAAAATATATATAGATGAAGAAAGAAGAAAATTGAAAGGGGTGTAACCGTACATCACCAACGTTCATCTAACCACCGTTAATCTACAAGTTCAATCTAGGTGCCACTTCCCCCCTCAAACGGGTATAATTCATGCATGTTTGAATGATATATTTATGTGATTAAATGTTTTCTTGATTGTTAAATTTGTAAATTTTATGTTGATGCATGTGGAGTATCATGAAATGACTAGTTCTTGACTATTATGTGTGTGTATGTGCATCAATTTGGTGGTAGGATTGTATCGGATTAAAAAGGCTCGTAAAGGATTGAAAAGGTGAAACTTTTAGGCTAGGGATCATAAGAAAATTTGGATTTTGGCTTTAGAATAGGTGCACATAGCCTGGAAATAGGAAAAATTTGAGTCTAGGGTCGAAAGCGCAGCCGGAACGATAGCGCGTGAGCCGCACGCACCGCTGGAGGCGGCCGCGTATGGGCCTCACACGCGAGCGTGGTTCACACGCGCCAGCTGCGCTTAATTAAAAAAAATAGGTGGCAGGAAAATGGGCTGGCCTGCCAGCGCCAGGCGGGCCGGACCCTAACCGGTCGGCAGGCTGACTGCAACAAGACCAGGCCCAATTACGTTAGTTAAAAAAACACTTAAACTCGGGCGGCCGGCCAAAAAAAAGGGGGCAAGCAGCGGCCGTAGGCCAAATCGCAGGCCGGACCAGAACAATTCTAGCGGGTCGGGTCAAAGGATAAATATATTATTAAATAATTTAAATTAATTCTGGAAATTAGAAAATAGTAAATAAATGATTTTAAATTCCAGAAAAATAAAATTTAATACCAAAAAATTCTAAATAAATTTCAGAAAATAAAAAAGGTTAAATTTAAAATATTTCCACTTAAATTTTGAATTTTGGTAAATACAAGTAATTAAGAAAATAATTAGAAATAAATAGAATTAAATGAGAAAAATAGGAAAAATCAGTAGAAAATTCTAGAAAATTAATACAAGCTAAGTAAAAAATTTGGTGATGAAAAATAACAACTTTCCAACATTTTGAAAATTTACGAAATCAAATATTGAGTGCCAGAGATGGTGAGGATGGGCGTACGAGCCTCAGGCAACTTTGTTGTTGCATCCATGGCACGTGCATTTGCATTTGGAGTGGGTTGAGATGTACGGGTCTCAGACGCTCGAGTGGAGTGGATCATGGTGTACGAGCCATGGGTACTCAGTCATGGTGGATCATGGTGTACAGGCCATGGGCATCGGTCAGGATGGATCGTGGTGTACGAGCCACGGGCATCGGTCAGGGTGGATTGTAGTGTACGGGCTACAAGCATCCAGTCAATCCCGGGATCATGCATTGCATATAGGTCTAGGGGCATATTGCGTTACATGATTCTTGTTGCGTGTGACACGTGGATGGAGCATGCATCACGTACTTGCGCATTTTTTATGTGGAGTGCTTTACTTACTGTATTTACTTTATTTTATGCATTCTATATCATGTTTATGTGCTATGTGGCTATATTATTTCGGTATGCATGTTTTGTATTGGTTTGAGGTAGACATCTACTGGGTTATTTTTGTCACTCACCCCTACTTCCCAGGTGAGCCGGATGAGGACTACGAGCACATCTTCGTTGGGGACGGGACGGACATAGCTGAGTGAGCTGGTTGAGAGCTGCAGCTTGGATATGAGGGGACTCTGCTGCTGATTTCTTTTCGTAGTTATCTTTTGGGGATTTTCACATACTTCTTTATTACCTTTACTATCAGAATTTTTATTCACTAATGTAACGACAATTATTTGAGTTTAATTTAAGTTATGATTTCTGTTTCTGCGAAAAAAATTGTTCTACGTCATTTCTGACGTACAAGAGATTGATTCGACGCTTTGTATTCTCCTTAGCAAAATACAGCGGGTGCACTGTTCCCGATGTTAGGGCTCGGGAGTAAGGCGCTACAATAACACTCTCCCTTGGTTGTCCAAATTTCATATAATATTCCTTATTAAAACCTTTGCAAGAAAACTAGTCAGATAAAAACTTGAACGAAGGAAAAGGAGTACACATTCATAAAAATTAGTTCGTGTGATGCACTGTCTCGTTAAAATCTTAGCAAGAAAAACCCAGTGGGATAAAAACCTGGAAGAAGGAAAAAATGTTGAGAAAAAGGGGTTTGAGTGATATCAAAATGCATGATTTAAATAACGTGTTACAAAGAAATGCATGACACATTTTATGACATAACACGTTGTTGCATAAAACTTGCCTTATTTAGTCCATATATAATGTTGCCGTACTAACGAGCCATGAAACTTTAAAGCTTACATCAAATGGAAAACATTTGTTGTGTTTGAACTATTTTCAGGTGCCACCATTAATGAACTAAACTAGTTCATTAAGTGAAGTACTTAGTTAATTAAAATTAAAGGAAGCAATATTTGGAAAAGGCACAAAGGCAACAAGGTGAAGAAAGGAAAGTCTTCCACTCTCCTCCCCACACATGTATCACACGCCTATATTGTAGCGCCCCGCCCGAAACCAGAGTTCCGGCTCAGTGCACCCGCCATACTCTACTCCATAGAGTATAAGGCGTCGATACCATACATGTGCATGTCAACATGAATTGTAATCGATATAGCGGAAGCATCTTAAAATAAGCTCACGACATGCATAATATTATTACAAACCGTTCAAATCCACACAACCACAAATACAGCTTCTCACGATAATTTTATTACATCATAATAAAATAAAGCTCACACAACAGGTACATAGCTTCAGCCTACAACTTCGCTCACGGATACTCTATCTGGGGTTCCTCCTCAATGAACACAGCATCAGGGTCCCTGTTCTCTGAAATGTTAAGAGGCAAGTATGAGCAATAACCACCATCTTTTAATCCTCAGCAAGTATTCTTTATAGATACTTCATGTGGATCATACATGGGAAGACAAGTAGTAACAAGGTAACAATATACATAATTACATCTCCATTCACAAATGACAGCATTATATATAAGGATAATACAGAACATAAAAATTTGCATCATATCTGAGAGATCATATCATTCTTCCTCAGCATATCCTTAACCTACCTTCCATACTTGAATACTAAACCATCATATGCTAAGGTCATAACTTACATTCATCACGTCTACGTGCATGATCTTCCTTAATTGTCTTAAGGCATAATGATCGTACAAATATTCCAATCCTCACCTAAGGGACATGATCATGACATGATGCATAAAACATGATTTTTCATAAACATGACTTTTCGTAAACATAACTTTTCATAATCATGACATGATTTTCATAACTTGTATAACATGACATATTCATAACTTGCATAACATGACATTTTCATAACATGAAGACATAACATTTACATCATTGGCTATAGCACTTTTCATAAGAATAATAACGCACGACATACCGAATGATTCCCAAATAGTACATGTACAACATAACATCATGAACATAGGTACATGTGCTAACGGTGACGCATTATGACTGAGATCCCGTGTCCCAGACCCGGTGTTACACTCAGCCATAACGTAAACATGGGCCCCTGACACCTACCACTCCGGTCCCGATGTCAGGACAGCGCTACAACATAACATAACATAACATGGTCATAACATAACATGGGTCATTGGAATCATTCGTCTCATGTTTATTATTCCTATGCATATGAACTTTAAAACATGTGATTCAAAAACATAACTTTTCAAACTTTGATTTCATGCAACATGAGACTCGGTCATATGAAGGTACTTTGGTCATTCTACATTTTGTAATATCATCACTTACTTAATTTCCTTCTACGTATCACAACTTAAAGAAAATACCATTTTCACCTCCAATTAAATACCATTCGGCTATCACACTAAAACAGCCCCCTTTTTCCATTGTCATCACACAATAATTTGGTAACTTCTATTCCACACATACATTTCATAATTCATAACTTAAATGCCTACATCATGAAAATTTCTAATTACTTTACATTTCATCTAAGATTTCATAACTTACATTTTATCATAACCTATCTATGTTAATATATATATAACATGTAACATATCATGTACGTACATTGTAAAGTTAGTAGTCTTATAATTACACATACATAAATATGGCCTATTTATGTTTCATACTTTTCATAACATAATTTACATACTTAACTTACTTTCATAACTTAACATATTCATCATATATACATATATACTTGTATACAAATATAATGAAATCATTTTTGTCACTAAGGCCTAATGGCCGAATATATATATATATATATATATATGGTGTATATATATATAAATCATTTTATGATATATTGTATAATATCCAAAACTTATTCATTTTCATATCTTAACATATTCATCATATATACATATATACTTGTATAAAAATATAATGAAATCATTTTTGTCACTAAGGCCTAATGGCCGAATATATATATACATGGTATATATATATACATCATTTTGTGATATATTGTATAATATCCAAAACTTATTCATTTTCATATCTTAGCATATTCATCATATATACATATATACTTGTATAAAATATAATGAAATCATTTTGTCACTAAGGCCTAAAGGCCGAACATATATATGCATAGTATATACATATATAAGTCATTTTATGATATATTATGTAATATCCAAAACTTATTCATTTTCATATTCTAACATACATATTTGTATACAATCATATATACATATAACACAATAGAGGATTCAGATGAGGCTCCAGCGATTCGCACAAGCACCACGGCGGCGTTAGCCGCCGCCGCCGCCGCCGTTTCCTGGCCTACTCTTCTACTCCGCGCCATCCCACACAAATTCTCCATCTCCGGTTAATCAATCGGATATCAAAGATCGAATTTTTATTCCGATTTCATCTCTGTTTATATCGCGTCCACTATGACAACTGCACCATCATTTGCTGCGGTTGTTTCCGGCGCCGCTACTTCATGCAATATAGCTATCGCGCCGAAAACCGTCTCTCGGTACAAAGGAATTCCCATGATCTCATTTCTTGACACGAAAATCGATGCACTGGCTGAACCCTACAGGTATTCATTGGTTGGCACTTTCTGGTATGGCAGACCACCTTTAAAAATAATACGTGAGGTGTTTTAGAAGATTGGTTTCCATCAGGATTTGCGTATCACATTGATTGATCAGTCTCATATTCTCTTGAATTTCCGCAATGAGGCGGATTATTTACGCTGTTTTTATCGTCGTTCTTGGCATATCTCTGGATGTCATATGAGGATTACCAAATGGACAGTGGATTTTGATCCAAGCGCTGACGTTCCTATTGTCCCGGTCTGGGTTGCACTACCGTCATTGCCAATTCATTTACATCATCGCGCTGCTATCTTTGAAGTAGTACGGCCAATTGGGACACCCTTGAAACTCGATGTTGCGACTGCTGATGGCCTGCGCCCATCAGTGGCTCGTGTCTGTGTCGAGGTTGATGTTTCGCAGGATTTACCCCAGAAAATATATTTGCAGGCAAAGGGTAGAATGATCTTACAATCGATAGTCTATGAGGACCTACCGTTGTTTTGCACTTCATGCCGCAGATTGGGACATGCATCGGATGCATGTCCGCCTATGGAGACTGGCAAAGCCCCTCCACCGCCTCCTCCCCCGCCGCCTCCACTCCGACCGTCTTGACCAGTCAGTCAACGCTGGACTCCGATTAAGAAATAGTTGGCGGATACGCCTCCGTCACAACCTGAAGGAATTGCTGAAAATATCAACCCAACCGAACCACAGGTTGGAGCGCCTCAACCTATAGACGACCCGGGTATAGAAGATTTATGTGAGCCTGCCGGTCTTAATATTACAGCCGACATAGACCCCGTTGAAACGGGCCATTCGTCTGATACAGACTTACCACCTGCGGATCAGGTGGATAATATTCCTAATGTCCCGGAGGATGTTACCCGCCGCATGCAGCTTATTCCTCCATCACCAGACGAGGGAATCTTGATATCACGCTTAGAAGAGCAAGATGATGCAACAGAATTCATTCGGTTGTTCCACGTCGTAAGCGTCGGACACGCAAGGAATTGCCTCCTCTTCCGCCCTCAACAATCTTGACGCGAAGTGCCTCGCACATCATCCAGGGAAGTACTTCTTCTTTAACCCAATGAATGCATTAATATGGAATGTCCGAGGCCTGCGAGCCTCGTTACCTAGAATAAAACAACTAATTCAGGAACACCGTTTACATTTGCTTTCTTTAATTGAACCCAAGCATGCACCTTCACAAATAGATGGGTTTGCTCTACGACTGGGTTTTTCACATTATTATGCTTCGCAGTCTGAACGTCTTTGGTTTTTCTGGCGTAACACTGAATTTCATTTGATTACTACTCAGGATCAAGATCAAGTTGTACACTTTACTATGCAGTCCTATTCGCTACAATGGAGGTTCGTCATATCCGTTGTCTATGCGAAGCACACTTCACTCCAACGACGTCCATTATGGCATTCATTATGCTAGTTTGCAGAATCGTCTCAGCTACCCTGGGTGTTGGGAGGAGATTTTAATACTTTTTGGGCCATTGAGGATCATAGAGGCCATTCCACGCCATCACTAGCAGCATTACAGGACTTCAATGAATGTATTGAAACATGTTCTTTAATGACGCCTCCACATCACGGTTCCAGATTTACTTGGGCAGATGGCAGAGGTCTTGGACGGATAAGTCGTCGCTTGGATTGGGTGTTTATAAATTCGGCTTTTCAGGAGGTACTTCAAGATATACAGTTAACGCATTTACCACGGGTTACATCGGACCACATGCCTTTATTATTACTATGTCGACATGGTTCCTCAACGGGCAGGCGATCTTTTCGATTTTTGGATGCTTGGCTCCATCACTCCGACTTTCATTCTTATATGACACAGGCATGGTTATCATATCCTACTACAGGTGGCATGCATGGTTTCTATAAAAAACTATTTGCATTTAAAAAAGATATCCAGCGGTGGAATAAGATATCTTTGGGAATATTTTCAACAATCTGAATCATGCTGAGACTCAGCTTAATCATGCCGAGGCAGCCTGGGAAGCCCATCCGACTGCGGAGACCAGGGAGGCATATCATCGATCCAAAGCAGAGTATTTGCAAGTCTCGAATTATGAATTGCAATTCTGGAAACAAAAGGCCCGAGTAAAATGGCTTAAGGAAGGTGATGCTAACTCAAGATACTTTCACTCTATTGTCAAGGGGCGGAGAACAGCTTTGCGCATTCAGCAAATTCGTACTGCCGAGGGGACACTTTTGACTGACAAGACGGACATTATGGCAGCTGCTGTTTCTTTCTATCAGGATTTATTTGCACCAGAATCAACACACAATCACTCTGTTATACTTTCTTACATCCCTCGACTGGTCACAGACTCTGAAAATACCATGTTGACACAGATTCCACTGGAGGCGGAAGTGAAGCAGGCCGTGTGGCATCTCGATTCACAGAGTGCCGTAGGTCCAGATGGGTTCATGGAGGTTTCTATCGGTCTTGTTGGTCTGTCATACATTCGGATGTGGTTAAAGTTGTGCAAGAATTTTTTCTCGGGGTTCCACAACCGGCTGTCATGGCCAGTGCCTTAATAACGCTGATCCCAAAAACTCAATCTCCTACGACTTTTAGTGATTTCCGTCCAATTTGCCTTACAAACTTTTTGAGTAAAGTTTGCACACGTATCGTTGCCACACGTTTGGGTACGCTCCTCCCGAAATTGATCTCTCCGGAACAGACAGGTTTTCTCCCGGGACATGATATTTCCACGCAAGTTTTATTGGCCCGGGAAATGATACATATGTTGGATAGAGGGGGGTCTCAGTTGTGTCTGAAGTTAGATATGATGAAAGCCTTTGATCGCGTGAGTTGGGACTATTTGGAGCGAATGTTGCGCCAGTTTGGTTTTTCGGATTTTTTCATTCGCA
>AP025062.1:13461203-13474257 GCA_036186865.1 Eustoma russellianum | reverse complement strand
GACTATGAAACAGCTTCGGGTCAAAAGGTCAATTTCCAGAAAAGCAATCTAATTCCTTCAGTACACATCACTCCTAGTCGGTGTCGCTCCTTCCAAGAGATATTGGGCATGCGGCTCTCTTGTCTCCCTTTTCGATATCTTGGATCTTATCTTCACAGAGGGATTAACTGTTCCCGATACTGTTCTACACTACTACATCATATAGATGAGCGCTTACAGGGTTGGCACTCACGTCTTCTCTCATCGGCAGGAAGATTGGTTTTGTTACGGTCAGTAATTTCTGCACTACCACTTCATATTCTAGCAGTCGGAGGCTTACCTAAGTCTGTCATTAAAATGATACATCGAAAGATGGCATCCTTTTATTGGGGGAAACGATATCATTAGGTTGCGTGGTCGAAGATAACTTCTCCTATTGAAGCGGGCGGCCTTGGCCTTAGAGATCTTAATGTCCTTCAGCAAGCATACAACTGCAGGATTTGGTGGTTATATCATAAGCAATATACGTTATGGAGTCGTTATATGCATGTCAAATATGGGTGCAGAGGGGATTATCGGCCAAGATTGCCGGATTCACCAATTTGGAAACTCATTTGTCGTACTCATACAATTTGTATGGCGCAGACAACTGGCATGGGTACTCATCTCACCTGGAATCCATCGTCTATGGGAGAATTTACATTAAAATCCGCATACGATATTTGTCGCCCTGCCGAGTCTACACTAATTTCAGCTAAGTTTATTTGGTTCAAGCAGCATTCACCAGTCACGAAACTTCTACTGTGGTGTATATTTCATTCGGCACTCCCATTGAAGATTACATTGGGCCGTTACTCTGCTGCTCGTCCTACACAATGCCCTTTTTGTAAGCATCATTCAGCCACGGTTGATCATGTCTTCCTATATTGTCAATCAATTCAGCCCCTCTGGACATTCTATGCGACAGAATTGAACGTCATCTCACCAACAACTCTCAATCTCCGACAATATTTGTTAGCATGGTGGTATCGCTCCTCTTATTCTCATTGGTTGGGGTATTGAAAATAATGATTCTGGGTATCTTGATGCAAAATATCTGGCGCAGTTATGCTACTCTAGTGTATGGAGACACTGAATCCTTTTCACTATCGAGACTCTGAGCCACAATTCAGTTTGACATGAATATGTGGTTTCACACATTGCATGGGTCAAAACTAGCAGCAGGACCGCCTCTCTCTCTTTCTGGCTTCCCTACCTTCGGCCTCCCCGTATTAAGATCGTCAGATGGCTCACTCCACCAACAGGCAGATTTAACTTAATGTAGATGCAGCGGTTGGACGACACTATGCAGCAGGAGGCGTTATCCTGCGGGATCACGCGGGCACTTGTGTCCGCGCGATGTCCTTTCGGTTGCCTACTTGCACACCTTTGATGGCAGGAAATTCAGACTACTCTATTTGGCCTACTTTACTTCCTTCCATTATATCGCACACTCGTTCTAGAGACTGACTGTGCACAAATAGCACTTCGCTTACATCTGCCACAAACTGTCTACAGCAACTATCATTTATATCTGCTACAGACCTTAGTTAATACTTATCGGTTGGAACTCACGCATATATATCGAGAGGCTAACATGGCGGCACACTACCTTGCACAATATGCAATGACCTCGCCGGCTACGAGCTATTTTAATACCGACGGTCTGCCTCCAATGGTAAAAGCAGCAGTCAATTTGGATCTCACGACATCAAACATACGCACCCATTAAAATTTGGACTTCCATATGGATTGGCACATAGCATTATTTTCTGCCTGTATTTTTTTAAATACAGGCAGCCTCGGTATGTTTTCCCTCCTATGTTCTTGCACGGTATGTCTTCTGACTAATTCTAATATGATGGTTATTTTTAATGGCGCATGGCAAATATCGCATACTGTTTTCATATCCCTGGTGGCGACACAATGCTATAACGTCTTCCATAAGGATTGGCATGCTTACAATATCTCTGCCTGTGCTCTAATGGGTACAGGCAGACTCGGTGAGATTCACATCTCTGCAATTTCTCATTTTGGCTTAGTTCTATTATTCCTGCTTCCTATCGTTACATGCCTATTTCATATCGGGGTGGTCTCATATATTTACAACAATTATACTGCTCCATCTTTTGTCTTCCACATGGATTGGCTTCCTTTTCTTTTCTCTGCCTGTACTCTGCGGGGTACAGGCAGAGTTGGTATGTTCATTATTCCTCTGTCTGAGTGCCTGCTGCCACATCTATTTAATGTGTTTAATACGCTCTTATGTTTTCATGACGCATGGCCGGAGACAACACACAACTACATTTTTTTGGACTACAAAATCACGGACGGTTGCTCCTTTGCCCCCTGCGCTTTCTGCCTCAAAGACGTCTGCTGCAACTTTCACACTTACAACTTTTGCCTTTGCTATGGATTGCACCTCCTTCCTTGGCCACTGCCGCGGTTTCTACCCAACAACGAGCCATTCATCAAGAGCACATGTTCAGTCGGATTTCACAGTTGTTATACCTATGTACTTTTCGCATGCTATATAGTTTATTACACTGTAGCGTCTATCAACATTCCATTGATATAAATATGTACGCTTTTTCCTTCGTCAAGGTTTTATCCACAAGGGTGGTTTTACTTGACAAGGTTTTAATGCGGCATATCATATATTTAATGGATGTTGATAATCATCTACTTCTACTATGGTCTTTTTGCCACTGTAATAAGGTTTTCCTCCGCCATAAGTGAGGGTTCTATTCAATAAAATACCTTTTTTAAAAAATATACTTATGTAAATATGATGAAATCATCTTTATCACTAAGGCCTAAAGGCCAAACATATATGTACATAATATATACATGTATAAATCATTTTAAATACCAATAGTCATATTTAATGTATATAGTATACTTATGTGTACATAATACATATAAAAATTCATAATCACAATATAACATAAAAACCGAATATATATAAATAGTACATAGGTGCATAATACATAAAACATAATACACCAATACGTATTCATTTTCTCCCTTTACATATTCACAAACCGTATATATATGTGTGTGTATATATATAATTTTCATACAAAATAGTATTTTATTTATATGCATCTACACATCTTTACCTACATATATATATACATGTATATGAAGATCCGTAGTATATACATATGTAGATCTATACACTTATAAATATATATATCAACATACATACTTTATAATATGTATATATATATATGCGTGTTTATATATAATGTATATATGTATATAGTGTGCGTGTGTATATAGTGTATATATGTATATATTTATTACTCAAATATAGATCTATACTTTCTTGAGAAGAAATCTTGAACATACTACATGATGATCCAACTTTGATATGAACATAAATGCTTAGTATTTGTAAAACCATGAAGGATCTAGGAAGAGTACTTGCCTTGGTTCACTTTTCTTACACTTAGATGATGGTTCCTTCACTTGGTTTGGAAGAGAGTTCTTCTTCCTTCCTTCCTAGTATACACGGTTTTTAGGGTTTAAAAGAAGGGTTAGTGAGCAACTTATGAAACTAATATATGGAAGAATCAAACTTAAACTTCATAAAGTTCTTACCTTGGTTGCCTTTGGTTCTAGATGCTACAACCTTCTTGAATCTTTCTTAGTTGATGGAGTGTTTATGGTACTTGATTTGAGTGATGTTGGTGTGAAGAAAGGAGAAGAAAATCTTCTCCTTGTTGAAGTGGAGAATTTCGGCCAAGAGGATGGAGAAGGGGTGTTGGAGTGTTCTTGAGTTTTTTCCTTGGAGATAGTATAAAATTGGTTGGTTGAAAGTGTAATTATGTGAAGGTTTAAAGGAGAATTATTTTCCTACTTTTTTTCTAAGGGGGCCGGTCAAAGAGTGGGGGGAATGGGGTGGGAGACAAGCTTTTGACAAGCATGGGGTGGAGGGATGGGTTAGGATGAGATTCTTGAGCATGCTATTATTTTAATCTAAGTGTAAGACAAGTTGTCTTCACTTTCCTTTTCCTTTTTCCTTTTCTTTTATTTTGTATGTATATAATTTGTTTTTCTTTTATTTAATGTAGTATAAAATTGTTGTGTCATGTATTTCTTTTTGATTTAATTTATCCTAATAGTAGAAGTTGTTACTAACTAATTTAGTTGGGTTTTTATTGTATAGACTCAAACGTTTGTGATATTTTTGCTAACATATTTGGTATACAAGTCTAGTTTTATGAATCGTACACCTACGAAATTATATTTACGATATTGGAAGTCGTTACGACATAACGAATTTCCGGGTTGTAACATTCCCCCCTATAAAAAGTTTCGTCCTCGAAACTTACGTACCTCATACGAACAGTTGGAGATATTGCTTCTGCATTTGCTGCTCCGGTTCCCAAGTCGCTTCCCGCTCAGTATGATTACTCCACTGTACTTTCACAAATGGAATTGTCCGTCTCCTCAACACTTGCTCCTTACGGTCCACAATCCGTATGGGAACTTCTTCATACGTAACATCGTCTTTAATAGTTACAGGTTGCTGCTCCAGTATATGATCCGGATCGTGTACATATCGCCGTAACTGAGATACGTGAAACACATTATGTACCTGGGATAAGGTAGGAGGTAAGGCCAACCGGTATGCAACAGCTCCAACTTTCTCTAGTATCTCATAAGGGCCAATAAATCTAGGGCTCAGTTTCCCTTTAATCCCAAATCTACTCACGCCTTTGGTCGGTGAAACTCGCAAATATACTTTCTCGCCTACTTCAAACTCAATCGGTCGTCTCTTTGTATCAGCCCAGCTTTTGCTACGATATTAAGCAGCTTTCAATCTATCACGTATCACCTTGATCTTTTCCAGAGTCTGCTCCACCAGTTCCGGACCCATCATAGTTCTCTCGCCAACTTCATCCCAATATAATGGAGATCGACACTTCCTTCCATACAATGCTTCAAAAGGTGCCATACCAATAGAACTGTGATATCTGTTATTGTAAGAGAACTCAATTAACTTCACTGACTTATCCCAGCTAACCTTGAAATCCAAAGTGCAAGCGCGTAGCATATCTTCCAATGTTTGTATGGTACGTTCTGACTGTCCATCGGTCTGCGGATGGAATGCTGTACTCATCCGGAGTTCGGTACCCATGGCATTTTGGTAAGCTTTCCAAAATCGCGATGTAAAACATGAATCTCTAACGCACACAATGCTGACAGGTGTTCCATGCAAGCTGACTATCTCATTATGAAAAATATTGCCGAAAACGTCATTATTCCATCGTTGAATATCTTTTTTAAATGAGCATAGCTTGCTGTAGAAACCATACATACCACCCGTAGTAGGATAAGAAA
This sequence comes from Eustoma russellianum, assembly GCA_036186865.1. Lineage (NCBI taxonomy): Eukaryota > Viridiplantae > Streptophyta > Magnoliopsida > Gentianales > Gentianaceae > Eustoma > Eustoma russellianum. The sequence continues at coordinate 13,468,887 of AP025062.1, read as the reverse complement.
GCCACGCCTGCTTCATGTAATTATAAAAGTCTGAATGATGCAACCATGCATCTAAAAACCTGAATGTGCGGCGGCTAGACCCCCCTGTCGACGACAGATGAACAGTAATGGCATATGATCAGAAGCCACTCTCGTAGATGAGACAACTGTAGCGTTGCAAAGCTATCTTGGAATGCAGAATTAATAAAGAGCCAGTCTAATCTGCGAGATATTCGACCAAGACCTCTCCCATCCGCCCAAGTGAATCTTGAACCCTGATGAGGAGGAGCCATCAGAGAGCAATGTTCAATACAATCATTAAAGTCTTGTAATGATGCTAGTGATGGAACCGACCGACCACGATGATCTTCTAACGCGCGAAATGTGTTAAAATCACCACCAACTAGCCAAGGCAACTGACACGAATCAGCAAAGTCACTCAAATCTTGCCAAAGAGGGCGGCGCAGGACAGGCGTCGTGGTAGCATATACCACCGAAAATATAAACTTCCACTGCAGTGAAATGGATTGAAGAGTAAAATGCACCACCTGACCTTGATCCTGAGTAGCAAGCAATGTAAACTCAGTATCACGCCAGAAAAACCAAATACGATGCGAATGAGAAGCGTAAGAGTGTGTGAAACCAAGCTGCAACATGAATCGACAAATGCTTGAAGGTGTGTGTTTGGGCTCTAATAAAGCTAATAAATGCAACCGATGCTCTGTAATCAAACGTTTTAATCTAGGCAATGAGGCACGCATGCCCCTAATATTCCACACTAACCTATTCATTGAGTAAGAGAGGTACTTCCCTGTACAACGTGAGATGCGCTCCGAGTTAAGATCGTAGAAGGCGGAAGAGGCGGCAAGTCTTTGCGGGTGCGTCGTTTACGCCGCGGAACTACCGTTATAAATTCCGTTGCAGTCTCGATATCCGTTAATCGTGACAACAAAATAGCCTCATCCGGTGATGGTGGGATCGATTGTAGCTTCCGCGTAACATCTTCCGTAACATCCAGAATTTCCTCGGGCATGTTGTCTAACGGTAAATCTGTGTCCGAAGAATGACCCGTTTCTACGTGTGTTTGCTCGACAGGCAGCTGCTGATCCGCAGCATCACAAAATTCCTCTTCAGTAGTAGGCGGAAGAGGCTGACTCGGGGAAGGCATCTGCAGAATATCAACCCCAGTCTGCATTGTAGGGGCCACAGTCTGGTGAGTCGAAGGGCTTGGAGATGAATTATCAATATCAATTGGAGGCTCCGTAGAGTCGGGCTGAGATATCCCTGGCAACGTCACACGTTTTTTTCGGAGTCCATCGCTGATGGGGACGGATCGACTTTGGAGGGGGTGGAGGCGGAGGAGGAGGCGGTGGAGCAGCCGTATCAGTGGCTGTAGATGGACATGCCGCTGTGGCATGACCTAGCCGACGGCAGGAGGCAAAAAAGAGAGGGAGGTCCTCATACACTATTGATTGCAGGATCATTCGACCTTTTGCCTGCAGATAAATTTTCTGTGGTAAGTCTTGGGAGACATCAACCTCAACACAAACGCGAGCCACTGAAGGACGCAAGCCATCCGAAGTGGCGACATCTAACTTCAAAGGTGTACCAATAGGTTTAACCACCTCAAACAATGCAGACCGATGATGGAAATATATTGGCAAAGCCGGCAGAGCTACCTAGATAGGCACAATAGGAACATCAGCGCTTGGGTCAAAATCGACTGTCCACTTTGTAATACGCATATGGCAACCAGAAATCTGCCATGATCGGCGATAGAAACAACGCAAATAGTCCGCTTCATTGCGGAAATTGAGAAGAATATGCGTTTTATCAAGCAATGTGATACGTAAATCTTGATGAAAACCGATTTTTTCAAATACCTCGCGTATAACTTTCAGAGGTGGTCTGCCATACCAAAAAGTGCCAACTAATGAATACCTGTAGGGTTCGGCCAGTGCGTCACATCATCAAGAAAGGAAACCAATGGAAGGCCCTTGTGACGAGAAACCGTTTTCGGTGCAATGGAGATATTGCCGGATTGGGAGGCGCCGGTGACAACGGCAGCAAAGGTCGGTGCCGCTGTCATGATCAAAAGATTTCGGACGAAAGAATAAAAACAATCAGCAGCAATGACAATGAGCGAAATAATCAGACGCAAGAAAACATGAAACCAAACCGGGTCGATTGTGGGAGCCGCCGGCAGCAATGATCTCAGCGGCGGCTAGCGCCGCCGGGAGAGTCGCCAGAGAGAATCGAGCGTCATTATTCCTCCTTCTATACGGAAAGTAATTCATATTCTAACATACATATTTGTATACAATCATGTATACATATATACTTATGTAAATATGATGAAATCATCTTTATCACTAAGGCCTAAAGGCCAAACATATATGTACATAATATAACATGTATAAATCATTTTAAATACCAATAGTCATGTTTAATGTATATAGTATACTTATGTGTACATAATACATATAAAAATTTTAATCTAAGTGTAAGACAAGTTGTCTTCACTTTCCTTTTTTTTCTTTTATTTTACTTTGTATGTATATTATTTGTTTTTCTTTTATTTAATGTAGTATAAAATTGTTGTGTCATGTATTTCTTTTTGATTTAATTTATCCTAATAGTAGAAGTTGTTACTAACTAATTTAGTTGGGTTTTTATTGTATAGACTCAAACGTTTGTGATATTTTTGCTAACGTATTTGGTATACAAGTCTAGTTTTATGAATCGTACACCTACGAAATTATATTTACGATATTGGAAGTCGTTACGACATAACGAATTTCCGGGTTGTAACATATATACATTTACATATATATTTTCAAATTTTTTGAAAAAGGCACATACACATTTATTCCAACGTACAAACGACACGTTATATATTTTGTATGTACGTTAACGTCACACAACCATACTTAACTCATATTTATGAGTATATTCAGGTCTTATATCATATGATATAAGTCATGGTGATGACAAATTAAATACATGTTAAAAGGTTCTAAACCGAAAATTGTCGTATCGGGCGAATACCGAAACTTCGTCAACGTGTCACGTACTTGACATAAATAGATGGACAGCCGCTACACCTCAAAAATATCAATAATTTTCGTGGCCTACATGTTATATGCAGCCATAAAATCATTCCATGTTGGCACACACAAATCACCCCACATTAAGGCCAAATTGTGGAGATTCCAATTTCAATTTTGTCACATGTCTAGGCGCCACTTTAATCAGCCTTATGAGCTGAATATTAAAGTTTATATTATGTATATTATGTGTAACATAATATATATCATGTGCAAAAAAGTTGGAATTTAATTAGAGAAAATCGGGTAATCGATAAACATCGAAAATTCGGTTTTCTACGTACACGACACATGGAACGTTTTTTGGCACATCATACAACATGTATCTAGACACTTTTTACATATGTTATACATCTCAAAGTGTTTTAGAAAATACAATTAAGGGCTGATTGTAATATATCATGTGTGTATTATTAAATGAGCATTATTTTACAAAGTTTGCAAAAATAAAATTCAGCATATGCCCAAACCATGTTACACTCCTACTCAAGCTATGTTGGAGCATATGTGGAGCCTTGTTGTCATATTGATTGGTCAAGAATGAAGCATGCAATGTTGATGACATAAAGGAAGGAACTACATGAGGTAACATTTCAAACTTATGTCACAATTGTGACACATGCTGAAAATTCAGCATGTGCACAAAAGAGCTGGCCGATTTTGAGACTATTATGACTCATATTTTGTGTCTTGATTAAGGTGGATTAATTAGAAGACAATTTGAAAGAGTTTTAAATATTTTATGGAATAAAGAAAGTGATATTCTTGAATATCACACATGCTGAAAATTTCAGCATGTGTGTAATGTACCTAGGCCGTTTTTGTGGCCTTGTTAATGTCTAATTTTTTCCAAAATTTGATAAATATGTCTTGCACTAAATGATATTGAATTCTTGGATTAAATCAATACAAAATAGGCAAGATTTTGAATAAGAGGTGGATGTTACACATGCTGAAATTTCAGCATGTGCAAGGCTTTATGGCCGATTTTTTTGAATGATTTTTGGAGAAATATTGTCTTGCTTAATTTATGTGATGATCTGGAAGTTATGGTAATTTTTTATGGTGATTTTGGCACATGTTTTTAGTGGAATTCTCAGATTTTCCTAGTCATCAAGTGATGACAACATTCAACCAATCAATGAGTGCCAAGTAAGCAAGAGTTAAATGATCATCCAAGAGGTGCCAAGTAAGCAAGATCATGTCACAATGATGCCATATATTCTCCCAATGACTTAGAAGATAATTTTCAAGAGGAGAAGGACTTCATGGGGGGCGGCCAAACCAAGATTAAAAGGAAAGGAAGAAGAGCAAAACAAATACAAGAAAAAGCATTGCAATCTTCAAGCAAAAATCGCCTAGCTCTCTTCTTTTACACTCTCTTTCTTTCTTCTTCCTAAAAGCCTATTGTACTTACATTCATATACTTGAATAGGCTTATCTTAGACCACCACATATTCCTTATCTTTGTAAAAGATTGATCAAGGTGTGATCAATCTTCAATCTTGCAAAGTGGTGGTGTTCGTGTGCATTGTATTCATCATACAAGGTTTGTAAAGGGTTGGAGTTGGCGTGTAACTCCATCAACCCTGTGGTAAGGTGTTTTTGTGTTGTGTGATTAGTGTGAACCGAGAAGGTATTCCTCGAAGACTGGAGTAGGTTGTTTATAACCGAACCAGTATAAAATTCTTGGTGTCATTTACTTTCAGCACTGTTTATCCTTTTTTATTACGTTCGTAAAAATAGTAAACATTTTTCAAAAATTACGAACCTTTCCAGAATCATAGCCACATGTCTTAAGGTTAATTTGGCACAAGTTTCAACCCTTTTGGACAAGTATAAGTCAATCAAACATCCAAAGTTCTGAGACTAGTGCAGTCTGATTTTTGACTTGCAAAAGTTGAGACTTTGATAGTATTTGACTAACTTACCAAAAGAATTTTCAAAAAATTTTCAACCCATTTAAATATAACATATAAGGGGTTAGTGGTTAAAATTTCAGAGCATTTGGAGTTACGTACAAATAGGAATAAATTTTTCAAAATAGTCTACCGTTTCTGGCAGATTCGCACAATCTGACCACCAACAATTTTTGAAGGGGCTAAAGGTTGAATTTAAATCTGAAATTTTTAGGAGACACTCATAACATCTGAGACTAAGTATCTCAAAATTTCAGAATTTTTGAAGACCTACAACCTAGTTTTAAAAACGTTTTAAAACTGGTCCTGAAAACAGAAACTGTTTTCAGAAGTTGAGTTCTTGAGTCAAAACAATTCTAAAAACCACACTTTCCGAACCAACTATTCAACCCCCCCCTTCTAGTGGTGCCTTTCAAATCCTACAATTGGTATCAGAGCGCAGGAACACTTGCAACAAGAAGATCCAACAATCTACGTGAGATGGCATCCACTAGCTATAACACCGTGCAAGATGGAATGTCAACCATAAGGTCTCCTCTCTTTGACGGTGAGTCTTTCGTTCAATGGAAGTTAATAATGAAACTTTCTTTATGGCAATTGATATTGATCTTTGGTCAATTATAGAAGATGGTCCATTTGTTCCATCAAAGTTATCCACTGTAGATGGAGTCATATTAGAGGTCGTTAAGCCTAGGCAAGAGTACACTAGTGATGATAAAAGAGACTAAGCATGAACGCTAGGGCTATGCAGTTACTTTTAAATGGACTAAGTAAAAGTGAATCAAGCTATGTTTCAAATTGTTCTAGTGCACAAGAAATGTGGAGAATACTTGAAATGAAACACGAAGGCACTAGTCAAGTAAAAGAGTCCAAGATCAACATGCTTATGTCCACACTAGAGTCATTTAAATTATTGCCTAATGAATCTATCGTTGATATGGATCTTCGTTTGACTAACATCTACAATTCTCTTGAGTCTCTTGGCAAAACCTTCACTATGCAGGAAAAGGTATAAAAGGTCTTGCGAAGCCTTCCATCCGAGTGGGACCCTAAAGTAACGGCCATAGAAGAAAGCAAAGAGACTAAATCGATTAAGATGGAAGAACTAATCGGATCACTTAAGGTATATGAAAACAAACTCGCTTTAAGACATTCTGAGTCCATTTCTAATAATGATAGGGCTATAACATTTAAATCAAATGAATACGTCGTAGATGATAGTGACATAGATTCCGATGATGAGGACTTAATCACGATGGCTAAAAGATTAAGAAAAATCTTGAGAAAATCGATTAAACATAAGTCTACCTCATCTAAGGATCATAAAAATAAAAATAAGGAAATAAAGTGCTATGAATGTGGACAACCTGGACACTTGTCATATGACTATCCAAACAAGGACAAACAAATGAATAAATACCTTGACAAGGATCGGACAAAAACTAGACTCGTCTCAGAACCTAAACAAAGGAGAAGAGCCTTCAAAGCCTCCACTTGGAGTGACACATCCGACTCTGAGACTGATGATACGGAAGAACGCAAGGCACAAGTATGCTTTACATCTAAAGCATCAAATGAGGTATCTTCCGACTGTGATTCCGATTCTGAATGTTCTTATGATGATTTGTTTAGTCAATATTTAGAATTTCATAAGTTCTCAAAGACTCTTGCAAAAGAAAAGAAGCGATTAATTGAAGACAAGAAATTGTTAGAATCTTCTAACAAAGATCTTGTGTCTCAATTAAACGATTCAAAAGAAGAGTCGTCATGCATTATAAATTCATTAAAGTCTGAAATTTCATCATGGACATCCGAGAACACTAAATTGAAATCCGAGATTTCAAACTTGAGTTCAAGGAATGCGGATGTAGAGAAAATGGTGAAACAATTTGACACGAGAACAAACATGCTAGATCACATCATTTCTTCACAAAAGCATGATAGTGACAAAACCGGACTAGGATACGTTGAGAAAAGTAAGTCACTAAATAAACCAACCAAATTCATTCCATCTAAGAAAATAGGTGCATCAAAGACATATGTGGCATCTAAGAAGACACCTAGACCTTCTCCTATGACATCTCATCGTGCTTCTTCTTCACATGATGCAAAATATAATTATGTGCCATATAGATATGAGAAGAAACAAGTGATGCATACGTGACACTCATATCACAAAAATACATCTAGATCACGTCCCGTGCATGCAAACTGAAATGCACATCAAAAACAGAAACTATACTATATGCATGATGGGATTCTTGGCCAAAAGCCAAACGCAGTTGCCCCTAACATATATTATGTTGCGTTCTCATCACCTTTCTCACCTTTTGGAAGACCTAGAAAGGTCACCCAAATTTGGGTACCAAAAGGGACATTTTCAAAGGGTTGAATAAATAACCCTTACGAACGCACATTTGATATTATAAAATGCATGATTTCTTTTTCATCTTTACATGAGCTTTTGATTGTCTTTCCAAAATAAAGGGAGAGAGAATGCATGATTTAAGGGGGAGAGAGAAAGATTAATTGCATAAATCAAGGGGGAGCGGTTTGAAATTTGAAATTCAAAATTTGAATTTATGCATAATTGAAGGGGGAGCGACAAGATTTAAATCATGTATGTAGGTTATTTTGAAAATCATCAAAAGGGGAGATTGTTGAGAAAAAGGGGTTTGA
>AP025062.1:13439092-13461193 GCA_036186865.1 Eustoma russellianum | reverse complement strand
AATTAGAGAAAATCGGGTAATCGATAAACATCGAAAATTCGGTTTTCTACGTACACGACACATGGAACGTTTTTTGGCACATCATACAACATGTATCTAGACACTTTTTACATATGTTATACATCTCAAAGTGTTTTAGAAAATACAATTAAGGGCTGATTGTAATATATCATGTGTGTATTATTAAATGAGCATTATTTTACAAAGTTTGCAAAAATAAAATTCAGCATATGCCCAAACCATGTTACACTCCTACTCAAGCTATGTTGGAGCATATGTGGAGCCTTGTTGTCATATTGATTGGTCAAGAATGAAGCATGCAATGTTGATGACATAAAGGAAGGAACTACATGAGGTAACATTTCAAACTTATGTCACAATTGTGACACATGCTGAAAATTCAGCATGTGCACAAAGAGCTGGCCGATTTGAGACTATTATGACTCATATTTTGTGTCTTGATTAAGGTGGATTAATTAGAAGACAATTTGAAAGAGTTTTAAATATTTTATGGAATAAAGAAAGTGATATTCTTGAATATCACACATGCTGAAAATTTCAGCATGTGTGTAATGTACTAGGCCGTTTTTGTGGCCTTGTTAATGTCTAATTTTTATTCCAAAATTTGAGAAATATGTCTTGCACTAAATGATGATTGAATTCTTGGATTAAATCAATACAAAATAGGCAAGATTTTGAATAAGAGGTGGATGTTACACATGCTGAAATTTCAGCATGTGCAAGGCTTTATGGCCGATTTTTTTGAATGATTTTGGAGAAATATTGTCTTGCTTAATTTATGTGATGATCTTGGAAGTTATGGTAATTGTTTTATGGTGATTTTGGCACATGTTTTTAGTGGAATTCTCAGATTTTCCTAGTCATCAAGTGATGACAACATTCAACCAATCAATGAGTGCCAAGTAAGCAAGAGTTAAATGATCATCCAATGAGGAGGTGCCAAGTAAGCAAGATCATGTCACAATGATGCCACATATTCTCCCAATGACTTAGAAGATAATTTTCAAGAGGAGAAGGACTGCATGGGGGGCGGCCAAACCAAGATTAAAAGGAAAGGAAGAAGAGCAAAACAAATACAAGAAAAAGCATTGCAATCTTCAAGCAAAAATCGCCTAGCTCTCTTCTTTTACACTCTCTTTCTTTCTTCTTCCTAAAAGCCTATTGTACTTACATTCATATACTTGAATAGGCTTATCTTAGACCACCACATATTCCTTATCTTTGTAAAAGATTGATCAAGGTGTGATCAATCTTCAATCTTGCAAAGTGGTGGTGTTCGTGTGCATTGTATTCATCATACAAGGTTTGTAAAGGGTTGGAGTTGGCGTGTAACTCCATCAACCCTGTGGTAAGGTGTTTTTGTGTTGTGTGATTAGTGTGAACCGAGAAGGTATTCCTCGAAGACTGGAGTAGGTTGTTTATAACCGAACCAGTATAAAATTCTTGGTGTCATTTACTTTCAGCATTTATATTCTGTTTCAGCACTGTTTATCCTTTTTTATTACGTTCGTAAAAATAGTAAACATTTTTCAAAAATTACGAACCTTTCCAGAATCATAGCCACGTCTTAAGGTTAATTTGGCACAAGTTTCAACCCTTTTGGACAAGTATAAGTCAATCAAACATCCAAAGTTCTGAGACTAGTGCAGTCTGATTTTCAGACTTGCAAAAGTTGAGACTTTGATAGTATTTGACTAACTTACCAAAAGAATTTTCAAAAAATTTTCAACCCATTTAAATATAACATATAAGGGGTTAGTGGTTAAAATTTCAGAGCATTTGGAGTTACGTACAAATAGGAATAAATTTTTCAAAATAGTCTACCGTTTCTGGCAGATTCGCACAATCTGACCACCAACAATTTTTGAAGGGGTTAAAGGTTGAATTTAAATCTGAAATTTTTAGGAGACACTCATAACATCTGAGACTAAGTATCTCAAAATTTCAGAATTTTTGAAGACCTACAACCTAGTTTTAAAAACGTTTTAAAACTGGTCCTGAAAACAGAAACTGTTTTCAGAAGTTGAGTTCTTGAGTCAAAACAATTCTAAAAACCACACTTTCCGAACCAACTATTCAACCCCCCCCTTCTAGTGGTGCCTTTCAAATCCTACAATTGGTATCAGAGCGCAGGAACACTTGCAACAAGAAGATCCAACAATCTACGTGAGATGGCATCACTAGCTATAACACCGTGCAAGATGGAATGTCAACCATAAGGTCTCCTCTCTTTGACGGTGAGTCTTTCGTTCAATGGAAGTTAATAATGAAACTTTTCTTTATGGCAATTGATATTGATCTTTGGTCAATTATAGAAGATGGTCCATTTGTTCCATCAAAGTTATCCACTGTAGATGGAGTCATATTAGAGGTCGTTAAGCCTAGGCAAGAGTACACTAGTGATGATAAAAAGAGACTAAGCATGAACGCTAGGGCTATGCAGTTACTTTTAAATGGACTAAGTAAAAGTGAATCAAGCTATGTTTCAAATTGTTCTAGTGCACAAGAAATGTGGAGAATACTTGAAATGAAACACGAAGGCACTAGTCAAGTAAAAGAGTCCAAGATCAACATGCTTATGTCCACACTAGAGTCATTTAAATTATTGCCTAATGAATCTATCGTTGATATGGATCTTCGTTTGACTAACATCTACAATTCTCTTGAGTCTCTTGGCAAAACCTTCACTATGCAGGAAAAGGTATAAAAGGTCTTGCGAAGCCTTCCATCCGAGTGGGACCCTAAAGTAACGGCCATAGAAGAAAGCAAAGAGACTAAATCGATTAAGATGGAAGAACTAATCGGATCACTTAAGGTATATGAAAACAAACTCGCTTTAAGACATTCTGAGTCCATTTCTAATAATGATAGGGCTATAACATTTAAATCAAATGAATACGTCGTAGATGATAGTGACATAGATTCCGATGATGAGGACTTAATCACGATGGCTAAAAGATTAAGAAAAATCTTGAGAAAATCGATTAAACATAAGTCTACCTCATCTAAGGATCATAAAAATAAAAATAAGGAAATAAAGTGCTATGAATGTGGACAACCTGGACACTTGTCATATGACTATCCAAACAAGGACAAACAAATGAATAAATACCTTGACAAGGATCGGACAAAAACTAGACTCGTCTCAGAACCTAAACAAAGGAGAAGAGCCTTCAAAGCCTCCACTTGGAGTGACACATCCGACTCTGAGACTGATGATACGGAAGAACGCAAGGCACAAGTATGCTTTACATCTAAAGCATCAAATGAGGTATCTTCCGACTGTGATTCCGATTCTGAATGTTCTTATGATGATTTGTTTAGTCAATATTTAGAATTCATAAGTTCTCAAAGACTCTTGCAAAAGAAAAGAAGCGATTAATTGAAGACAAGAAATTGTTAGAATCTTCTAACAAAGATCTTGTGTCTCAATTAAACGATTCAAAAGAAGAGTCGTCATGCATTATAAATTCATTAAAGTCTGAAATTTCATCATGGACATCCGAGAACACTAAATTGAAATCCGAGATTTCAAACTTGAGTTCAAGGAATGCGGATGTAGAGAAAATGGTGAAACAATTTGACACGAGAACAAACATGCTAGATCACATCATTTCTTCACAAAAGCATGATAGTGACAAAACCGGACTAGGATACGTTGAGAAAAGTAAGTCACTAAATAAACCAACCAAATTCATTCCATCTAAGAAAATAGGTGCATCAAAGACATATGTGGCATCTAAGAAGACACCTAGACCTTCTCCTATGACATCTCATCGTGCTTCTTCTTCACATGATGCAAAATATAATTATGTGCCATATAGATATGAGAAGAAACAAGTGATGCATACGTGACACTCATATCACAAAAATACATCTAGATCACGTCCCGTGCATGCAAACTGAAATGCACATCAAAAACAGAAACTATACTATATGCATGATGGGATTCTTGGCCAAAAGCCAAACGCAGTTGCCCCTAACATATATTATGTTGCTGTTCTCATCACCTTTCTCACCTTTTGGAAGACCATAGAAAGGTCACCCAAATTTGGGTACCAAAAGGGACATTTTCAAAGGGTTGAATAAATAACCCTTACGAACGCACATTTGATATTATAAAATGCATGATTTCTTTTTCATCTTTACATGAGCTTTTGATTGTCTTTCCAAAATAAAGGGAGAGAGAATGCATGATTTAAGGGGGAGAGAGAAAGATTAATTGCATAAATCAAGGGGGAGCGGTTTGAAATTTGAAATTCAAAATTTGAATTTATGCATAATTGAAGGGGGAGCGACAAGATTTAAATCATGTATGTAGGTTATTTTGAAAATCATCAAAAGGGGGAGATTGTTGAGAAAAAGGGGTTTGAGTGATATCAAAATGCATGATTTAAATAATGTGTTACAAAGAAATGCATGACACATTTTATGACATAACACGTTGTTGCATAAAACTTGCCTTATTTAGTCCATATATAATGTTGCCGTACTAACGAGCCATGAAGCTTTAAAGCCTACATCAAATGGCAAACATTTGTTGTGTTTGAACTATTTTCAGGTGCCATCATTAATGAACTAAACTAGTTCATTAAGTGAAGTACTTAGTTAATTAAACTAAGTAGTTCATTAAAGGAAGCAATATTTGGAAAAGGCACAAAGGCAACAAGGTGAAGAAAGGAAAGTCTTCCACTCTCCTCCCCACACATGTATCACACGCCTATATACATTTACATATATATATATTTTCAAATTTTTTGAAAAAGGCACATACACATTTATTCCAACGTACAAACGACACGTTATATATTTTACGTACGTAAGTTTACGTCACACCACCATACTTAACTCATATTTATGAGTATATTCAGGTCTTATATCATGTGATATAAGTCATGGTGATGCAAATTAAATACGACACGTTAAAAGGTTCTAAACCGAAAATTGTCGTATCGGGCGAATACCGAAACTTCGCCAACGTGTCACGTACTTGCCATAAATAGATGGCCAGCCCCTACACCTCAAAAATATCAATAATTTTCGTGGCCTACATGTTATATGCAGCCATAAAATCATTCCATTTGGCACACACCAATCACCCCACATTAAGGCCAAATTGTGGAGATTCCAATTTAAATTTTGTCACATGTCTAGGCGCCACTTTAATCAGCCTTATGAGCTGAATATTAAAGTTTATATTATATATTATGTGTAACATAATATATATAACATGTGCAAAAAAGTTGGAATTTAATTAGAGAAAAATCGGGTAATCGATAAACATCGAAAATTCGGTTTTCTACGTACACGACACATGGAACGTTTTTTGGCACATCATACAACATGTATCTAGACACTTTTTACATATGTTATACATCTCAAAGTGTTTTAGAAAATACAATTAAGGGCTGATTGTAATATATCATGTGTGTATTATTAAATGAGCATTATTTTACAAAGTTTGCAAAAATAAAATTCAGCATATGCCCAAACCATGTTACACTCCTACTCAAGCTATGTTGGAGCATATGTGGAGCCTTGTTGTCATATTGATTGGTCAAGAATGAAGCATGCAATGTTGATGACATAAAGGAAGGAACTACATGAGGTAACATTTCAAACTTATGTCACAATTGTGACACATGCTGAAAATTCAGCATGTGCACAAAAGAGCTGGCCGATTTTGAGACCATTATGACTCATATTTTGTGTCTTGATTAAGGTGGATTAATTAGAAGACAATTTGGAAGAGTTTTAAATATTTTATGGAATAAAGAAAGTGATATTCTTGAATATCTTCAGCATGTGTGCAATGTACCTAGGCCGTTTTTGTGGCCTTGTTAATGTCTAATTTTTATTCCAAAATTTGATAAATATGTCTTGCACTAAATGATGATTGAATTCTTGGATTAAATCAATACAAAATAGGCAAGATTTTGAATAAGAGGTGGATGTTACACATGCTGAAATTTCAGCATGTGCAAGGCTTTATGGCCGATTTTTTTGAATGATTTTTGGAGAAATATTGTCTTGCTTAATTTATGTGATGATCTTGGAAGTTATGGTAATTGTTTTATGGTGATTTTGGCACATGTTTTTAGTGGAATTCTCAGATTTTCCTAGTCATCAAGTGATGACAACATTCAACCAATCAATGGTGCCAAGTAAGCAAGAGTTAAATGATCATCCAATGAGGAGGTGCCAAATAAGCAAGATCATGTCACAATGATGCCACATATTCTCCCAAGGACTTAGAAGATAATTTTCAAGAGAAGAAGGACTGCATGGGGGGCGGCCAAACCAAGATTAAAAGGAAAGGAAGAAGAGCAAAACAAAGACAAGAAAAAGCATTGCAATCTTGAAGCAAAAATCGCCTAGCTCTCTTCTTCTACACTCTCTTTCTTTCTTCTTCCTAAAAGACTATTGTACTTACATTCATATACTTGAATAGGCTTATCTTAGACCACCACATATTCCTTATCTTTGTAAAAGATTGATCAAGGTGTGATCAATCTTCAATCTTGCAAGGTGGTGGTGTTCGTGTGCATTGTATTCATCATACAAGGTTTGTAAAGGGTTGGAGTTGGTGTGTAACTCCATCAACCCTGTGGTAAGGTGTTTTTGTGTTGTGTGATTAGTGTGAACCGAGGAAGGTGTTCCTCGAAGACTGGAGTAGGTTGTTTATAACCGAACCAGTATAAAATTCTTGGTGTCATTTACTTTCAGCACTTATATTCTGTTTCAGCATTGTTTATCCTTTTTGATTACGTTCGTAAAAATAGTAAACGTTTTTCAAAAATTACGAAACTTTCTAGAATCATAGCCACATGTCTAAAGGTTAATTTGGCATAAGTTTCAACCATTTTGGACAAGTATAAGTCAATCAAACGTCCAAAGTTCTGAGACTAGTGCAGTCTGATTTTCAGACTTGGAAAGGTTGAGACTTTGATAGTATTTGACTAACTTCACAAAAGAATTTTTCAAAACTGTTTCAACACATTTAAATATAACATATAAGGGGTTATTGGTTAAAATTTCAGAGCATTTGGAGTTACGTACAAATAGGAATAAATTTTTCAAAACAGTCTACCGTTTCTGGCAGATTCGTGCAATCTGACCACCAACGATTTTTGAAGGGGTTAAAGGTTGAATTTAAATCTGAAATTTTCAGGAGACACTCATAACATCTTAGGCTAAGTTCTCTCAAAATTTCAGAATTTTGGAAGACCTACAAACTAGTTTTAAAAACGTTTTAAAACTGGTCCTGAAAACAGAAACTGTTTTCAGAAGTTGAGTTCTTGAGTCAAAACAATTCTAAAAACCACACTTTCCGCACCAACTATTCAACCCCCCCCTCTCTAGTGGTGCCTTGCAGATCCTACAAAAAAGTACAGTGTGTATGCAGTAATCAAACTCCCCATGATGCAGGTACGGGGTCTCTAAGTATACGCATTCCAATGTTGTAGATCATTTTTTTAAATGTAGTCATTGACAGTGCATTAGTGAACAAATCAGCAAAATTCTTGCTTAATTGTATCTGCTGGATATCAGTATCACCATTTTTCTCAAGATCACGAGTGTAGAAAAATTTCAGTGATATATACTTCGTTCTATCTCATTTGATGTAGCCATTCTTAATTTGAGCACATGCAGAATTATCCTCAAACATTATTTGAGTCTTCCTTAGTGAAGATAATCAACGTGACTCTTGAATATACTGAATCATTGACCTCAACCATATGCATTCACGACTTGGTAATCCCCCCTTTATGGTCGGAGAGGCAAATAAGTGGTGGACAAAGATGGCGATGGATCTGCCACATCTTATTAGCTGCCTGCAGTTATAAGAGAAGTTTCATAGATTTTATATTCCACCGATGGTTAACTTGCAGAAGACTGCTGTGTTCGAGTCTCTGCATCAGTGTCCGAGGATGTCTATGGCCGAGTATGCGAACCAATTTAATGCCCTGGGGAGATGCGTGCCGCCTGTGATGGGAGATATGCATCTGTGTATGGTGAGGTCTGAGAGGGGTCTGCACAGTCGCGTCCATCCTGGCATGGTGAATTCCAATGCCCGAGACTTTGCTGATTTGCTCGATGCATATTATCGAGTGGACAGAGACATTCAAAGGCAAGATGAGAAGTTCAGGGGCAAGTGACCCCGCACTGAGTCAGGAGGCAGACCCGGCAGGTGGGTTAAGATGTCGCATAAAGGATTGATGACACAGTCGCAGTCGCAGCAACAGCGTCTGCAGACACAGCCACCGCCGCAGCCACGGAGTACTCAGCCGACAATAACTCCACCGTGTCTGATTTGTGGCCGTCCACACACTAGTGAGTGTTGGAAGAAAGCTGGTGCTTGCTTTAGTTATGGCAAGGTGGGGCAAATGCAATGAGATTTCCCTGAGCCTAAGAGATTGCCACTGGGACCCGCACCACAGTAGAGTCAGAGAGGTTGTGCCTAATACTCGATCTATGCTATGACGGACAATGATGTCTAGGGCTCCAACGACGTGGTCACAGATATACTTATCTTTGCATTTTGAATTACTAATATCTGTAATTGCGTAACCTCGTGTTTGAACCCCTAAACCCTTAGGCGCAATACTGATAAATAAGGTCCCAACAAACGTGTTATTCCGTAGTGGTGCGAGCCACTCATTTGTCGCTAAAAGGTTTGTCAAGAACCTCTAAAATTGCCCCAACGGCTAGACAATCCTTATCGTGTGCTAGCAGATGGAGACCAGGTGATTGTCTCTCATTATTTATTCAGGAACTGTAGACTAGAGTTCAAAGATCGTGAATTCGATGCTGCTCTAATACCAATCCAGATGAGCGATTTTGATGTTATCTTGGGGATGGATTTGTTGGCTCGATATCATGCTAACATTGATTGCTGAAAGAAGAAGCAAGTAGTGTTCGAGGATACCACGTAAGAGGAGTACACTATTTAGGAGAACATTAAATTGAAAAAGCTACCACGTAATATCTATGTGACTGCCGCACAAGCTCACAATACGCTGAGAAAAGGGGACGAATGATTCTTGGTACATGCCCTAAACATCGAGTCAGAGACGCCATCCATTGACATTCTGGTGGTAAAAGAATATAAAGATATGTAACCTAATGAATTGCCCGGATTGCCACCAAACAGAGAATTGGAATTCAAAATCAACCTAATACCTAGAGCTGAATCGATTCCGAAAGCGCCCTACCAGATGGCACCAGCTGAGTTGAAGGAGCTTGAGGAGCAATTACTTGAGCTACTAGACAGAAAGTTTATAAGAATCATTGTTTCGCCTTGGGGAGCACCAGTCTTATTCGTAAAGAAGAAAGACGGTAGCATAAGATTATGCATTGATTATCGTGAGCTCAACAAAATCATGATAATAATAAGTATATGCTACCGGGGATCGATGATCTATTCGATCAGCTAAAGGTAACACCGTTCAATTTAGTAAGTTGTTCGTACCCTAATTATTGACATGAATATAATCCGATTGTGTGCAAGGTGCTAAAGTGTTGACAAAGATTAATCTCTAGTCAGGTTACCATCAATTGAGAATTAAGGCTGATGATGTGGCGAATACGGCATTTTGCATAAGATATGCGCACCACGAGTTCCTCGTGATGCCTTTTGGATTGACGAATGCACCTGCCGTATTCATGGATTTGATGAACACAGTGTTCAAAGATCAGTTGGACCAGTTCGTACTGGTGTTCATCGATGATATCCTGATGTACTCGCCCAATGAAGTGACACATGCTGAACATATATGAGAGGTGTTGGAGTTTCTGAGGAGGAAAACGTTGTACGCCAAGTTCAGCAAGTGCGAGTTTTGGCTAAAGAGTGTGGCCTTCTTGGGCCGTATGATTTTGGAGGATGGCATTGCAGTTGACCCAAGAAGATCGAGGCAATTACTGAATGGTCAAGACTGACCAACGTCACTGAGGTAAGAAGTTTGTGTGGGACTAGATGGATATTACCGTAAGTTTGTGGAAGAATTCTCAAGGATCGCAGTCCCTCTTAGCTGCTTGACGCAAAAGAAGACCAAGTTTGAGTGGACCCCTGAATATGAGAAAAGCTTCACCGATTTGAAAAAGATGTTGACCACCACACTAGTATTACACAACCCTCTGGTACTGAAGGGTTTGTTATTTACAGTGATGCCTCAAAGGACGGCCTAGGATGCGTATTGATGCATGGGGATAGTTATTGCCTATGCATCAATGCAATTGAAGCCCTACGAGCAGGATTATCCCACTCACAGCTTGGAACATGCCGCAGTGGTGTTTGCACTGAAGATATGGATGCATGATCTATATGGGGAGAAGTGTGAAGCCTTCACCGCCCACAAGAGCCTCAACTACTTGTTCACGCAGAAAGAGTTGAATATGAGACAGAGACAGTGGTTAGAGCTGATCAAAGATTACGATTTGACCATTAGCTATCATTCAGGGAAAGCGAATAGAGTGACGAATCCATTGAGCTGGAAGTTGAGCCACTCGAGACAGACCCCATTAGAAAGAGAAATGGAAGAGTTTGATTTGGATATAGTTGACTCGACGACGAATGTTTTGGCAGCATTGGTTATCATGCCGACTTTGATGGACCGGCTGAAAGCAGCTCAGAAAGATGACATGAATTTGCATGGTATTCGAGATAGACTACAGAATGAGTTGGTTGAGGGATTTTAGATATTCGATGATGGAAGTTTGTGGTTTCGGGGGCGTTTGTGTGTACCAAGTGATGAGGCATTAAAGAAACAGTTGTTGAAAGAAACGCATAATACACGCCTTTCTATACATCTGGGGACCACCAAGATGTACAAAGACTTGAAGAAGAATTATTGGTGGTACGGAATGAAGCATGAGATTGTTGAGTATGTCGCCCGGTGCTTAGTATGCCAGCAAGTAAAGACCGAGCATCAAAGCTCTGGAGGATACTTACAACCGTTAGAGATTCTAGGGTGGAAGTGGGAGCACATTATGATGGACTTTATTGCAGGGCTCCCTAAGACAAGAAATGACAATGATGTGATTTGGGTGATCCTAGATCATTTGACGAAGTCCGCATACTTTATACCAGTATCGAGTGAAACGACGATGGAGAAGTTGGTGAATTTATATGTTGATAACATCGTCAGTGTACGTGGAGTGCCAGTGAGTATTGTGTCGGGCTAAGACCCCAGATTTACATCTCGATTTCGGTCAGCATATCAGAGAGTTACAGGGACCAAGCTAAGATGAGCATGCTTTTCATCCCCAAACAGATGTGCAATCAGAAAGAACTATTCAGACTCTCAAGGACATGTTAAGGGTTTGCGTGTTAGAATTCAAAGGGAATTGGGACAATATAATGAAGTTAATGGAGTTTTCGTACAACAATATTTACCATAGTGCGATTGGCATGGCTCCCTTTGAAGCTTTATATGGGAAAATGTCGATCACCGTTGTAGTAGGACGAAGTTGGGGACAAGGCGATTACAGGACTAGAAATGGTGGAGCAAACATTAGAAAAGGTCAAGATCATTCAAGAACGACTCAAAGTTGCCCAGGATTGCAGCAAGAGTTGGACGGATTCCAAAAGAAGATTGTTAGAGTATGCCCAGGCGAAAAGTGTATTTGAGAGTTTCCCCAACGAAAGGACTAATGAGATTCCGTGAGAAAGGTAAACTGAGTCCGAGGTACATTCGTCTGTATGAGGTGCTCGAGAGAGTTGGGACATTGGCCTATCGACTAGCGCTACCTCCAGCATTGTTGTAAGTGCACAATGTTTTTTTCACGTATCGCAGTTGAGGCACTATGTACCTGACCTAAGTCATATATTGGAGGCTCTACCATTGAGGGTGAGAAGCGACGCGACATACAAGGAGATGCTGATCCGTATTGTTGATCGTAAGGATCAAGCTTGAAGGAGACGAGTTATCTCTTACGTCAAAGTTCAGTGGTCAAATCACACAGAACAAGAAGCAACTTGGGAACTCGAAGAAGAGGTGCGGAAGAAGTATCCTTACCTATTTGACTAAGGTACGTAAATTTCAAGGACGAAACATTTTGTAAAGGGGGAGGAATGTTATGCCCCTCATTTTTTTATAAATGTACAAAATATGTTATATACAATACATATATATGCAGCAGCCTATAAGGAAAAAGGTAAATAAAAGCCTAAAGAAACTATCCTAACTAGAATAGGAAAAGGGAAGAAATTAGGATAGAGATAGTAATTGGTAAATTCCAAATTATACTAGAAATATACCATATCAATCCATTTAACCTACGTCTATATAAACACACATAACACACAATCTAACCCTACACCACCCTTCAAAAATTAGGCAGCCACCCTCCCCCAAAAATACCATTTGGCCACCAGGAGGAAGAAAGCCAAATCTTGCTTGATTTCGACCCCGATTTTAGTACGGTATAGTATAATCGAGATTATGGCAAGTACCCTTCCTATATTTGCTATGTTTCGCGTCAATGTATTAGACGTGAACTGTACTTGCTATCTATGGAGTTAGTTGTGAGAAAATACCAGTGATGCGAAACTTTATGTTAGGGCCGAGGGTTAAGGTGAAGGGTAGAGAAATTAGGGTTTGTGGGGGGGAAAGGAGGCTAGGCCGAGGGAGCTAGGGTGGGGAGAGGTATTGGGCTGAGGGCAGTGGGGGTTGGCTGTTGTAGCGCCCCGCCCGAAACCAGAGTTCCGGCTCAGTGCACCCACCATACTCTACTCCATAGAGTACAAGGCGTCGATACCATACATGTGCATGTCAACATGAATTGTAATCGATATAGCGGAAGCATCTTAAAATAAGCTCACGACATGCATAATATTATTACAAACCGTTCAAATCCACACAACCACAAATACAGCTTCTCACGATAATTTTATTACATCACAATAAAATAAAGCTCACACAACAGGTACATAACTTCAGCCTACGTCTTCGCTCACGGATACTCTATCTGGGGTTCCTCCTCAATGAACACGGCATCAGGGTCCCTGTTCTCTGAAATGTTAAGAGGCAAGTATGAGCGATAACCACCATCTTTTAATCGCTCAGCAAGTATTCTTTATAGATACTTCATGTGGATCATACATGGGGAGACAAGTAGTAATAAAGTAACAATATACATAATTACATCTCCATTTACAATGATAGCATTATATATAAGAATAAAACGGAACATAAGATTTTGCATCATACCTTATGGGTCGTGTCATTCTTTCTCAGCATATCCTTAGCCTACCTTCCATACTTGAACACTAATCCATCTTATACTAAGATCATAACTTACAATCATCACTTCTACGTGCATAATCTTCCTTAGTCATCTTAAGGCATTATGATTGTACAAATATACTAATCACCACCTAAGGGACATGATCATGCCATGATGCATAAAACATGACTTTTCATAAAAAAGCTTTTTGTAAACATGACTTTTCATAAAATGACTTTTCGTAAACATGACCTTTCATAAACATGACATTTCATAACTAGGCATGATTTTCATAACTTGCGTAAAATGACATATTCATAACTTGCATAACATGACATTTTCATAACATGAAGACATAACATTTTCATCATTGGCTATAGCACTTTTCATAAGAATAATAACACACGACATACCGATCGATTTCCCATATAGCACATGTACGACATAAAACTTCACAACATATGCACATGTACTAACGGTGACGCGCTATGACGGAGATCCCGTGTCCCAGATCCAGTGTTACACTCGGCCATATACGTAATCATATGCCCCTGACATCTACCACCCCGGTACCGATGTCATGCCGGCGAACATAACATAGTCATAATCATATAGTGTGTCAATGAAATCGATCGTCTCGTGTTTATTATTCACATGCATATAAACTTTTAAAACATGATATGCACAAGACAACTTTCAAAACTTTATTTTCGTGCAACATGAGACTTGTTCATATGAAGTATTATGGTAGTCTACATCTTATAACATCCTCGTTTACTTATTTTCATACTATATCATAACGTCCCGCAAAATTGCTGATGACAATGAAAGCGGACATCATCAATTATTGGCAAGTGATAGGAAATAGCTCATGTTTCTTCAACATTCAACAGTTTGCTGAACAAAGATGGGCCAAGGTTTGCTCGAGG
This sequence comes from Eustoma russellianum, assembly GCA_036186865.1. Classification (NCBI taxonomy): domain Eukaryota; kingdom Viridiplantae; phylum Streptophyta; class Magnoliopsida; order Gentianales; family Gentianaceae; genus Eustoma; species Eustoma russellianum. The sequence continues at coordinate 13,447,016 of AP025062.1, read as the reverse complement.
TTCAACGAATTGAAGACAACATTTTTGTCTTCATATTTCAATCCGAAGAAACAAAACAAGATATTCTAGAGCAATCCCCTTCCCCTTTGGCAACAGGGTTCTCTTTATGTGGCCATGGGTCCTAGATACACCTATTCGGAAGCAAAAACTTAACACTATTCATGTTTGGGTCCAATTCCCCAAACTGAGACCCACTATTTCAACCCCCACGTTTTCAGTGGGTTGGGAACCCTAATTGGAGAACCCCTCTTCATGGATAAGCTGCCCACCAAACAATCGAAGGTTGCCTTTGCACAAAACTGTGTCCAGATAAAGGCAGATGAACCACCCCAAACAAAATCCACTACACAGATGAAAATGGGGAGGAATGCACACAAGAAGTCCTTTACAAGCGGATGCAAAGCCAATGTCTTACATGCAAGGCTTTTGGACATTCCTGCAAACAAAAAGGGTCCCAGAACAAGTCAGATAGAGGCTTTTTGCGCTAACGAGAGAGGAACAAGACATATACAGGGCATGCAACCTCAAATCTGCAATGACATGAAACTGGCCAAACCAGGGCAAAACAAAGCTCGAGGATGGACAAATGAGAAAGGAAAGTAGTGAAAGTGGAAGGGAACATGGCAATAGGCCACCTTCCAGCTGCAAATCAAAGAGGAGATGAAGCAAGTCTTTCGCAAGCACAGTTTTTTTGCATGGAGAAAATGGCTGACAAATATTGAAGTTGCAATACAGGACGTAAGTCCAAGAAGCAACCCAACAACTCCATCAGGTGACACCATTCTGATCTCTTCTCCTAAGTTACAAGGTAGTTCAGGTAACAAATTTGAGATCCTCACTGACATAGAGGAAGATTCTATTGAAGTAAGCACTTTTCCTGAGGATCAGGAAGACTTCCTACCCAGTACACAAAAAGAATGTGAGCGAAAAAATGGCGCCTCCTCAGATTCCCATAAGAGGCAGAAATGGATCACCTCTCTGAGGAGGACTCCATCGACTCCTATGTCTCTTAGCCTGACTTTAAGAAGCAACACAAAAATTAAAACAGGTGAATCTAGTCATAGAGGTGTTCACTCCCGTAACACACCCTCACCACCAAAAAGCCCCTATTCTACAAAGAAACAAACTAGAGCTTTGGAACAACAATTTGAATTAGATGTGTCAGATCCTTAAGGAATCAAATGAGCTGGAACCAAAAGCCACATCTTCTTTTGAGGAAGTAGCAGGGCCAGAACAAAGTTCATAATCAGCTCAGGCAATACAGTAGGGGGACATCTAAAGGCCGACCAAGGGGTCGAGGGAGTAAATATCATATATGACTAAAATAGCCTGTTGGAATGTCAGGGGGCTTAGTAGAAGTAAAAATTACAGAAACCAACTATAAATCCATTGTGACCAACATGTAGGAACTGGGAAGTAGTGCATAACAGTCTACCAAACTCAGTCAAGGATTTGGGTGGCTTGGAACCCTAATATTTCTGAAAGACAGGTGATATCAAACACTCAACAATCCATAACCTGTAAAATGAAACATTACCCTCTATTGAATGATTAATTCTATCTCACAGTGTGTACGCCTAAAACGAAAGCAATAGGAAGGAATTATGGAGGGAACTTAGATACCAAAATCAGGTATTTGGAGACAAAGCTTAGCTATTAATGGGAGACTTAAACATCATACTAAATAGTATAGGGACATTTGGAAGACATACGGTATATAGGAATGCAATTAAAGATTTTATTGATTGCATTTAGGACCTTGACCTAGTTGATATTCCATCCACAGACTTTAAATTCACATGGTCTAATAGGAGAGAGGGTAAATATGGCATATTCCAAAATTGATTATATGCTCTGTAATGAGCAGTGGAAAGATCTTATTCCTCATTTTCAACTAGTGTATGAAGCTCCCTTATCTTCTGTTGGAGCAATTATTGGCAGCCATAATCACGTTCGGATAAGGATATGGCAAGGATTGTAGTAAATTGTAATTATTGTATGTTGTAAATGTGATTGCCTAATTATAGGAGATTGATTAGGTGGAGTAAATAGGAAAATTTCAGTTTTGTAATCATCACATTAATATAGCATTTATAGCATTAATATAGCATCCCTTGATTAGTGGGATTGATAGGCCAAATTAGCGTATAAATGTATTGTAAGTGATCTTGTAAAAGTAAGAAGGAATTAATCTTTTCCCTCTCATTCCAGTCGGCAGAATATTTTCATGGTATCAGAGCTGAAACACTAAACACCAAAATAACCCCAACGTCACTCTCATCCACATCCGAGATGAGCTCACAAACATCCTCTCCCTGTGCAACCACATCAGCGGCACCAACATCATTTCCCGGTGCAGGCACCGAAGGAAACCCTTCTCCTATTGGTTCAAGCCAGGTGGCGCTGAACCAAGCACAACTTAAACAAATGCTGGCTCTCCTGAAGACTCAGGCCGAGACCTCTACTTCGGCCAACACGGACACTCATCAAGGTACGGTTAACTTTGTGGAATCCTCATCCTAGATCCTAGACAAAGAGCTACTGACCACAGTACAGGTAACCTATCTCTATTCACTACATACGTCCCCAAGTCTCGGAACATTGAGGGTTAAAGTGGGCGGATGGGACTTTGCACTTGTAGTTGGAAAAGGATCGTGAAAGTGGCCCCGTCACTTGTGCTTGAAACAGTACTTTATGTTCCAAAGTTAACTTGCAATTTAATCTCCATTAGCAAGCTTACAAAGGAGTCTGGTTGTGGGGCTAAGTTCTCTGCCTGCATGTGTGTTTTGCAGAGCAGGAATCAGAGAAGACGATTGGCATTGCTAGAGAAAGGAGTGTCCTTTGTCACTTTGAGGAAAGACAGTAACCAAAACACCCAAAAATATTCACTCCATACTGCCACTCCTAAATTCCCCTTATGACCAACTTTGAACAAATTGATGTACGGTTACTCCATCGAAGACTAGGACAACCCCAATCCTCCATTATCTTAAACAATTATTTCCTTTGATAATAAACATTTGTCTACTTTAAAGTGGATGCTTGTAAACCTCCGCTAACAATGTCCGAAATGAATATCCTTCAAAACCGCATGTTCCAGTCTGTACTTTCCATCTCGTGCATAGATGATCTTTGGGGTCCATCTCGTATTAGAATATTTCTGGTGCTAAGTGGTTTATTCACTTTTATTGACGATCCACACAAGGGTTTGTTGGGTCTATCTTCTCAGGACAAAACAGAGGTAGCCACTGTTTTCAAAATTTTCATTCCATGATAAAAACCCGGTTTCAAAACCTCAATCAAAATCCTACGCATAGACAATGGCACAGAAGATTTCAATAAAATCCTAAACACCTACTTGGCTTCCCCGAGGCATCATTCACCAGAGCTACTTGTCCAGACACACCACAACAAAATGTGTGTGCCGAACGTAAAAATACGTCATATATTGGAAGTAGCTCGGGCCCTAATGTTCACTAGCACGTCACACCTATTTATGGGGGAAGCAGTTCTTACAGCCTGTCATTTAATTAAGCGTCTTCCGTCAAGCCTCTACAGTTTGAGACACTGATTTCTGTCCTTCAGCGCACTTATCCTCTCTTTCTTGTGGTTCTAGTCTCCTCCACTCAAAGTATTTGGCTGTGTAGTGTTGTTCATAATCGTAGCCCCACTATATCCAAGCTGGATCCCCGGTCCTATAAGTGTCCTTTTGAGCGGTTTACTCATCGACTCAACACGGTTACAAATTTTATTCTCCTACCCTCCGTCGAGTATTTGTTACCATGGATACTCATTTTAGAGAACAAGAGGCCCTATTTTCCCTCAGCTCAGGTCTTGGCCGACCCCTCTCCTCCTCTCACTCGGACCGTTACCTACCATAGAAAGCAACCAATGAACCACTGCCTGCTCCACTTATCCCAGACAGTGCTTCAGGGGAGACTCTCAACCGTGCTTACCAAGTTCGAGTTCACCACTGTCCCCTCCACCTACTTCGGATCACACACCAGCCAGCCCCCATCTGAAGCTTCCAAAACACCAAACATAATTGGCCTACTCACGAAAATCCAAAACTCAAGTTGATAAGACAAACGGACATTTCTCCAAAATGCCAACCTCCAGAAACCGGTTTTCTGTCTCTTGTAGTGGGAGGAACGCCTGGAGACTTCGACTGACTTGGACCTACCTATTGCCCTACGGAAAAGGAAAAAGAGTATGTACTCGCATCCTATCCCAATTTTGTTTCTAATGATAAGTTGTCGGCCAAGGTTGCAGCATTTTCTGCAAGGGTATCGAACATTCAAAATTCCTAAGAATATTGATGAGGCACTCGTAGACAAGGATTGGAGAAATGCAGTCCAAGAAGAGTTGAGTGGCGTTGGAGAAAAACAACACGTGGAAAGTGGTAGAACCTGCCTGAAGGGAAATGACTGGTTGGCTGCAATGGGTGTTCTCAGTAAAGGTTTAATGCTGATGGAAGTGTCAGCAGGTACAAGGCATGGCTAGTTTGTCAAAGGCTTCACTCAGGTATCTGGTATTGATTATAATGAAACCTTCGCACCAGTGGCCTAAGTTAAATTCGGTAAGATTCTACTTCTCTAGCAGCATGTCTTAACTGGCCACTTCAACAACTAGATGTTAAAAAATGCTTTCTTAAAATAGGCGATCTTCATGATGAAGTGTATATGGACTTACCACCTGGATATTCCAGGGGAAGGAATTTAGTTTGCAGATTACAAAATCGTTGTAAACAGACTGAAACCGTCCCCGCGCGAATGGTTTGGAAAGTTCACTACAGGGCTGTTAAAACTCAAGGTTTTAAAACAGTCACCAGGGCTGATCACACTATATTTTATAAACATACCTTTGGGAGGACTCGTGCAATTTAATAGTTTTATGTTGATGATATTCTCACATGACATGCTCATGATGAAATTGACTCATTAAAGAAGTACCGTCGTAGCAGATTTGAGATGAAAGATTTGTGGGTCGCTAAGGTATTTTCCTGAAATGGAAGTGGCACGGAACTCATCAAGTATTTTTATCTCCCAACGGAAGTTGTGCTGGACTTACTGCAGGAAAACAGGGATGTTAGGGGTTGTCGCCAGCGGCAACGCTCACCGACCTAACGTGAACTAGACCTCAATGGGGGCAAGGAAGTGGATCGTGAGCGGCATGACCAATGGTCCGACCAGTAGCGCTGAGGCTGAATTCCGAGCATTGGCTCACGGAATGTGCGAAGGTCTATGGTTAAAAAGGTTGTTGGGGAGTTGCGCGTCATGACCAATGGTCGACCCGTCTATATTGTGACATACAAGGCCACGGTAAAGCATTGCTCATAATCCAGTCCCCATGATTGTACTAAACACGTTGAGGTGGATCGCCACTTTATTCGAGAAAGATTGACGACAAGAGTTTCACTATGATCTATATTCCCACTAAGCAGCAGTGGCGGATGTTTTGACTAAGGGACTACACGGACCAGCATTCGAGGGACTAGTCAGCAGCTGGTCTGACAATATCTACATTCCAGCTTGAGGGAGAGTGTTGGAGCAATTATTGGCAGCCATAATCACGTTCGGATAAGGATATGGCAAGGATTGTAGTAAATTGTAATTATTGTATGTTGTAAATGTGATTGCCTAATTATAGGAGATTGATTAGGTGGAGTAAATAGGAAAATTTCAGTTTTGTAATCATAGCATTAATATAGCATTTATAGTATTAATATAGCATCCCTTGATTAGTGGAATTGATAGGCCAAATTAGTGTATAAAGGCCAACTTGAAAAATCACAAATGAAATCTATCCAATACCCCTGTGACCCACAGCTTCAGGTTGAAGAGCACTATTCTCTAGAGGAATGCTAGATTAGCTGCCTTTGGAGAATCTTTTTTCAAGGAAAAATCTAGAATCAAATGGATGAAAAAAGGAGATAAAAACACAGTTTTTTCACAGGACAATGAAGATCTATAATGCAAGAAACAAAATCCTTAGGCTAATGAATGAGGAGGGGAATATAATAGAAGACTATACTATGATTGAAGATGAAGCCACTAGCTACTTCGAAACACTATTCACAGAACCGAACCCATCAGCTCAGCCATATCGAAATTGGTCTGGGTTTACCTTAACAGATGCTCAGGGCCAAACCCTTGCCCAGCCTGTCTCTAGACAAGAGATAAAAGAAGGCCTATTCTCCATTAACTCAGATAGCGCCCCAGGACCGGATGGCTACTCTGCAGCTTTCTTTAAAGAAAACTGGGGAATTATAGGTTCGGATTTCTTGGATGCAATAGAATATTTTTTCAACAGGAACTATATGTACTATCTTATTAACGCAACATCCATTTCCCTAATCCCAAAAGTATATAACCCTCTCAAGATGAAAGATTTCCGACCTATCTTCTGTTGTAATGTCACTTACAAAGTGATTACCAAAATACTAGCCAACAGACATAAAACCTCTACTGCCCTCCCTAATAAGTGAAAACCAATCTGCCTCTGTGAAAGGTAGAACAATCCAAAGCAATATTCTCCTAGTTCACGATCTAGTGAAAAAATTAAAAGAACTCAGATGGCCCAAAATGTTGTGACATTAAGGTTGATATTATGAAAGCATTTGATACAGTCAATTGGCAGTATCTACTGCTAATCCTCAGACTGATGCACTTCCCACCTGCTTTCATTAAGTAGGTGGAGCTATGCATCACAACTGCTACATTCTCTGTTACCTTAATGGCTCTCTCACTGGTCACTTCAGTGCTACTAGGGGACTCAGACAGGGAGACCCACTGTCTCCCTACTTGTTCATTCTAGTAATTGAAGGCCCCACACAGCTACTGAAAAACAAATCCTCAAACTATCCATTTAACTTCCACCCTAGATGCAAAAAGCTAAACATCACTTCACTTGCCTTTGCTGATGATTTGTTTATCTTGTCAAAGGCAGACCCCCAATCGGCTACCATAATAAAGAGTACATTGGAGAGCTTCCAAAGCCTCTCTTGTTTGAGACTTAATCAGCAAAAGAGCATGATTTTTTACTTCTGGCATAAATTCCCAAGCACAAGCTGAAATTGCTCAGATTTTAGAAATGCAATTAGGCTCTCTCCAAATTAAACACCTACGGGTCCCTTTGACAGTGGGTAAATTATCATATTCAAACTGCTCCCCACTTCTGGACAGATTGCCTGCTAGAGTAACCAAATGGGCAAACAAAAATCTTCCTATGGTGGTAAAGTGTTGCCTATCAAATCAGTGCTAATAGTCATCTGCAGGTACTGGACTGCTTTTCTTTTCCTACCTAGGAAAATTATCAAAGACGTTGAAAAAATTCTTAAGGGTTTCCTACGGGAAAGCACTAGGAAAGCAAAGATCAAGTGTCAGTCTGTCAGTTAAAGGAAAGGGGTTGATTGGGTATCCATGACATAAACCTCACAAATAATGCCTATATTATGAACATTTGGGACATCTGCCAAAGCAAGGAATGCCTTGACGTGAAATGGATTCACTCTGAGATATTAAAAGGTAGATCCTTCTAGAAACCAAAACCAAACCTTCGGACTCATGGATTTGGAAGAAAATGCTAGTTGTCATGAACAACTATAATGATAGAGTGAAGAGAGTGACAGGAAATAGGAGCTCCACTTTCTTTTGGAGGGACCCTTGGCATCCCTGGGGATTTTAGAAACTAGCCACCCAAACTTAAAACGAAAACTGCACATTTCTGATAACGCCAAAGTCACCAGTGTCCCAGCTAATAACAAGTGAAGGATTCCATTTGGTAGAGGTTGGGATGATAAAGTTAGGTGTTTCAGTATGGACTGTAATAAGGTTAGGAGGAAGCAAGGGGCAGATGAATGGAAATGCCTCCATAATACAAAAATTCTTGATAAAAGAGGCAGTAAAGGATATCCATGTGCAAC
>AP025062.1:13407401-13439082 GCA_036186865.1 Eustoma russellianum | reverse complement strand
GATTCGCCCCTACACTATACCGCTTTTGGAGAGAAAGAAATAATAGAATATTCAAGCAAACAGAAAAGGAAGCCAGCAATATCATTAAGGAAACTCTTGATAGTCTTTCCTTTACTACAGCTAAGTGGAGAGGATATAAGTGCAGCAGATTTAAATGGGAACTAGCTGTGAACTTTAGGCTTTCGGGAAAAAATTTCACCAATACAAACCCCATTGGCGACCCATTTAATGGTGTGATTTCCCATTAATGTCACCTTCACACTAATGCACGTTATACTGAGCAATTCTAGAGAAGACCTAGAGGAACTAAAACCCTAAGATGGTTAAGTTTTTGTGTTGGAATATAAAGGGTCTAAACTCACCCATTAAGGCAACGTAAAGTTAGGACTTCATTTGCGCAAAAGACACATGACTCGTGGGACTTGCAGAAGTTAAAGTTATGAAGGAAAATTTTGATAGCATAGCTAGTAATGTGTTTACACATTAGAATGTACTGCATATCACTCTTGCAAACTCTGTTTCCAGAATTTGGTTAGTCTGGGACCCTAATCTTTTCAAGGGAAAGTTGTTGCATTGTAATGAACAGCTAATTATATGTAAGCTTAAACTAATCTCTTCATACAATAAAAAAAATCTCTTCATACAATGAAAAGATTACTTTAACCGTTGTTTACGCCTTCAATGAGAGAAACAATATGAGAGACCTACGGAGAGAACTTAGGTATTAATACCAGTTATACAAGGATCAACAATGGTTAGTTATGGGTGTTTAATATCATCGTAGATGGTAGGAGGAAAAGTGGGTACCAAGAATATTGATAGAAATGCTATGAAGGAGTTCACTGATTGAGTGAGAGATATAGACATGATAAATATTCTTTCAAGGAGGGTTGAATACACTTGGTCTTACAATAGGAATGATGACCAAAGAATATATACTAAAATAGATCATATGTTCTGTAATGAACATTAGAAGACATTGATTCCTTATTTCCAACTTGACTATGATGCTCCTATCTCATCTGGCCACTCTCGGATCTTTTTCTACAGTTGAATAACAAATTTGTTCCTAAACCCTTCAAGTTCATGAAGGGTTGGATGAATCACCTTAACTTTAAGGCCGTTCTTAGGGACAGTTGGGAGGATGTGGAAACAGGGAACCCAATGGATTAGGTTCACTAGGAAGCTTAAGAGATTAAAAGACCTCCTGAGAAAGTTAAATAAAGAAAAGCTCGGCCAATCACTAACAGAGTAGATAAAGCCACATTCATGCTGGAGGAGGTCAAAGTAGGTTAATAAAGGACATTACCAACTCACAATTACAGACAGAGGTGTCTAATCTTTGGAAAACTTACACTAGATTCTTCAAGGAGAAGTCTAGAGTGAAGTGGATAAAGGAGGAAGACAAAAATACCAGGTTCTTCCACAGGTCTGCTAAGGCTCATTGTGCTAGGAACAAAATCCTGAGACTTTAAAATGAAGAAGAGGTAATGATTGAGGATTATGAGCAGGTAAAGGGCATGACCATAGGTTTCTTTGAAAAACTACTTACTGAACCTCCTTCTAGCAGCAACCATTCTCTGAACTGGACTGGTAAGTCTTTGTCTAATGCACAAAGCTTTCCCTTTCCTCCCCTATTAACAGGAAAAAAATTAAAGAAGCCTTTTTTCTCTGAAATCAGTGTCCCTGGTCCGGACGGATACTCGGCTGAATTTTACAAGGCTAATTGGAGCCTCATATATGAAGAAAGTCTGGATGCCATTGAGTTTTTCTTTAACCAAAACTTCATGTTTTACCCTATCAATGCTACTGCTCTACCACTTATCTTAAAGGTTAATAAAACAATTAGAATGAAGAAATTTAGGCATATATCATATTGTAATGTCATTTATAAGATGATATTAAAGGTCTATGTGACTAGGTTAAAACCTCTACTCCCGCATTTGATAGAGGAAAATCAATATGCTTTTGTCAAAGACAGACAAATTTAAAACAATATCCTTATTCATGAGCTAGTTAAGAACTATAGGAAAAAGAGGTTGTGTATCTCAATTGCATCCTTTTCTATAAATCTGAACAGATCCTTGCTAGGTAATTTTAAGCCTCAAGAGGTCTTAGACAAGGTAACCCCTTATCCCTATGTCTTTTCAATCTTGTAACTAAATATTTCCTCACTGGCCTTTGCGTATGACCTTTTTGTTCTCACAAATGCAGATATTGATTCTGTAAAAGTAATCAAGGATACTCTGCTGGATTTTCAATCCCTATCTGGCCTTCAACCAACTCTTCAGGAATGTGAAATCTTAACATCTGGAACTAACTCTCAAGAGAAGGTTAACATAGAAAATCTCTTAGGTACGGAGATGGAAAAACTCCCAATTCAGTACCTAGGTGTTCCTCTTATTACAGGAAAACTTTCCTACTGTGATAGCGGGGAGCTTTTGGACAAAATCACTAGCAAAGTCAAGAGTTGGATAGCTTCACAACTGTCTTATGGGGGAAAACCGCAGCTTATAAATTAAGCGTTTCTAGACTGCTTTGTACTTCTTTCCTAGGAGAATCGTTAAAGAAATTAACAAGATTCTCAATTCATTTATATAGGGTGGGACTAGAAAGGCAAAGGTCAAGTGGTCTAGTGTATGTCAACTTAAAGAATGTGGTGGACTAGGGATTCCGGATCTGACCTTGGTAAACAATGCATACATTATGAAGAGTGTATGAAGCATATGTGAGCTAAAGAAAACCTCTGGGTAAAACAGGTACATATGGTCATATCGAAGGGGAAGTATATGAGAGGTTAAGCCAAGGTCATCGCGCTCATGGCTTTGGAAAAGGATGTTTTGGGTACAAGACTTGTATGCCAACTGTATTGAAAGAGGTTTAGGTAATGCAGAAAATACCTCCTTCTGGAATGACCCTTGGCACCCATGGAGGGCATTAACTTCCTCACATCCGGAATTAAAAAGGAAATTGAGTATCCCAGTAGATGCAAAAGTGTCAACAGTCCATGAAGGAACAACTTGTCCCTGCAAGTACCTCTTTTTAAAACTGGTTACATGTTGGAAGAGGCTGAATACACAAGATAAATAATTGAATTGGGGTTTAATTAGCACTAATTCATGTGTCTTGGATTGCAGGTTATTGGAAGATCCTGTTCACCACTTTTCCCACAGTCAGTTTGCTGCTAAAGTGTGGACTGCATTATACAACATTGTAAATGCGGAGCCAGACCCTATGATTGGCATAGTATCATCAATTGGCTGACCTCCACAAATAGCTGGGGGTCAAAATTACAAAAGGATTTAGTTACGTTCGGGTTTTCTGCAGTGGTTTACAACATTTAGAAGGAAAGAAACAAGAGGCTATACCAGAAGCTGGAGTATGATGGTCATACTATGACAAATGACATAATGGAATGCATTAGATACACTATAGTCATGGAAAGGCTACAATTGAAGCAACTATAACTGGGACCTTGCGGTTAATATGTGTATCGCAACAAAAGTTTTGCTCGAGAATGATTCTGGTCCAAGCTGGAGCTTCTTCTACTCCAGAGCTGGAACTTCCGAAATTTCGGAATGCATGTTTGGGTGGTCTACACTTCTCAACTTCTAGGTCTTGGCTCTACCTTGGCTATATTTCTTTCTTTATGGATTGCAACAAATGTTGTTCTTCACATATCCCTGTCTATTCATTCCCTCACCTTAGCTTAGCTGGAAAGTGTAGGGCTACTTGGTTGTTGGTGTTCACATTTTATATCAGTCAGATGGGAGATAATGTGGCAGTTTGGTTGTTGGTGTTCTCATTTTATATCAGTCAGATGGGAGATAATGTGGCAGTTTTACAGGAATCTTCCTTGGTCATCAATCGCCTTCACCGACACTCTTGGTTACATTCTACTGATCTTAGTTATAACTTCTGTAACAAACTCTTGTAATTACGTGTAATTCTGTAAGGGGTAAGCTTTTTTTGGGTGGCAAAACGTTGTAATACATCAAGCCTCTTGTACTTTACGCAAGCTACACTTGCTAGCACTAGATTAGCTGTAGAATGCACTAGAAGTAGACAAGTGCCTGTTAATTTGAACAGTCATTGTTTGTCGTTGGCTAGCCCTTAAAACCTCATCTGTAAAGATGCCTAATTTGGCTTTTTAATGAACTTTGCTTACCAAAAAAAGTCTTCAGATATTGTATTTGTTGTAACTTGTAATTACGATCTTTTGCACACTAGGATAGAGAAGAAAAAAAAAGAAGGGAGGGGGGACGAAGAGCATTTTGCAATATTAAGGTCTAATGAAACAACCCCAGCCCTGCTGTTATATTAATTAAAAAAATGATACATTTTAACAGACTCTTAGTTGCAAATACAAAAAGGGAATAGAAAGAAAAGATCCGATCAAACAGACCTTTTGAGAAGATTCAATCCCGACAGATCAACATGTCCTGCACAAGAAAACTTTTATCAGTGATGGACAGCCAGGGGGTGGGAGGGACAACAACATAAAATTCCCTCTTTGATCAATCATTAATGAAGTTATATTTCACTCTTTCATTTAAAAATTTTCTCCAGTCGCTACATAAGGTACCTTGAATTAATTTCGCTTCATATTCAGAAGACATCCACGACAGCCCTTGCTGAAACAAAGGACGTCTTTGCTAATCCCGGATTTTCTTCTTCGTGATTATATAACTCTTCATCCATTTTCGGGTTTGCCCAGTGATTCTTTATAATAAGCCTAGTCCTAAATTCGGAAAAGTGTAAATTTTGTTCAGCCAAACCACAAGTCCTAGGCTGTTACATTTGTTCTGGAATTATCCAGAATGTTTAAAGCTAATGATCTAAGTTAGAATATGGGGGTTCCTTAAGGTCATTGGAAGTTTGTAGCAGGTCCATCGTCAAGAGGGTCATAAAATGTCTCGAGGATGGTTGGTCGAGAGCTAGCTCCTTGCTGCCAGATTGACCTGATTAAATGAGTCAATAATGCCAGGCCAGCAGACATTATGAAATCCATGTAAAAGCCTCAGCCCAGTCCTATAAGATGAACAGGACAATGTGTCTTGTGCTCCAAATGGTTAAGATATAACAGGTTGTCTTCTCAAATGGGGGGGTGGTAATGTTTAAGCCAAAGAGGCGAGGTGATAGAACTATTGGAGACGTTTCTTGCTATTTTTCTCAAGGTAAATGACACCTCCAAAACAAATACAGAGTGGGACAAGCAAATTCAGCCTACCACTCCCAAATCCTCCTATTATATGGTCAAGCAGGGGAACATGAGAAGCATTTGTAATATTCAGGAGGGTTCAATGCGGAAAGTATGGGATCAGAATGTTTCTTTCTGATTAAAAAAAAGAATCTATAGATATAACGGAAAAAACAAGATTATAACAAGAGTTCACTCTTTTTTTTCACACCCAAGGTTCCATGGGATGGAAAAGTCTGGCCAAAAAGGTGCAAGCGTTGGTGTGCTTTTACTTTGTGGATTTTTTGCTTGAATAGACATTCTATCAGAAACACACTTAAACTGAGTGACAGGGCTTACGAAGACCATAAGCACCTATTTCTCCAATGCTCTTATTCCAAATTTGCGTGGAAGGCTATATTGATGCAGTTACAATGTGAAGACTTAAACTACAAATGGCAAAGACTTCAAGACTAGTTGCTGGAGAATGCATGGAAATATGAATTTCAGGACTATTGTCTTTTGGCTTTATTGCTGTAGTCTACTCTATATGGAGAGAGAGAAACCAAAGACACCACCAAAAAATTGGGAAATATTGGCAAAGCATGCCAAAAGAGATGCCGCAGAACCTGAGGTGTTTTGCATCTTCATGGCATGGCATAAGGAAAAAGAAGACAAACTAGGAGCTAGCCATCCGCTTAGGGCTTCCCATGAAGATCTTTTTCCATTAAAGCCTATGACAAGTGGTGTGGACTATAAGATTAAATTTAATGAACATATTGACTGCAACAACTGGGAAACAAAACAAGTCTAAGATTCACTGTGTTTGCTACATCAATTAACATACGGGTTAACAGCCATTGCACACATTCCAATGAACTGTGGGCATATGGTTCCGACTACCTTTTCTTTTTTTTTGGGGGGGGGGGGTAGGCTTGACCTGTTAGGATAACACATTTCCGTAAGATGCTATCCCCAGAATACTTCTCAAGGACTGTATGACCGAAATTTATCAGAAAATAGAATCTTACAATGTCCCTACTAATAAAAAGGTCCATATGTCATTTTTCATAGTTCGCAGGCTAGCATGTTAAACTTCTCTGCTTAATGCACCAAAGGAAACAGGAAAGGTAAAATCATTATTTTGAAAAGAATGCACAGTACCACAAAGATTTTGAAATGGAAGACCCGTTCAAATTCAAAATTCAAAGATAACAACACGAACCTTTTTGAAACCTCGACTTTCAAGGAAGCAACTTCCCTAAAAAAAGACGGATGTTGATCAGGAAACCATATAAGATAAACAGATGACATAAGGCAAAAAGAGGCTAAGAGGCAAAACTACTAATTGCGTCCAAAGTGAGAGGATAAATCATCATCCAAATGTCAATGTCCTCCAGCCTCTTAAGCAACCATTGTTGGCACATCGTCAGTTTCCACTAAGAAAATTATTATACTAAGATTGCATCAAGCTGGGAATCCAAAACTCACTAAAAATACATCTCCCTTCTCTCTGGTTTCAAAACATTATCGCACATCAACACCACCACCCCAACTGTCATACCCCGTGACTTTTAAGCACGACTTTTAATATTTAATGGTCAACCTTAAATGCAATTTAAGTAATGTCGTAGGATTGAGACTTAGTTACATAAAATATAGGAAAACAAGAAAAAGGGGTTAAAAGTAGAATTAAAAGTAATTAAGGGAAATTACTGGAATAGTCCCTACTAAGAGATAAGGGAGTTATACAATACTTAGTATAACTCCCCATCATCTTGAGAGGGTCGGTTATAACATCAAAAGGAGAGGGCAAAACCGCTGGAGAGAAAGGAAAGGGAGAGAAGAAGAAGAGAAGAAGAAGGAAAGGAAGAAAGAGAGGCCAATCTAGGTGCAATCCTTACCGAAATTCTGCAGTAAATCCGTAAGCTTAACTAGAAACAAAGGCAAGTAATCTTTCTATGCGCTTTACGTAAATTTTGTTACCTTAGGCCCTATGTTCTTACAAAGAGAAAACTTGGATCACACATTAGTAGTTTTGACTTGTCTATGTTAAATGCTTTACTATATGTAATTGTTGTTGCTAGTTGCATAAAGTCTTGTTCTTTGGGCCATATTTCTGAAAATAGTTATGTGGTGCTTTGTTGTTTGTCAAGCATGCCCATGAAAGTGTAATCTTGATGTGTTTATTGTCTTGTTCCATTCTTGTGTTGGTTGTCTACACCTAGATGTTTGAGAGTAAGTGCAGGGAATTGAAGGATGAATGATGGTGTGGTTATAGACTTGTTGTGTTGGGAATGTTGATGGTATCTTTTGAAGGTTGTGAATGATAGAAGGTTAAGAGTGGATATTATTAGACATAATTAAGCATCAAATCATGTTAGTTGTGTGTTAAGCATGATGAATCCAGGAGTTAAGATGGACCTTGAAGGGTTGAACATGAAAGGGGTTGAAGAAGAAAGGTGTTGGGTGGAAGTTACTGCAGAAAAACTGCAGTTTAGAACCGTCAGAACACTTCGAACACCTACATTAGGCGTTCTATGTCCACATTAGGCGCCTAATGTAGCGTTCAATGTGTCCTGAAGCATCCCCGAACACTTCGAACACCTACATTAGGCGCTTCATGTCACATTAGGCGCCTAATGTAGCGTTCAATGTCACATTAGGCGCTTCATGTAGGCGTTCAATGTCTACGGCACATCCCCGAACACTTCGAACGCCTAGTATAGGCGCTTTATGTCACTTTAGGCGCCTCATGTGGCGTTCCAAGTATACTGGAAGTCTTTTTGACCCTTTAGGCGCCCTATGTATGTGTAGTAACTTTATACACTTCTTCTGAACATAAAATGCAAAGATATTTGAGGTGCAATTGAGGAGTAGATGGTAAGTTTGATCAAGTAAGAATAAGATTGAATCCTGAGTGAGTTAGTAAGACGAACGGACTTGGAAAGATACGAACATAAAGTGTTTGAGGTGCAAGACCATATACTTGATATGTAAGAAGTATGTGTGTGTGTTACATGTTTGATACGAAGTTACATGTGCATCCTGCATCATGACATGGGCACTTGCATTTGATTTGAGATTTGCTTTGCAAAAGAACATGTGTTTACAAGAAAGGTGTAAAGTTTTCGAAAGACAAAAATGGCTGCTGGTTGATCGCAGGGTATAAAAGTCACGCCTGCGAAAGCAGGGTATAAAAGCGTGATCTGTGAATCAACAGCAGGGTATAAAGTATTTTATGGGGCCGTGGACCTATCAGCACGGAAAATAAAGTTATTTTATGGGGCCGTGGACCTTTCAGCACGGATATATGATATATGTAATGGGGCCGTGGACCTTTCAGCACGGATATATGATATATGTAATGGGGCCGTGGACCTTTCAGCACGGGGTATAAAGTTATATGTTATGGGGTCGTGGACCTTTCAGCACGGGGTATAAAGTTCTGTTTGCTGTGGACTGATCACCCACAGGGTATAAAGTTCTGCTACGCGAAGAATATGATAAGAAGTATTATGAAAAGTTTGTGAAATGACACGCATGACATGTTTATGAAAGAAGACTTATGCATGGGTGTTGTGTGTGGTTTTAAAGAAGTTCATGCATCATGTTACACGAAGCATAAGATTTGACATGTAAGAAACGTGACTAGCTTATGACGTGCTTATGTGATATGTTGTTTTAGTACATGTTTGTTCTCGTATCCGTGTATCATTTATGTGTTTTATCTGTTTGAGGAATTCTTACGAAGATGCTATTTGCGAACCCGAGCATCTTATTTTGGGCAATGACTTATACACTGATGGCTCGTCATATGTGGTCCCGTAAGGTGTATAGACGGGTTACTTGCTGGCGATAATTTCGCTAAGAACAGATACTCTATTCCTTTTCAGGTGAGCCGGAATATGAGATGATATCTATCGAAGACGATGGCGAGTGGGCTCAATGGGATGACGGACATGGGAATAGATAGATGCCGGACTACCTTCTTTAAGTTTTGGAAACTCAATGTTATTATGTTGTTCTGGAACTTATGTTAGCTAGATGACCAAACACCTTTTATTTCCGCTGCATCAACTGGTTGTATTATTGACGATGAAGGTTTAGATTTTATGACGTTTCCGCTGATTTATCTTACGTCATGAATGATGTACGCTTGATCTGCTTTGACGCTTCGTAGTTCTCATAGTAGGCTACGGCGGGTGCACTGGTTCCGATGACAGTGTCGGGCCGGGGCGCTACAGGTGGTATCAGAGACTAGGCTTCAGATCTATCTCGGAAACTTAGGTTCATGATCTTATAGCAAATTAAGATGTGATTTTCCCTTAAGTTTGACCCTTAGGTATAAGTGATGATTTCCTAGAGTATAAGTATGATCTAGGTTGGGTGTGTGCGAGCGCGTATATTATTTAAATTTCTATAATAATTTAAATTTCAGACCCCATTGATCTCTGGGACACAATTCTGCGATATGCCTCTCTGCAGTATTACGTGCCCGAGATAGCAAGCTTAGACAAGATAAGGGCGTCCGACAGGCTGAAATAGGGTCGGATGACAGTGTCGGAGTATGCCGACTGTTTCCATGCGTTGGGTTAATTCGCTCCTACGATTATGTAAGATAATCGCTTAGAGATGATGAAGTTCGAGCGAGATTTGTTCTCAAGAATCCAGTCCGCAATTGTAAGTGCTGGGAGGAGAACCAAAGAGGACATGATGGACACGTGCTTTCACGTCGAGAGTGATTTCCGCAGAGTGGCGGCAGGAGATGGCCGATGCAGGATACTCTGACAAAGGTTAGAGATCAAAAGAGGAGAGTGGAGTTGGTGACAGGCCATAGGAGTTGCTGCATTGCAATGAGGGTCATGATGTGAATGTGGGAAGTTGGCAAGAGTATGTTACCAACACAGACTGGTGGGTTGTCTCATTAGAGATTTCCAGAGATGAGGAAGAATGCTCGGGAAGAGGCGACTCAGCAGCCGAGAACGAATACCGCGTCCATGTTATGATTGATGCGGATAACTAAGAAGCTATCAACGAGTATGAGGTACAATTTTAGTGAATAAGATATTGGCCAATGTACTTTGCAATAGCGGAGTGAACCACTCTTTCATGGCAAACGGATGCGTTAAGCGCCTTTATGGTTCACCGGAATAGTTAGAAACTCAGTACCATGTCCAAGCACCCAAGAACAAATTATGATTTTACACAACACTTACTATCGATTGAAGCAAGTGTCAGGAAAGAATCATGAGATGGAAGATGTAATCTTTGAAGGGGTTTGGCGTTGCCGTTGAATCAAAGAAAGTTGAAGTTACCACCGATTGGTCTAGACCATGGATGTCATCGATGTGCGGAGTTTCTTGGGTCTAGCTAGTAATTACATGAGGTTTGTCGAGGGATTTTCGATAGTAGCAATGCCTCTCAGTCGTCGTACTCAAAAGAAGTTCAAGCTTGAGTGGACGGCGAAATGTGAGAAAAGCTTCACGGAGTATAATAAGAGATTAACCACATCCCAGTATTGGCTCAACCCTCTGAAACTGAAGGGTTTGTGACCTATAGTGATGCGCCAAAAAAAAGGGCTTAGGTACGTAAACTGTAACATAGGTTATGATTTTCCATCCAAATCATGTTTAGTTTGATACTTCACTTGTAGGTTGTGTTTTGGTACAACACGAATGAGTTATCGCGCATGCTTCGAGATAGCTAAACATGAGGCAGCGAAGATTGTGGGGAACAACTAAAGGACTACGACATGACCATTAATTAACCATCCCAGAAAAGTTAATACAGTGGTAGATGTATTAAGCAGAGAATCTAACCATGCGCGACACTCATCACTTGAGAGAGAAATAGAAGAATTTGGCTTGAATTTGGTTGACTCTATGGTTAATGTTTTCGCATTATAGACCGTCATCTCAAGTTTGATGAATTAGGTGGAAGAAGCTCAAAAGAAGAATAAGACTGTGGGTGATATTGCTTGGAAACTGAGGCATAGTCAGGTTGATGGATTTCAGACCAACGAGGACGGGCGCTTGTGTTTAGAAAAAATGTGTGTATTGCCTGATTTAGATGAGCTAAGGAAAGAAATATTGCAAGGGGCTCACAGCTCAAGGTTATCGATATATTCTAGTAAGCAACCAAAATGTACAGGGATCTATGACAATACTATTGGTGGTGTAAGATGAAGAGGCATATTGTGGAGATTTGAGGGATGTCTGGTGCGTCAGTAAGTGGGGATAAACACCAACGACCTGGTGGGATTATCGATGCTATCGGAGATTCCAGAGTAGAAATGTGAATGTGTCACAATGGACTTTGTGACTGGTTTACCGAGAACAATAAGTGGATATAACATGATTTTGGTGATTGTGGATCGGTTGACCAAGTCTACACATATTCTACCTGTCTCGAGGGAAGCATCTCTCGATAAGTTGGTAAATTTGGATATGGTCAACATTTGTCAGCCTGCATGGTGTTCCCATGAGCATAACGCCTAACCGAGACCAATGGTTTACTGCCAAGCTCTGGACAATATTTTAGAGAGCCATGTGGACGGAATTAAGGTTAAGTACAGTGTATCAATCTCCGAACCAATAGACAATCTGAGCGGACTATTCAGACCCTAGAAGACATGTTAGGGACTTGTGTCCTATACTTCAAAGGAAGTTGGGATGGAATGATTAAATTAATGGAGTTCTCGTATAATAGAAGTCACCACCATGCAAGTGACGTGGCTCTTTTCGAAGCGTTGTATAGAGGGAAGTGTAGGTCCCTTGTTTATTGATGAAGTTAGTGCGAGGACCCTCACAGGATTGAGTTACTTGAGAAGACGTTAGAAAATGTGAAAATCATTCAAGATAGACTTAAGACGCTCAAGACCGCAGCAGACGTTGGACGGATACCAGGCGACGGCCTTTGGAGTTAATGTAGGTGAAAAAGGTCTATTTAAGAGTATCGCCTACAAAGGGTGCTATGAGATTCGGAATCAGAGGTAAACTAAGCCCCGCTTCATGGGTCGTTACGAGATACTTGAGAAGCTGGGAGCTTTGACATATAGGTTGGCATTAACTCCGGTATAAGTGCAAGTTCATAACGACTTTCACGTATCACAGTTAAGGAAGCACGTGACAGATCCAAGCCACGTGCTCGAAGCGCAACCTTTGAAACTCAAAAGTGATGTTATTTATAAAAAGGCACCGGTGAGGATAGTAGACCGGAAGGAACATGTGTTGAGGAAGCGAGTGATTCCTTATGTAAAAGGTCCAGTGGAGCAATCACACAGAGCGTGAGGCCACTTGGGAACTCGAAGAACAGATGCGGGAGAAGTTCCTCAACTCTTTGACTAAGGTACGTAAGTTTCGAGGACGAAACTTTTTGTAAGGGGGGTGGAATGTCATACCCCGTGACTTTTAAGCACGACTTTAATATTTAATGGTCAACCTTAATGCAATTTAAGTAATGTCGTAGGATTGAGACTTAGTTACATAAAATATAGGAAAACAAGAAAAAGGGGTTAAAAGTAGAATTAAAAGTAATTAAGGGAAATTATCGGAATAGTCCCTACTAAGAGATAAGGGAGTTATACAATACTTAGTATAACTCCCCATCATCTTGAGAGGGTCGGTTTATAACATCAAAAGGAGAGGGCAAAACCGCTGGAGAGAAAGGAAAGGGAGAGAAGAAGAAGAGAAGAAGAAGGAAAGGAAGAAAGAGAGGCCAATCTAGGTGCAATCCTTACCGAAATTCTGCAGTAAATCCGTAAGCTTAACTAGAAACAAAGGCAAGTAATCTTTCTATGCGCTTTACGTAAATTTTGTTACCGCATGATGAATCCAGGAGTAAAGATGGACCTTGAAGGGTTGAACATGAAAGGGGTTGAAGAAGAAAGGTGTTGGGTGGAAGTTACTGCAGAAAAACTGCAGTTTAGAACCGTCAGAACACTTCGAACACCTACATTAGGCGTTCTATGTCAATTAGGCGCCTAATGTAGGCGTTCAATGTGTCCTTGAAGCATCCCCGAACACTTCGAACACCTACATTAGGCGCTTCATATGTCACATTAGGCGCCTAATGTAGCGTTCAATGTCAACATTAGGCGCTTCAGTAGGCGTTCAATGTCTACGGCACATCCCCGAACACTTCGAACGCCTAGTATAGGCGCTTTATGTCACTTTAGGCGCCTCATGTGGCGTTCCAAGTATACTGGAAGTCTTTTTGACCCTTTAGGCGCCCTATGTATGTGTAGTAACTTTATACACTTCTTCTGAACATAAAATGCAAAGATATTTGAGGTGCAATTGAGGAGTAGATGGTAAGTTTGATCAAGTAAGAATAAGATTGAATCCTGAGTGAGTTAGTAAGACGAACGGACTTGGAAAGATACGAAACATAAAGTGTTTGAGGTGCAAGACCATATACTTGATATGTAAGAAGTATGTGTGTGTGTGTTACATGTTTGATACGAAGTTACATGTGCATCCTGCATCATGACATGGGCACTTGCATTTGATTTGAGATTTGCTTTGCAAAAGAACATGTGTTTACAAGAAAGGTGTAAAGTTTTCGAAAGACAAAAATGGCTGCTGGTTGATCGCAGGGTATAAAAGTCACGCCTGCGAAAGCAGGGTATAAAAGCAGTGATCTGTGAATCAACAGCAGGGTATAAAGTATTTTATGGGGCCGTGGACCTATCAGCACGGAAAATAAAGTTATTTTATGGGGCCGTGGACCTTTCAGCACGGATATATGATATATGTAATGGGGCCGTGGACCTTTCAGCACGGATATATGATATATGTAATGGGGCCGTGGACCTTTCAGCACGGGGTATAAAGTTATATGTTATGGGGCCGTGGACCTTTCAGCACGGGGTATAAAGTTCTGTTTTGCTGTGGACTGATCACCCACAGGGTATAAAGTTCTGCTACGCGAAGAATATGATAAGAAGTATTATGAAAAGTTTGTGAAATGACACGCATGACATGTTTATGAAAGAAGACTTATGCATGGGTGTTGTGTGTGGTTTTAAAGAAGTTCATGCATCATGTTACACGAAGCATAAGATTTGACATGTAAGAAACGTGACTAGCTTATGACGTGCTTATGTGATATGTTGTTTTAGTACATGTTTGTTCTCGTATCCGTGTATCATTTATGTGTTTTATCTGTTTGAGGAATTCTTACGAAGATGCTATTTGCGAACCCGAGCATCTTATTTTGGGCAATGACTTATACACTGATGGCTCGTCATGTGTGGTCCCGTAAGGTGTATAGACGGGTTACTTGCTGGCGATAATTTTGCTAAGAACAGATACTCTATTCCTTTTCAGGTGAGCCGGAATATGAGATGATATCTATCGAAGACGATGGCGAGTGGGCTCAATGGGATGACGGACATGGGAATAGATAGATGCCGGACTACCTTCTTTAAGTTTTGGAAACTCAATGTTATTATGTTGTTCTGGAACTTATGTTAGCTAGATGACCAAACACCTTTTATTTCCGCTGCATCAACTGGTTGTATTATTGACGATGAAGGTTTAGATTTTATGACGTTTCCGCTGATTTATCTTACGTCATGAATGATGTACGCTTGATCTGCTTTGACGCTTCGTAGTTCTCATAGTAGGCTACGGCGGGTGCACTGGTTCCGATGACAGTGTCGGGCCGGGGCGCTACACCAACACCCAACCTCCTCCCCTCCCCAACAACCTATGCCCGCTCTCTTCGTGGAGGGTCAGACGGGTATAGGTCGGATGTCTACTCTTGGATTGAGGACGGGATCTCCAGCCTGCTAGGTCCACACTGAAGCAGCTTGCTGGGTGCATATATGGAAATGGCACGTCAGATCCCAAAAGTTTGGCTGGGCTAACATTGTCAGCAAAAAGCAGCAACATCTGGATGGATGGTTCCTTGGAATTTATTGAGTCAGTGGTGGTAGATCGGAAGAAAACTGCGAGCATCACTATAAACATGGGCAAATCTTGGGCACCACATCCAACTACTATTGAGTCAAGGGAGAAGAAGTGGAGCTCTGCTGGTCTTCTTGTATGGAACATATTACAACTGTAGAAATGTATAGTAAAATACATATGTATATACACGTATATGTATACACTATACACCGAATATGCACACAAAAAATAGAGAATCTACACTTATATGCCTAATATACCTTTGTATAAGTCATTAGTTTAGCGACTAATCCTATATAGCCGTTGTTAGAGAATTATAGCCATTGAAATTTTAATTCACAAAAAAAAAACCTGCACAACCCTAGCTATTACTTCTCAAACTTTTCTTTTTTATTTTGTATATGAAAATAGAAATGTCTAAGATGGTACTAAGCAATGCTTACTGTAATTTAGACAGATTCCTAGAGGTAGTCAGCGAGATTGCTACAAAACAAAAAAAAAAGCCAAGATAATCTGGCATTTAAATAGTAAAACCAAAGGCAGAAAGTTGCAAGCTTTACAGATGCAACCTATTACTACCAAGCAAGCTACATTTGCCTCAAAAACTTCACAAAACAGCAGCTTCACAAAAGAGACTAGGATAGACTAGTCTGATAAAATATCTTGGTCAATGCATAGGGTTAAAAAAAAAAGAATTCTTTTAGCATTCTCCTATGCCAAATAAGACTATTGCCTGATACTGAGGGCGAAACGGGTGTGGAAGTGTGGCTTCTCAGGAGAATTCAGTTACCATGGCATCGAATTTGAATGGGAAGAAATCCCACTAAAACACAGTTAGGGTAGTTTACATATTAGTGCAGGAAATCACTAGGCAAGTTGTCGGGCAAGAAGCATGTGCTTTATTTTGTCTGTCGCATGACAAACAAGTGAAGAGGCATCCCTGAGACATGCCACAAGCAGACAACACCAGCTTGGTTAGCTTAGTTGCCAGCGATGGTACTTGATACCTTTCTACAAAAACAAGAATAGCAGGATCATAACTAGTTTCCAAGCAGAATTCGATACATTATTACCCCACGGAATAATAAAGAAGCCACAGGCACAAACGCCAAGCTGCTTATTAAAGGAGGGGAAAAAAAGGAAAAAATGCAGAGCTGAAAAAGCCCTGACCAAAGAAATTCAAACTACGTCTACGTCCTGACTACGTGCTGTTTTACTGGAGCTTAAAAGATAGTAAAGCAGCAAGATTGTCTACAGCAGCTATAACCACTACCATAACATGCTGTAATTTCTTGCAAGCTAGTGAAGTACTCGAGCGGAAGTTTTACGTGAATTACAGGGGTCTCTACAAAAACATACACAAGATGTACTAAAATGCTGAATTTGGAATAGGCAAGTCTAGCTTACAATAATGTAAAAATAAATAAACATGAAAATGATGTCACGCTATTTCACGAAATGAAGTCTGAAACCATCGCAATACCTCAAAAACATAACAAAGCTAACCGTATTAAAGAAAGATGAAGGATATCAAGTTATCATGCGAGTACAACCTATCTAACGCCTCCAAGAAAGCTTCCACGGATTCATGCTCTGCACTGCATTTTAAATAACTATATATATATATATATATATATATATATATATATATATATATTAATCAAAGGTCAATGTGCCATGCATCATAGGCTGAATTAAATATTTTTGGAGCCCCACTCTTGGGTTTATTGCCAGTTTTTCCCCCCAAATTTAGAACATGGCTGCCTTGCACTTTGTTAGCCCGTATTGGCAAGTGTCGATATAACAAAGACTTCAAGTGCCAGTGTACAACTTACAATTTGGGTACAAAGACAAGGCCAATAGAAGTCGGAAACAGGTGAAACCATTTAATAATGCAACACAAGATAGTTAGAAAATTTATTGCCTCACTTAATTCACGTTGATCTCTTAGTTAAGTAGCCATTCTATGAGAAATCGACAACAATTAAAATAACTTTCCACTTATCCCAAAGCATTTTGGAAGTCGCAGCAGAGCATCCAAACTAATCCGAATGTTTAAACCATGGCCGCATTCCTTGACCCAACCACAGAAAAGTAACCCAAAAAAAACACATGCATAGATCCTTGCTTTGAATATGTGTATCATAAGTGCCCACACTATCTTTTACTACAATGCCAAAATCCTGTTCTGGAGTGGTCTCTTTTTTTTTCTTTTTCTTTTCTTTAAAGTAAAACTAACTTTATCAAAAATAAGCATTTACAAACTTATCATGTCACCTAATTCAGTAGCATTCTATATAGAAAAAAAGATTAATTACAACAATATATTGTAAGTCTTTGCAGAGCTCCCAACTAATCTGACATGTTAACCCATGCACGCATTCCTTAGCCCCACCAAAGAGAAACAAAGAAGCAGAAAATCATATGTAGATCCTTCTCTGGATAGG
Organism: Eustoma russellianum; assembly: GCA_036186865.1. Classification (NCBI taxonomy): domain Eukaryota; kingdom Viridiplantae; phylum Streptophyta; class Magnoliopsida; order Gentianales; family Gentianaceae; genus Eustoma; species Eustoma russellianum. The sequence goes on along the minus strand of AP025062.1, from coordinate 13,421,539 downwards.
TGTATCACGATCCCCAGCACCCACTTTACCTAAAATGACAAAAATCCTACCTTAGAGTGGTCTCCTTTTCTTTGGTAGTAAAATTTCCTTCAATGAAAAAGTAAGCATTTATGAACTGTGACGGGCAGCTAGTTACAAATAGTTTCCCCTGAAAATCAAAAACCTATCTCATCAAATAGCTTTGGCCAAAAAAACCGTTAAGATATATATACATGTTAACATCATCCATACAATTATACTAAAAGGGTCAATCCATGTGGCAAGCAAAACATAGCTCCAAATTGAGCTTGTCCTCCCAAGCCATCATCCCAGCAAACCAACAGTTCCCAGCAACCACGGTTGAGCCAAGATCCCATATTATTGGCCTTCTGTGCTCAACCATTTGATCCGAGTACCATGTTGAAGCCATTCAACGAAAGTAGAAACCCACGAGAAAAGAAATGTTGACAAAAACCAGTAGGCATAGGACACTTTATCAAAATAGTCCACATGCATATGCCAGTTGGGTTATCATCAAGGTGGAAACACAACTCTTTAGCATGTATTTCTACAAACCCCACTAACGCAAGTCGCTTGAGAAAAAACAATAGTGTCTTTACAGGACCACTGGGTGGCACAGGTGATGCCTGCAGAATGCTACTATTGTTCCCACCAGGAGAAGAGAGCACCGTAGTAATTGGCCAGGAAGTCGACCCCAACGTTGGCCTTCCTGAATGAAGGCCAGACAGCACCGAGACACCATCATTTCCGTTCCAATGGGCAAGCGAGGGTCCATGGCAATATCTAAATTTCCTGGGCAATGTAGTTCCACCTCCATACGGAGGCCGGAGGATCTTAGCCAATCCCGCAGTTGAAAAAGTTGACTTGTTTGCATGTTTTCAAGTCCAATAAAGGTTGAAAAGCGATTAATATTCTTGCATGGACCCTTTCTACTTGAGATTGGCTAACTCCCCCAAGCGGCATGCCATCCTCCATAGGTCCCTCGGCAGGTCCGTCGTTGGTCAGCCCAAGCCACGACCCATTCATGTGAAACTGCTCCTATGTCCAGCGCGTTTCCTTTGTCACGTGATGAGCCGTCCAACCATGTTCTGCAGCTACTCTCGCACTTGGCCCGTACTTTCTGAAATTTAAGTTTCAAGCTTCAGTTGTCAAAAAGTTACTCCTAGCATGAAAGCTCCCAAGTTGTACTAGAAACTCTTTGCATGGCCCGTGATGGCTAGCTCGGTTACGAATTTGGGATGAACCTTCAATCAAGATCTAGTCACAGGTTTAGATGTTGCCACAACCTCCCTCCTTCTCAATCAACTCTTGTGGAATCTCGGCCCCAACCGGGGGTGTTACCCAGTAAGTATCCGCCCCTGACAGGTTCTTAGCCCCTATCTCCCTTACTATCGTGACGAAAATTTATTTGATCAATCCAGCATAATCATTTTATCATCAAGGCCTCTTAAAAAGGCATTAAGATTATAATCACTATTGTCAAAGACTTAAACGTCATTTTGATTTTTGAAAAATATTATCTATCTTTTTCAAATGAAATCTTTATTTAAGTTCTCATCCATATAATGTCGGTAAACTTATTTCGCTACCTTTGAGATTATAATCTAGCAAGTGACTTGGAAATAAATTGTATTGATAATGTCTTTTTAATCTCTTTAAACCAATTTTTCCAACCATTTCTTCTATAGCTCAAGGGTCGCCCACCAAGACTAACTATAACCCATGTAAATTAGGTCCTCCATCTCTATAATTATCTCTAACTATCAAACAATTTGCCTAATTGGGCCTATACATGAAATTTTAAACTTGCAAAAGAAAAAAAAATATCAAGCAATTACTCAATTTTTCTTCACTACTACTAATATAGTCGAATCGAATGGAGCATAGTCAAAAAAAGAATTGTGATCGAAGCCTCTTGATAAACCAATCAAAAGCCTCCACTCATTATAAAAAAGATTACTGAAAGAAAAAACACTATCTAAAATCTAAATGGCTCCTTTAATCCAATTTGTACCCTTTCTCCCGATTATCTCTGTGATGATTGAGAGACATTAGATTTTTGATTAAAGGTTGCTGGAAAAAGATTCTTTCTCAACTCTAAATTCAAATGCACTTTCCATTATTCATTAAATTTAATATTGATTGGACACCTGAGCATTTGTTGATTCTTTTACGTCCATCGTATATCGTGTAGTATATCATGTATAAAAACATCTTCCATCAATTCCAACTAAAACATAAATCTTGAAATTCCAGCATTTCATCATTTCAAGTATTGGAATTGAATTCCATCTCCTATTAGGCTTAGGCTATCCAACTAAAACATAACCCTTGACCAGCTAAAGCATAACTCCTAGAACTAACATAATGCAAAAAAAAAACCAAAATGAGAAGAAAGAAAATGAATGACTAAGGGTAAAACGGAAATAGTAACCCACAAAGTTTGACTTCCTAAATTGTGTTCAAGTCAAACTAAGACCATCTTTTTGCGACGGATGGAGTAATTAATACTCTTTGCGTTCCAAAAAAGATAGTCACTCTTGGAAATTCTAACTTAACACAGAACATCATTTAATGTGTTGTCTCGTCATTAAAATTACAATATAGTTTTACCCTTTGTTTGCTTGTTATTTAGCATTCATATGTGATGTTTTCTTTGTCCATATCCTAACCACCACAAACAAACCTATCCTAACACCAACGGCTAATCTTCACCTTAAATGGTCATATCTCAACCCTCTTTTCCCTCTTTCATCTCTCTCCCCCTCCTCCTTCCCCTTTCTTTTCTCTGATCTCCTCCTTTGTAAAAGCCCCTTCTTTTGTTCACCTTTCTCTTTCTTTGATTCAACTGTGACACTTACTTAGAACCCTCCAGAGACCAAATTTACCATTCGATTATGCGCATGATGATTGGGTTTCCATAATCTAGCCTCGATCTACAACATGCAATCACTGGTACAAGCTAAATCAGCTTGGGCATCTCTGCTCAAGCATGATTTTAACCCAAAAACATCCTCGATACTCATTTCGATTCAAATTGATGAAGACAAAGGAAAAAGCTCTTTGCCATCAACACTCCTAAATTTGTTGAAGATAAGGAGAAATAGAACTCCACCATTGTTGTGCAAATTATAGGGAACGTTCCCTTCCTATTTTAATATGAAGAATTTCGCTGAAGCGTATTAGTCCTCAAAAGATCTTCTTGAAGCACAAAGGATGGATGAAGACATCTTCGTCTTTCGATTCCAATATAAATATTCTAAGCGGCGCATACTTAACATTTCTCATTATCATTTAGGAATAGGGCTATGTTGTTTTGGCCATGTGTCCTGGACAAAGCAATACATAGACTTAAACTTGATGATGTTCCTATTTGGGTCGAATTTCCAAACCTTCGTATCCATTACTTCAATGCACATGCTCTCAGTGACTTAAGAACCCTAATTGGAAAGCCTCTGACCAAGAGCTCACCGTCTCACAATCAATGGTTGCCTTGCAAGAATATGTGTAGAAATCAAGGCAGGCAAAATACCATCCAAGACCATTTACTTCACTGATGAGTTCAATAAAGACTGCTCCTATGAAGTTGTTTATAAGTGGATGTCATCGGAATGTTAGACGTGTAAAACATTCGGTCACTCATACGAAGATAAATCCCTCAATAACATGCAAGAATCAAAGATGGAAACCTCCTCGGTTTGGAACCAGACAAAGGTCCCTGCGACAAGTGGACAGAATCAAATACGGTGGGAGCAAAGATGCAACGAAACTGGCAAGATTCCAGCAAGGGTAAAGGGACAAACAAAGGTGAGGGTAAAGTGTTGATGGACAACTCAGGTAAAGAGCAACACATTTCTTTAAAAAACCATCTTCAAAGGAACAGGTACTTCTTTAACTTCTAATAAGTTTAACTCTTAATCTGAGAATGATGAGGATGACCCTTTGAATGCAATGATGGTGAAAGTCATGATAACTTAAACAAAAATAATACTAATATGGATAAGGTTCTACAAAACCCTCCCTAATGTATTGGTATCTCAGTAAATGTACAGGAGGATGACACTCCTACCCTTGACTCTGATGGTTGGATGTATTGGATAAGAAACATGACTCACTGAACTCTGAAGGCGTTTTTATTAAGATGGATAGGAGGAATGCAAAGATCAAGCATAGGAAGGTTGGTAAGAATGAAAGCCCTATCCTATGTTTTTAAACATGAGTTGGGAAAGGATCAAATAATACAGAATAGAGAGGCTAATGAATGCTCGGAGGAAGGTAACAACACTAAGTTGGAGGGTTCTGATGAGGATGGAGCCAACGCTGGTACAAGGGAGACATTGACGAACATCTTCCCCTCTCGGATAGGACTCATTGGATATCCAGAAAGACTCCAAAGGTGAAGGAACAGAGGACAAGAGTCCAAAGTATCAAAACGCACACTCAGGTCTCCACTTCTGAAGGTTATAAAGGTGAGACAGATTATGAGAGAAAACCATAATTGAGAACCGTAGTTTAAAAATGGCAAAAGAGGGTCACGAGGGATATGGGCTCAGGAGGTCAAAGGGCTATAGGAAAATTAACCCTCCAACGGGTTCATCCAAATCAAGTTGGAAAAGCTGCTGGCAATTCCAACAAAGGTAAAAAGAACATAGAAGACTTCCATTCAAAGGGAGAAGGAATATCAGGATACAATAGAATAGAATTTTTAAAAGAGGGTCAAGAGAAGAGTAGGTTCAGGAAGACAAAGAGCTATAGGGAAACCGATCCCCCACCCAAATTCTGAGTCCAGCCCTGAAATACTATTAGCAAACCATGTCTTTTCAGATATGGTACATAAGAAGCCCCCATAACTAAGCCTGGTAGGGAGAACACTCAAGATAGAAGAGATCATTCAAATTCCTTCGAGGAACTTGATGAGGGAAGTGACACATACCTAAATTTATTGGAAACAGAAGGCTAGCCGAAGGAGGGCTTACCTCCTTTCTCTGTTCAACAATTCAGTAGAGACAAAAACTAAGGAAATGCTCTAGGGGACTAAATCCCAAAGATTATTAGAATTGCATGTTGGAACATTTGGGGGTTAAACTCTCCTATAAAACAAAAGGAGGTGAAAAGTACATTGAAAAAAACGATATAGACATCATAGGCCTAGTGGAAATCAAAGTTAGACAACAAAAATTTACAAGATTTAGCAAAAAGGTATTGAGAGGTTGGGAGGTTACACACAATATCCTTCCTAACACTGTTGCCAGAGTCAAATGGATGAAATAATGGATAGGAACGCCTAGATTTTACATAGATCAGTAAAGTCATATACGGCTAGGAATAAAATCTTAAGGCTGCCGGATGAGAATGGCAACATAGTTCAGGACTATGCGACAGTGAAGAGTATGGTTGTGGATTCCTTTGAATCTCTGTTTAAAGAGCCTAACACTTCCCCACTCCCACGCATAGCCTGGGCTGGCAAGACCTTATTTTTTGATCAATCCTCTACACTAGATGCACAAGTTACTTATAAGGGGATAAAAGAGACCCAGTTCTCTATGAAAAATAATAGTGCATGACGCCTGATGACCTTATTGGTGAAAATTTTTTAAGAAAAATTGGGACTTAATTGGAAAGGAGTTCTTAGAAGTTGTAGGCTTCCCACACTGCCTCAGATGCAAAACCTTTAGCCACTCTTACAATCTGCCTCAAGAGAAGGCTGCTCAAGTATATGGCAGAAGAGACTAACAAAGGCCGCGTACGGACAACACAAGGATGAGTCGCAGAAACCTAACCAACCCAACAAATCGCCAAAACAGACACACGCTGAACACAGATAAGAAAAGGAACCAAAAAAGGAGACCTGGGAAACAGACTGAAGAGGTATTGTCCACCCCAGTTACCACTGATGAAGAACCTGCTGACGAGGAAGTGGAATGTCCCTTAACAGACTCCACAACTATTAACACCCAGGTAGGTACTTCTGCACCAAGTCCATTAAAATTGGATCAGGTGCAGACTTATTCTCATGAACATCCCCAAGACATGATTATATATGAGAATCCGACCAAACTGGGTTTGAGGATCTTGGATCAATATGTAAAGACACACCTCAAGTAAGGCAATATAGTCGAGGGGCCAGTAGAGGTAAGCTAGAAGCCGAGAAACAAGCTATCCAAATGATAAAAATAGCATGTTGGAATGTTAGGGGATTAAACTACCATCCTAGACAATTAGAGGTTAGCGAAATTTATAAGAGAAAAGAACATAGGCCTAATAGGTCTGGTGGAAACAAAAATTAGGTCAAAGAATCTACCTTCAATAATGAAAAACCTGTGTAGGAATTGGGAATTTGCTCAAAATTGCCTCCCAAGCTCGGTTATTAGGATATTGATAGTCTAATACTTTGATGTTAAAACAATATACATAAATGAGAAATCTCTCACCAGTCAAATTACTTTTCTCTCTCCAACTAAAATAGAGGCCATACTTGCATGTATATGGATATAATGAAAGATCCCGCAGGAAGGAACTCTGGCGGGATCTTACATATCAGCACCAAATACATGGCACTCAACCCTGGCTTATCATGGGGGGCTTTAATACAATCATAGATTGTAGGGGCAAAACATGGCCTAGATCTATTGATAAGCTAGTCATAAGGGATTTCACTGACTGGATCCAGGACATGGATTTGGCCAATATCCCTTCCATGTGTTGCGAGCACATGTGGTCAAACTGAGGGCTGGAACTCTCAGGGTTGCCTCAAGCATAGGCCACATGTTCTGCAATGAAGCATGGAAAGACCTCATACCACATTTCCAAATGCATTATGAATCCCCTATATCATCTGATCAGTCACTATGTATCCTCACAATGCAACTTAACTACTCATTTGGGCCCAAGCCGTTCAAGTTTATAAAAGGTTAGATGAATCATCAAAGGCTTAAAACCTTGTTGTTAGAAACCTGGAACTCAAAGCTTGATGTAAATCCCCAAATCAACATCACAAAGAAACTCAAAAACCTGAAAGCCCCCACTAAGAAGCTTAAATCAAGAATATTTTTAGAACATTTCTGCTAAGATAGAAGATGCCAAGAAAACTCTGGAGATAATTCAAGGACAACTGAACAAAGACGACCAAAATACCACTCTGCAAAAGGAGGAAAGTAACACGGTTGAACATTACACATACTTCCCATACTTTGAAGAGTCTTTTCTTAAAGAAAAAGCCAGGGTAAGGCAGATGAAAGAAAGGGACAAAAATACCCAATTTTTCCATAAGACAATCAAATCATATACGGCTAGAAACAAAATTCTTAGACTTTGAATGAACAAAATATCATGATTAAGGATTACGACGAAATAAAAAATGGCGGTTGGCGAACCTAATCAACACTCTGATCCCAACTTCACTTGGCATGGGAGTAAAATCAGTGATGAGTTAGGAAGGGAACTCGAAGCACCAATAACCAAAAAAAGAAATCAGAGACTCTTTTCTCCATGAAGAGGGACAATGCCCCAGGCCTTGATGGGTACACAGTGGAATTCTACAAGACAACTGGATTGTGGCGGGTGAGGACTTCACAGAGGCTGTAAGTTATTTCTACACCCATGACTTCATGTATCCTATAAATTGTACGACCATAGCGCTCATACCAAAAATTGAGGGACCTTTGTCAATAAAAAACTTCAAACCAATATCATATTGCAACATCACATATAAGGTCGTTTTAAAAATTCTAGCCAACAGGCTAAAACACCTACTTCCAGGCCTTGTAAATGAAAATCATCACCCTTGTGAGGGGAGAAACATCCACGATAACATCCTACTCATGCATGAAATAGTAAAAATCTACCAAAAGATGGAAGGTCCTGGAACATGTGTCATTAGAGTAGACATAATGAAAGCCTTCGACACGGAGAAGTGGGACTATCTCATGTGCATCTTAGACTTCATGAATATTCCGGCCCAATTTAGGAAATGGATCTATCTGTGCATCTCCACAGCATCCTTTTCAATCAACCTTAATGATTCATTGATTAGTAACTTTACATTCTCTAGGGGACTCAAACAAGGGGATCCCCTCTCCCCATACCTCTTCACCTCAGTTATGGAGGGGTTCACTCAACTACTAAAGGATAAAATAAAGCCAAGTACCTTTCATTTCCATGACAAATACAATACCCTAGGCATATCCTCCCTAGTGGTCGTCCTCCCAAAAGCAACCACTCAAACCATCAAAACCATCAAAGACACCCTAAAGGAATTCCAAATTTGGACTTAAACCTCACCTCCACAAATAAGAGATCTTTGTGGCTGGTACTCCCCTAGGAAGGAAAAGAGACCTACTCACATTACTTGCATACCCCTAGTCTCCCTGTCCATTAGGTACCTAGGGGTTCCTTTGGTTTCAGGAAAGCTGTCCCATAGGGATCACTCCCCCTTAATCAGAATAGGCTCTTGGACCTCAAAGAAGCTCTCTTACAGAGGCAAGGTACAGCTTATAAAATCAGTCATGTATGTCATGTGCAGGTATTGGACATCTTCCTACTTCTTCCCCAAGAAGATAATTAAAACCGTAGAGAAAATGCTCAATAACTTCCTTTTGGGGAGCTCCAGGAAAGCTAAAGTCAAATGGAGTGCTATTTGTTAACCAAAAGAAAAAGGGGGATTAAACCTTGTGGAACTTTCTCTGGTAAACACAAAATATTTAATGAAAGGAATTTCGATTATTTTGGAAGGTAAAGTGGGTGCACTCTGTAATCCTAAAAGGCAGGACTGTTTGGGAAATTGAACCCAAGCAGTCAGATTCCTGGATATGGAAAAGACTAATACAGACCAGGTGTTAGTGTATGTGCCTAGGCCATGATTTGGATGTTTATGTTATACATTTATTATTAATAAAGAGGTTTTATTATCATTATTGTTGGTTATTATGTTACACAATTATGATATATGTCCTTGGTTCATTATTGTTATAGAGATAAAATAATTTATACTAAGTATGAGCATTGATTTGATAATCATGAGATGATTAAGTGTATGGTGATACAAATCAATCCTCATAGATCTTGTTAGAGAACAGCGTATTGGATAGACCCATCATGAGATTACTACATGGATTAGCTTCATAAGTAAATCTCATGATAGTCATGTTTTAATCCTTAGACTTGAGATTGCCATAGTTTCCAACATACGGTCTATTATATTTTGACATGGTCAAACGTTATCCGTAACTGGATAATAATAAAGGTCATGATTGAGTATGATGGAAATTATGTAGAGGATATTGAACAGTAAATATAGAATTTGTCCCTCTCTTTTGAGAGAGATATCTTTTGGGCCCCTCGATAAGTGAGACAGTGAAATGCATGGTCGTGCTTAAATGAATTAATAGTGTGAACAATGTCATTTATTTTATCAGTCTCCTTAGAGATTGAGTAACATATGGTTGAACAAGTATGATGCTGGCCGCGACTTATGTTCAAACTAGATATCGTGTGACAAATGGATTAATGCATGTACTATTATTAGGCTAGTTGGACTTTACTCGTATTAATTGGGTGGTCGTAATGTATTGCTAGAGAACAATTACGACTTGTTGGTTTTGATGTAGATTTAACCAACTGCCAATTAATATGGACCTATCGGGTCACACACAAGAATACGTATGGGCTGATATTAATAATCGTAAAAATATTAATATTAGATATTAATTATTATTATTATTGTTTTTTATAATATATATATATATATGTTATTGGATAATAACAAAAGAATCCATATCTGATATGGATTTTGAATATCCTTATAGAATCCATATCTGATCTGGATTATGATTGGCTTAATTAATCCGATTTGAACTAGGATTTGATGCCTATATATATGTGTATATGATGGTGCATCTGAGAGATAGAATATACACAAGAAAAAAACAGAACTCGTTTTAGAGAAAACCGGAAATCTTAGCTACGCCGTTCAAGAGCTAGCACTCCGGATGGAAGCATTCGTGTGGATAACGACAGAGGGTGTTTGTGTTTTCGCACCTCGTTCGTCTATGGATTTCGAATCTACAGAGGTAAGTTTTTGAATTTATTTCATCGATTTAAACGAACAACATGGGTCCTTGGTGGGAAATCGGAGATCAAGTTTGTTTTTCCACTGTGCATTTTTGTAGTGACCTCGTCTGTTTCGTCGATTCAAACGTTATCCCTCTTTTGAGAGAGAGATCTTTTGGGTCCCTCGATAAGTGAGACTGTGAAATGCATGGTCGTGCTCAAATAAATTGATAGTGTGTTAATGTCATCTGTTCTATCCGTCTCCTTAGAGATCGAGTAATCATATGTTTGAACAATATAAGTATGACGCTGACAATGACTTATGGTCAAACTAGATATCGTGTGACAAAGAGATTAATACATGTACTATTATTAGGCTAGTTGGACTTTACTTGTATTAATTGGGTAGTCGTAATGTCTTGCTAGAGACCAATTACGACTTGTTGGTTTAATGAAGATTTAACCGATTGCCAATTAATATGGGCCTATCAGTTCACACATAAGGATGCGTATGGGTTGATATTAATAATAGTAATAATATTAATATTAGATATTAATTATTATTATTACTATTTTTGTTTTTTATTTTATATATATATATACTATTGGATAATAACGAAAGAATCCATATCTGATATGGATTTTGAATATCCTGATAGAATCCATATCTGATATGGATTCTGATTGGCTTAACTAATCTGATTTGAACTCGGATTTGATGCCTATATATGTGTATATGTTGGTGCATTGAGAGATAGAATACACACAAGAAAAAAAAATAGAATTCGTTTTAGAGAAAACCGAAGTTCTCAGCCGCGCTGTTCAAGAGCTAGCACTCCAGAGGGAAGCATTCGTGTGGATACCGACAGAGGGTGTTTGTATTTTCACACCTCGTTTGTCTACGGATTTCGAATCTACACAGGTAAGTTTTTGAATTTATTTCGTCAATTTAAACGATCTCGTCTATTTCCTAGCACCAGGAACCTTTTCTCAAACTAAATTAGAAGGCAGATGTGAAATGGGCAGAACACTTTTTGGAAGGATCCTTGGCACCCTTGGGTATTCTAATCAAGCAACTCCCAGAAATGAAAAGGAAATTAAGCATTGAGCTAGATGCAAAAGTTAGTCAAGTCTTGCAGGGGAGCCAATGGAACCTATTATTTCGTAGAGACTAAGACCAACAAGTGCACAATTTCTACCAAACTTGTAAAACCATTAAAATAAGCCCAGGTTCTGACCACTGGCAATGGCTGCCAGACAAAACTTTCTCTGTTGTCAGCGCAGCTAGAGCACATCAACCTGCACAGCTGATGCAAATCGTGGATTCCATCATTTGCACTACGAGCCTATGACAAGAAGTCAAGCTAGAGAGGTTGAGATTGACATTGCGAACTGTTGAAATATCTAGTATTGGATGGATTGTAGATATATACGTGTAGTGTGTATATATATATTAAGATAGGAGGTTACCGTTGTATAGCAGGTTACCGTTGTAACCTTTTTTTTCTTTTTCCCCTATAAATTAGTCTCATTGTATATTCTAGAAAGCTAATGAAGAAAATTCTTCTTCTCAAGTTTCACTTCTACTACTTACTTATTACTGTTGCTCTTCATTCTAAATTTGTTCATGGTATCAGAGCCATACTGGCTCTATCCTTCAGAGAATACTGTTATTTGATCATTTCTCCATTGGAGAACATTGTTTATTATTACTGGAGGGTATTTCCCCAGTTTAGAGCATTTTGTCTGACTCTTCTTTACTCTTGCATTTTGTAAAAGGCTGGAGTATCTGTCATATTTTTTGCTCTAATCACTACGTTTTCTCTGCAGAAAATTTTGCTGTTTAGAACTTTGTTTTCCCAGGTGGAAATTTTGTGCTGGGTTATCCTCCCAGATTGTTCTTCATTCTTGTCTCCATTGAAGACACATTCTGTTTGTTTTTTATGTTTTTAGGATTGTTATAATCCACCAAGACACGAAAACACGTATTATTAGTTTTTTTTTAAATATATATATATATATATATATATATATATATATAAATAAAAAAACCCCTCCAAGTGTACCGGTTCTTTACACTCCACTTATTCTTTTCTCTCTGAAGGAATACACGTAGAGCACATGCACTACACCCATTTTTTCAAACTTTACACGTGCCCCACTTTGGTTTTCTTCGGTGTATGTGAGTTTGTTTGGCTCACGTGATTTTTTCTCAGACCACATACATACTATTTTTTTTAAAACACTGTTTCCGATATTTCTTGCTTTTGACGGTACCAGTTTTTTCTGTCACTTCACCGCTGTTTTTTGCCTAAACGTACATCCACTTGCATATCTTCATTATCATTTTTTGTCCTCTTCCCGTGGTAAGTCTTAATCAAATCTTTCCTCTCTCTACTCTCAGATCCTTCTCGATCTGCTTCCTTCTTCATATTATTATCTCCTCGATCCTCTTTTTTCTCCACTGTACTCTTCCTTCATCGTTACCTTTGGTTTACTAAATCTCTCCTAACATGGCTGAACCTTCCTCATCGATGGAAACATCTGGGTCTCATCCTGTTGTTGAAGAATCTCCTACTCCAGCATCTATTCCCACTACTCAACCTCCACTCCCTACCTCCTTTGACAGTACTCCCATCATGATCACTAATCATAAGCTAACTGGCTCTAATTACCTATCATGGAGTAGAGCAATAGAGATGTTTGTAGTAGGACGTGGTAAAGATGACTATTTGTATGGTACTATTCCTGCTCCTATGGCTACTGACCCTACCTTTCGACAATGGAGATCCGAAAACTCCATGATCATGTCATGGCTCATTAGCTCTATGACTCCTGAAATCGGTGACAATTTCATGCTTTATACTACAGCAGCAGAGATTTGGCAGGCTGCAAAAGAACTTTACTCTAAGAAGGACAATGTCGCTGAGATATACGAGCTGGAGGCTAAGCTTCAAGAGGTTCGACAAGGAGATCAGACGGTGAGTGCTTACTACTCACAGCTCACAAAGATCTGGCAGCAGATCGATACATTTGAAAGTATTGCATGGCAAGTTCCTGCAGATGAACTCTTGTTCAAGCAGTTTATTGAGGTTAAAAGGGTGTTCCGGTTTCTGAATGGACTCAATAAGGAGTTGGATCCTGTCCGAAGTCGTATCTTGGGTCTAAAACCTCTTCCAACTCTTAATACAGTTTTTTCTGAGGTACGACACGAGGAGAGTCGTATCAAAGTCATGATGCATACCCAGCCAAATCCAAATCTGGAAGTCTCCGCCCTTTCCTCAACTACACCTAATATTTCTGGATCTTCTAAACCAACAGACATCACTGCATGTGCTGCAAAACGTGGTTCTGGCACTGGTTTTACTAATTCTAGATCTAAGATCATCTGCAAATTCTGTAATAAGTCTGGCCACCATATCAATGACTGTTTTAAACTACAACGTCTAAAGCAGTCTCAGCAACAAAATCAAGGAGGGAGGTTCAATCCACAATCTCAGACCCAAACTTCTCACTTTAATCCTACCCGGGGACATTATCCTACACAAGGTCAGACTGCTTCGTTTTTCTCCTAACTGGGGACCATCCAAGGGAGCTCAAGCAAACACAGTGAACCTTTTAGATACTGCTGGGTCACAACTGTCTTCTACTGGACCACATCTTCCCTCACCTGCACAGCTTGAAGCGTTACTTCAGCTGCTCTCCAAGCGGTCACAGTCTAGCAGTTCCCAGATGGCTGATTCAGAATTTGATCACTCTGCTCCTATACAAGCAACCATGGCGTTGGCAGGTACTAGGTCACATGGGAACCAAAGCTCCTGGATCATTGATTCCGGAGCTTCGGACCATATGACCTTCACATTCTCCTCTCTATGCTCATATCAGTCATTTACTAAACCTAAAAGGGTTAGAGTTGCTAATGGTGTAGAACTATCTGCACTAGGTGTTGGAACTGTTGTTCTAACCCCAACTTTGATTTTACTTGGAGTTCTCTATGTTCCAGAGTTGAATTTTCAACTAATTTCTATAGGTAAATTGACTATTGACAATAACTGTGTAGCACTGTTCTCATCTTCTACGTGTTGTTTTCT
>AP025062.1:13350921-13407391 GCA_036186865.1 Eustoma russellianum | reverse complement strand
CTTTTCTTACTCCATTTTAAGTGCTAATTCCTTTAGTAGATCTAAACGGATAGATCATATTTTGTTATGGCATGGTAGATTGGGTCATCCCAATTTTTTGTATCTTAAGAAGTTAATGCCCAACTTGTTCACTCATGTGGATTTTCAGTATCTTAAATGTGAGACATGCATCTTAGCAAAGCAAACTAAGGTCAGTTATTTGCCCAAAGGATATGTACCCAGTGCCCCTTTTAATTTAGTCCACTCCGACATATGGGGTCCATCCAAAGTTTCAACCTTGAATGGATCAAAATGGTTCGTTACTTTTGTGGATGATCATACACGTCTCACTTGGGTTTATTTGATGAAACATAAATCTGAAGTAGGATATATATTTAGGAGTTTTGTCACGCTAATCAAGACACAGTTTAATACTAGTGTGAAGGTATTACGTAGTGATAATGGGACAGAATACCTAGGAAAAGGATATGAAAGATTACATGATTTCTAATGGAATTCATCATCAAACTTCATGTGTATATACCCCACAACAAAACGGTATAGCGGAAAGGAAAAATAGGCACTTACTAGAAGTCACAAGATCTATAATGTTTGCTATGCATGTACCGAAATATCTTTGGGGTGAGGCACTACTTACAGCAACATATTTAATTAACCGTATGCCTTCACGAGTCCTCTCATTTAATACCCCTGAACGATGTCTACTGCAGATTTATCCTAGTTCAAAGATGCTATCTACACTTCCATAAAAAGTGTTTGGTTGTGTAGTATATGTGCTTGTGCCATCTCATCTCAGAACTAAGTTGGACAGGAAAACTGTTCGTTGTATATTCGTGGGATACTCTAATAACCAAAAGGGGTACAAGTGCTACTGTCCTGTAACAAGGAAAATGTTTGTATCTTTAAATGTCATTTTTGATGAGAAAAATGCTTATTATCCTGTAAATGATATGTGCACATACTCAGATACTAGCTTGTCTAACTACTGGAGTATTATTGATATTGTTGGATCTGAAAACTCTAATACATCTTCTCAGTCACAGGGGGCAGATTCTGCCTCAAAAGAAAAAGAAATTTCCCCAGACGCTCATGGACAGGACTATCACGAATCATCAGCTCCAAGATTGGACTTTACGCGTCCGCCAATAAATCAGGTGTATTCCAGGCGAAGCAGTAATACTGAAGGTTTGAAATTTTTATCCACAGGAAAGGAGACTGGTAACATCCCTTCTACTCCTAGTGATAATTTACCTATTGCCCTAAGGAAAGGCACTCGTGAGTGTACAAAACATCCACTGTATATTTTTCTTGCATATAATAGATTAGGGAGAACATTTAATACGTTTACATGTAATCTGGATAAGCAATATATTCCATCTTGCATTGATGAGGCATTAAAAAACCCACACTGGCAGGCGGCTGTGAATGAGGAATTACGGGTCCTTACATAAAAATCAGACCTGGGATGTAGTTCCTAAAAGAAAAGGAGTAAAAACTGTTGGGTGTAAATGGGTATTTTCCATCAAGTATAATGCAAATGGAACCATAAATAGATATAAAGCTAGACTAGTGGCTAAAGGCTTTACTCAAACATATGGGGTAGACTATATGGATACTTTTGCTCCCGTTGCCAAACTTAATACCATTCGGATTATTTTTACTTTAGCAATTAATCTTGATTGGCCACTTAGTCAATTAGATGTCAAGAATGCTTTTCTAAATGGTGACTTACAAGAAGAAGTTTATATGGATATTCCACCAGGACTTGACATCAATAAAAATCAGAATCTAGTATGTAAACTTAGGAAGTCACTATATGGGTTAAAACAATCACCTAGAGCATGGTTTAGAAGGTTTACCCAAGCAGTCATTAGGTTCGGATTTACTCAAACCCAAGGTGATCATACTTTATTTATCCGCTTTGCTACACCTACTACCTTTACTATACTTGTTGTCTATGTAGATGATATCATTTTGACTGGAAATGACTGTGCAGGAATAATAAAGATAAAACAACAGCTATCGGATGAGTTTGAGGTTAAAGATCTTGGACACTTACGGTATTTTTTGGGCATGGAAGTGGCTAGAACTAAAAATTGTATGAGCATATCTCAAAGGAAATATATATTAGATCTATTGAATGAAACTGGGATGCTCGGGTGTCGCCCAGCCATTACTCCCATGGAATCTGGGCATAAACTAACAAAACATTGTGACAATACTCCTACTGATAAACGTCGGTATCAACAGTTAGTCGGGAAACTTATTTATTTATCTCATACACGTCCTGATATATGTTATGCTGTTAGTTATGTTTCACAATTTATGCATGATCCAACTACTGAGCACCTTAAGGCAGCTTTAAGGATACTGCGGTATTTAAAGGCGGCTCCCGGGCAAGGATTGTCTTTTGTTAAAAATACTGACAGACAGTTAATTGTTTACACTGATGCAGATTGGGCCGGATCAAAGGGTGATATGCGCTCTACTACTGGCTATGGTACATTTTTGTGGGGTAACTTGATAACGTGGCGAAGCAAGAAACAAGCAGTGGTGTCAAGAAGTAGTGCAGAAGCTGAGTTACGGGCTTTAGCCCTTGGAGTGTGTGAGGGATTGTGGATACAAAGGATACTAAAAGAACTGCACCAAGAAGTTGTCATGCCAATCAGAATATATTGCGACAATATCTCTTCTATTAATATGGCTGAAAATCCGGTTCAACATGACAAGTCCAAGCATGTGGAAATTGATAGGCATTTTATTCGAGAGAAGATTGAAAGCAACATCATTAAACTAGAATATATTCCCACAAGCATTCAAGTTGCAGATATCTTTACTAAACCAGTATCTACACGTATTTTCCTGAACCATGTAATCAAGCTTGGCTGTATAAATATATACACCAAGCTTGCGGGGGAGTGTTGAAATATCTAGTATTGGATGGATTGTAGATATATACGTGTAGTGTGTATATATATATTAAGATAGGAGGTTACCGTTGTATAGCAGGTTACCGTTGTAACCTTTTTTTTCTTTTTCCCCTATAAATTAGTCTCATTGTATATTCTAGAAAGCTAATGAAGAAAATTCTTCTTCTCAAGTTTCACTTCTACTACTTACTTATTACTGTTGCTCTTCATTCTAAATTTGTTCACGAACTTCTTGTGTAGGCATGTGCAAGACGAGCCAAACGTGCGTTGGATTCTTTTTAGTTAGTCTTGCATAATTGTGTTGCATGTGTGTTATCTATTTTCTATTTTTCTATTTCTTATTTTCTATTTTCTATGTTTATTATTTTTGTTACTAATGTTTTATCTAGTTGTTCTTGTTTTTGGAAAGTTGATAGGATGAGAGAATGTTTCCCAAAGGATGATGTCTTGAAAACACAAAAGGAAAGCCTAAAAAAATCAGCACTAGGCCGGCCAAAGAAAGGAGGAAAAGGAAGGAGAATTTGAGCCAATTCCAAATCCAATCAAGAGGAGATTGCAATCATCTTTTTGAAGATTGAAACAAGATTATCATACAATAAAAATTGATCTCCAAAGTCCACAAAAAGGAAGAAATCGGCTGACCTTAGTAGGAGGAGGAATATTCCATTTTCAAAATAGTTCTTTTAGGAAAATTGCAATTTATCTCTTTTAACTTTTTGGTAGGTTTTTGAGAT
Source organism: Eustoma russellianum (assembly GCA_036186865.1). Taxonomy (NCBI): domain Eukaryota; kingdom Viridiplantae; phylum Streptophyta; class Magnoliopsida; order Gentianales; family Gentianaceae; genus Eustoma; species Eustoma russellianum. The sequence goes on along the minus strand of AP025062.1, from coordinate 13,403,727 downwards.
AGAATTTATCTTTCCTTTTGGATTATTTTTGGCTGAAAATTTCAGCCTTTATTAGGGCAACAAGGCCGCCGGCCTACACAACTTTTGATCAATAATATTTTGTGTTTTCTTCTCCAAGTGGGTGAAACTTTGTTTTCTTGATTTTGCACTAAAAATCAAGGCCAATATCTCTCAATCTTGAGCAAATTGAGGGTGATTACCAAGGGTTGAAGTGACCATCTAGGAGAGCCTTGAAGGTTTGCCTACAAATGCACACTTGAATCTAAGGTATTGCTTAAGCCGGCAATTTCTACACAACGGAAGCAAGGAGAAGTTTACTTCTTTGTGCCTAAACCCTTGTGGAAAGGTTGTTGGAAGTGGAAGAGTGGATCCTACCCTTGTCAGCTTGCATCAACAGCCTATTGTAAATTGGCATAAAATTGCCTAGTGTCGACATAATCTTCCTAGATTCGACATCATCTTATGGTTCGCCTATTTGAAGAGGATGTCTACATTAGATAATCTACACAAGTGGGGCATAATTCAGACGAGCACTTGTGTTCTCTGCAATAGAGAGGTTGAAATGAGAGGTTGAAACACATGATCACCTGTTTTTTAAATATAGGTACAACTCTGAGGTTTGGACTAGTGTTCTGAAACAACTAAAGGCTAGAAATTGGACAACCAAATGGACTGAAATCTGAAACTGGCTCATGGACACCACCGGATGCTTCTAGTCTTTAAAGTTCCATAAGGACCTCCTCTACTTCGCTTTGCTGCGACGGTTTATGGGGTCTGGCGGGAGAGGAATCAGAGGCTCCATCAAAAAATAGGGGCAAGCAACAATTTATGAAATCCTTCAGCAAATCAGACACTGTCATATCATGGAAAGGTGTGGTAAAGACAAAAAGAAATTGGGACCTAGCTCTAAATCTGAACCACCCTATGAATATCTTCAAACTATGAACCTCCCAAATGACTTCAAGCTCAGGGTGTTCTCCAGAATTTACCTCCTATTTATCACAGATGATTTGGTGTTTTGCATTTTATCAGGCTTTCCACTTTGTGCGTCTACTGTAATTTCTTAATCAGAATCTTTTTAGTATTTGCACTGATGTTTGTTCTTGGTCTTCATGCAGGTATAGGTCCTATGGGAGCTGAGCCGATTTGGGCATTTGGAAAGAGTCAACCTTGCTACAGCTGTTGCACTGCAACACCTTTCATCGATGCTGTGGGTTGGAATGCATATCATCTCAAATTAAAGATGACGACTGGGAGAACATTATTTTCTCCCTCCTATAGACCTTGTTTGGTTGGCTCCACGGGTTTGAAGATTGTTTTGATGTTGTCAGCTCATTTGGAATCTTGATGACCACATAGTGCTTATGGGAAACTCTGGGGCTGTCTCTGCCAGTGGTAGTCTATGAAGTGCCAGTAGAATTTTGCTATTTTGTATTGCGTTTAATGTCGTGTGTTGGGCTTGCAAATTTAGAGTATTGGTAGATTAGCTTAGATATGTATTTTGTGGTTATCTAAAACCACCTTTTGCTAAAGGTTGGCACTAGTCTATTGTGCACATTGTAAGTCACCTTTATCTATCTAGCGGTGACTTCCTCTTGGAGGTCCAGCGAATAGAACTTTTGTAAATATGCGGTTTTTGGCTTTATATGGAAATTAAATTACAAGAAAGCTTTATAGTCACTTCTCTTATTCCAAAAGTTGATGCACCAATTAAGATGAAAGACTTTAGGCCCGTCACATGCTGTGATGTTAGTTACAAAGTCATCCCTAAAATTCTAGCTACCAGAATAAAACCATTACTAGCCTGCCTGGTGGATAAGATCGATTGGCATTCATACCGGGTAGAACAATCCAAGACAATATTTTTCTATTGCATGCAATCCAAGACAATATTCTTCTATTGCATGACCTGGTTAAGGGTTACAATAAGATAGGTGGTCCTATTAGTTGTGCAGTTAAAGTGGACATAATGAACACATTTGATACTGTAAAGTGAGACTATTTGATGAATATCCTTAGAATGATGAACTTTCCAGAGAGATTTAGGCATTGGATATACCTCTGTATATCTAGAGCTTCATTCTCCATCAATATAAATGACCCATTGATTGGCAACTTCAAGGCCACCAGGGGTCATAGGCAAGGTAACCAACTTTCTCCTTCTCTGTTTATCCTAGTTATGTAGGGTTTTATCCAACTTCTTAAAGCCAACATTGAAGCCTTTCCATTCAAATACCAACCCATATGTAAAAGCATAAAAATGGGTTCCTTAGCTTTTGCAGATGACATATTTATCTTGCCCACTTCTGATGAACCCGGGAAGAATTTGATGGTCTTTCTACTTTGAAGCCAAACTTTCAAAAATGTGAAATTGACGCATCTGCAATCACCTTTTCCTGAGAAGCAAGCTCTATTTGATATACAGGGATTCCTACAAGTACTTTGCCTATCAAATACTTTGGACTCTTACTTCTGAATAGAAAACTTTCGTATGCTTACTGTAGCCGTCTTTAAGAAAAGCTCAATAGTGGAATTAGCAGTTGGGCTTCTTCTAAGCTCTCTTATGATGGTAAACTCTAGCTTATCAACTCAGTTTTGATTGCTATTGTGAAGTATTGGACAGCATCATACTTTATTCCAATAAAATGTCATTAAAGAAATTGAGAGAATCGTGAGAACATTCTTTTGGGATGAGACAAAGAAGGCTAAAGTCGAATGATCTTCAATGTGTAAGCCATAAGAGGCTGGGGGATTGGGTTTACCAATTTACTTCAAGTAAACAATGCCATGTGAGGAGAAGAAAAGCCTCTGGGTGAAGTTGGTACACTCAATCATCCTAAAAGGTAAGTACCTACGTGAAGATAAGCCTAAGCAGTTGGACTCTTAGACGTGAAAAAGGTCGCTTTGGGTAAGAGACCAATATGTCCACTGCATATAGAGAGCGGTTGGGAATGGACTAACTACTTCCTTCTAGTTTGACCCTTGGCACCCTTGTAGGATACTGATGGAAAACTTCCCGGAGTTAAAGAACAAACTTCATGTTAGGCTAGATGCGAAAGTGGCAGAGGTCCTTGTGGGGAATCAATGGAGATTGTCATACAGTAACGTTGGGATAACCGAGTAATCAACTTCTATAATGTTTGCAGGAACATTACCATTTCTCAAACAAATGATTACTGGGAATAGTTGTCTTCCGTATATTTTTCTATTACCCTTGTATTTCACTCAGTCCTTTAGGCTAAGGTTGGCTGGAGTAGGTATCATCTTCCGAGACATGCAATCATTCTTTGGGTTGCATTTTGGAAAAGGATGCCTACTCTAGAAAACTAGTCTAGTGGAGTATTATTGATTCTGATATTTGTATGATTTGTGGTAGGGGTACGGAAGATCAGGACCACCTTTTCTTCCAATATTCCTTCTTTAAAGAAATGTGGAAGGCACTGTTGATGCAGTTAAAGTGCAAGGACTGCATTTACTCATGGGATAGCCTTAAGTCTTGCTTGCTCACAAACTACTAATGTTCAAAATTTCAAAAGGACCTTGACTTTTTAGCATTAGCAATTGCAGTATACTCTACTTGGAGAGAACGAAAATCAAAGATGCATGGATCTACTCAGCGGGCGGGGTGGAAAAGATGCAAAATATAAGGTTCTTCGCCACTTCATGGCAAAGGATTAAGCTGGAAAAAAAATAACTGGGAGATTGACATCAACATAGTACTACTTATTAAGTTATTCAAAACCTACCTTTGGAACCCTCTCTCTCCTACAATCATCTAATGTTTTGCTTTGATATGACACCATCCGATGCGTCAAGGATACTCTATAGATTTACCCACCTACAGTTGACACTTTGCCACTTTCGCCTTCCAGATTAGATTTGCTCCAAACATCTCCATTGGATTTCTTTGGATCATTTTGCTGGACATGGCTATCCTGGGCTTTTGGGGTGTCATGACACCCCTATATATGTTAATTTTTACTGCACATTTCTATTTATTACATTCTTGTTTCACAATTTAACAGAGGATCTTCTTCTCCTTCTGCTGCTTTTGAAGCCCCCTGGTTTGCTCAACTAGGGTATCTTTTGCTTTTGTTTTATGATGACTTTGGCATTGGAGACTTGTATTGACACTAGATTATCGATAGTGTTGTTAGAAATCACATTGTAAAAATTGTAATTTGAACAAGATATGATTGCAATTGCCAACCCCAGGCAAACTATTTTGTAATACTGTATAATTTAGCTTTTCTTTGAAATTTTAACTTACAAAAATGTTATGCTTTCTTTTAGAATTATAAATACTAATGTTGGAAGATCACACAACCTTTAAAAATTAGAATAGAAAGTGGGCATGCTTTACGGACATCCCAAAAAGAATAAGCGACTATTTTTTTGGGAGAAGGAGGTTTTATAGAATATTTCTGTTATTGGATTGATTTTGAAATGGTTATGATCCCTAAAAATTGGATTGATATATTTCGCTTTTGCGTATCCCTCATATCCCATACATCATGGGATCTGATCAAGATTTCCTTTCCGTACAAGATGCTACTAGAATTGCATATATGTGGGGACGCGGGCACAAACTAATTTGGTTGCAAATAATTAAATTTTGGGATCTCGTTGGAGGTTATCAGATATGGGTGGCTGATCCTTGAATAACCTTACTTTTGATGGACTGATTGAAGTAGAAAATATAAATAGACAAAGAAGTCGAAAACAAGATGCTGAAATCTTTCCTGGCTGATTTTTTTTTCTGGCAACCGAATACGAGTATGGTACAAGAATGATATTAGAATCCATGATCATGATGCAACTGATAGATCTGAATCAAATACAAACAAAATTAAAAGAATGAGTGAAGCAAAACGTTTTGCACAGAAGCATTCCTTTTAAGCTAGGACTGCAGCATGTTCCATGAAAAGATCCTATGTGAAGGAATATACATTTATCTATCTTCACTAATGCAACTGAAACCCAAAACTTCCTATGTGAGCTAGGCCACTTGATGCCTTAAAAAGAACAGAAGTTGCAAACACAGAGTAACACAAATGAAGATGCCTCAAATTTTTAAAGTTCAAAAATTCTGACAAACCATTCTAGCTTCTCCAGCATTTTCTGCACCTTCTTTTCGGCCTTCCTATCTGCATTCTGTATTCTGCATTCGGGGGGGAGGGGGAGGAGAAAGGAGCGAGGGGGCAATCAAAGCTCAATGTATTGACAAAACTGGAATTAAGTACTTTCCCTATTGCAAAGAGCCAAAACAATTTTATTAACAAAACCAGAATCGCTGTAGCATTCCAAAATGAAACAGCATAGAACACAAAGCAAAGAGCCTTTCAAACGTCACGAGAATCTCATGAGCAGCCATTTAAATACAAATATTACAGTATTGAACAAAATAAGGTTCTATTTACTTCTATTTCTGAAGTCGTCCAAATGAAAATGCATCCAAGAACTACACATAACACATCCAATCTAATTTTTTTCAAACAAAAAATAAAGGAAATACAAGAAAAAAACCAGGCAAACTTTAACCCCTGGCACCACCACCAAATCTTTCTCGGACACAATTTTTAGAGGAAATTACAGGAGGAAGTGGGCACCTACTATAGATATTTGCTTTCAACAAGCATCTTCATCAACTACACCTAGTTGTAAGAGGTGGGTTTGACAAAAAAAACAGGTTTAGACTGCTTGGATAATGATTAAAAGAAAAAATAACACTCTCCAACTCCAGAAAACTCAATTTACAAAAAAAAACACACACAAAGTGGAAAAGGGGCATACGTGGAATTACCCAAGAAACCATACGGCTAAAAGAATCTTCTAACATTTTCGATTTAAAGTGAGACCTTTTGTTAAGTAGTTCAATTTGTTCGCGGGTTCTGCATATTACTGGTAGAATGAAATTATGTCCCCCACGGCCCCCAAAAAGTTGGTAGGTTTTCTATTGGCCATGGTGGAGACATCAGCAAGTGAAACACGACATATGAGCTAGTTTTCACAAATTTTTTATCTGGCTTATCATTCTGTACAACAAATAATTCTGTATAACTTTTTTTGCGAGTTCTAGAGGACATCAATGATGAACTAACAAACTATTTTTCGCGAGTTCTAGAGGACTTCAACAATGAACTGACAAACCTTTTTTGCAAGTTCTAGAGGACTTTAATAATGAATTGACAATATAAAGACGGCAAATGAGGAAACAGACAGATTCATCTCTTGTCCCCTTGAAAACTTCCTTTTTCTTTTTTAGTCTGTAGTTGGCTAACAGAAAGGTTTACTAGCTAAAACACATAGATTGAACTAGGAGAACCCAGCTCTAATAGTTAAACAGAAAGCTGATTAGGCTGCTTAACATAGAAGATCAATACCCAAAAATCCAAACCAGGTAGGAACCCTGGAACACATAAGGAGGATGAGGGAAATGACTCCAACTCAGGTTTTTCAATAGAAGTGGCAGCTTCAGACAAGAAGATGACCTAGAACTTATCCTTTGGTCACAAACTGTTAGGCCACACAAGCATGCTCCTAGAATTGCAATTATCTTATAGCCGCCCTACTGGAATAGGCTTTCTCATAAACTAGTGTAATGGAAATAGATGAATGTATCGAAGATGACCTAGAACTTATCCTTGGTCACAAACTGTTAGGCCAAACAAGCATGTTCCTAGAATTGCAATTATCTTATAGCCGACCTACTGGAATAGGCTCTCTCGTAAACTAGTGTACTGGAAATAGGTAAATGTATCATAAGTGTGTGTTCTGCAAGGACCCTGAGACCAGAAATCACTTGTTTTCTGAATCCAAAGACATCTAGTCATACAGGACGCAAGGGAAGACTTATCACCTGGGACCAAATTTTGTCGCATCTTGAGATGAATACGTGGTGCTCTGCCAAAAAGATTGAGTATATTTTTTGATTGGCAGATGTTTTCTACAGTATAAGGAAAAGGATTTTTCAGAAAGAGAGCATGAAAGCATAAGCGAGGCTAATAGAGCAGGTGATGAGAGAGTGTTCACTAAAATAGACCATATGTTTCACAATGAACAGTGGAAAAACCAATAACCCCACTTCCCCCACTTCCAGCTAGATTATAGAGCACCTATTACCTCAGACCACTCCCCGAGCATTCTTACTATTTAGAAGGACATGAATTTTGGACCCAAACCATTTAAGTTTATAAAGGGTTGGATGAAGCACCCGAACTTTAGGGGTATTCTGAAAGAGAATTGGGGAATAGAAGAGAAAGGGAACCCCATGATCAGGTTTGTAAGGAAACTAAAGAGGCTGAAAGAGCCCCTTAGGAAGCTAAATAAAGAGAAGTTTGGTGATACCTCCATTAGGGCAGAAAATGTGAGGGGCCTGTTGGAGGACACGCAGGCTAAGCTTGTAGATGACCCGCATAACACTTTACTTCAAGAAAATGTCCAATCCAGTAGAGAGAACTATGTAAATTTTCTCTCCCTTTAAGAATCATTCTTTAGGAAAAAATCTAGAGTTAAATGGCTAAGGGAAGGGGATAAGAACACGAAATTTTTCCACAGAACAATTAAGGTTCACAATGCTAGGAACTGTTGGATTTATAAGATAAGTTTTGAATGTAAATGATAAATCAAGAAGGCAGAAAATTGAATAAAGGAAAGCTGAATTGAAGCAGAAGAACACGCGAAGAGGAAGAGAACAATCATACTTCATTATTTTCCATTCTCTCAGTTTCTCACTCTATAGCTTACAAAGATGATAAAGGAAGACACGTATATAAAGAAGGTAGCGTAATTGTGCCGTTGGGATTACCTGACAGAAATGCCTGTCACCAATGGCTAAAAATACCTTATTTTAAGTTTACTTGTGTGAACTTTAAATATACACATTTATGTATTTACATTGGTGTAGCGTGCAGTTTATATATTAACATATATATACAAATGTGTTACATTTCTCTCTTTCGTACGGTATTTGAGTTTGAATATAATATTGGTCTGAGCCCCGTATGATCGGCATATATCTCAATACTCCCCCTCAAACTTAGTGCATAGAGAGATGCAACTAAGTTTGCAATATGTATATTTTTGAAGTCAGAGAATCTTTCAACTGGATCAACAATATGATTATCCTCCAACTGATGAACTTCTCATGCCATTGGAATATAACACCACACAGATACTACCTGCACAGTAAAGCACACAATAAGTTATATATGAAAATATTATGATTTGTTTACCTATCATGACTCCATGGTGTTCTTGAGTTTGAGAAATTTGCATACGTTCCTGAGCCACCTGCAAAAAATGTTAGTGTAAAATCTTTCATCTTGGTAACACCTGCAAATGAAATTGTCGTGCTCCTGCAATACATAGGTTAGTAAAAAAAACTCCTGTTATTCCTGCAAGAAAATGTTAATGTATACTCCTTGGATTCACTTCTGTCCTAGAGCAACCTGCAATCAAATAAGAACACCTGCAGCCTAGAAGTTTTCCCTTGAAGGGAAAACATCTTAGAAATCTTCGTTAGTAGAGACAAAAACACAAAAAAAAAATTCGAACAAGACAGGAAGAGTATGCACAACACTTTTCAAAACTTGTTAGCATTAACAATCTTGGAAAACATATAATTATGTAACAACCATATTATAATGTAGTCATGTAAGCATTTACAAAGCTACCTAATCCAAACAGTGAACTCAACATCTAATGATATCATACACGGTTCTAATTATTGATTAACTCAAATAGAAATTTACAATCATAACTTACTTAGAATATGAGCTTAAGGAGAAATCTATAATGTACACTGTATAATATGAGCACACTTTAAACTCAAATACGTTTTTTTTCTTTTTATTTTATGTTATTATTATTATATATATGTGTGTGTGTATTTAATAGCCAATGACACATAAACAAAGCAGATCCCTTCATGTTATAAAAGATTGTTAACTGAGTTTAAATCAGGCAAAGGTGATCTACCTGGCCTTCCTCAAAATGTCAAGCTACCTGTATATGAAATTGCAACCAGAACATACGTTGTAAATTTAAGCAATAAGTAAGCATACCAATGATATTTTTTATAATTCAATTCTAATTGATTTACCTAAGAAATGAACCTATTTTTTCTTTTAAAAAAAACTATTAGTAAGAAATAAAAAATGTAAGAGTATCTACTTAGTATGACTCTACATGCAAAGAAATTGAAACAATTCAACAGCCGCAAGAGTACAATATTAGTAACAGAGTTCAAATGTCTAAAGCAGGATAAAATATCAAGTGACAACAGACGAGCAGCATGACTCAAGTTCGACCTTCAAAAAACACATATACCAACGGCTAACATATTTGCTGATTCCAAGCAATCATGCAAACTAGACAATAAGAAACATGCATATCTAGACATCAATACAAGAATAGGAACTTTTAAAACCTCCACACAGTAACCTCAAGACATATTTCAATCTCCATCAATTCTTGATATCGAATACCTTATATCAAGATAGGAAATTGCGACACAGGTTATACACTGTTAACCGACATTTTCCACCTATGACTCAAAAACTCTTAAATCACAAATATTTTAGCGTACAAGTTTGAAGATCAGAAGCAGAAGTATGAGCCAGAAAAAAATTGTTTCAAATCATAAGATTTTTAATTACCAAAAATGGTTGAAAAACAGCATCCATAATATCAGAATCCATCAGACACAAAGATATGAACCAACAACCATAAACACATTATATTTTATCCTATCCCATAAGTCAATTAGCCAATTGCAAATAAAACAGATTATAACAAACCTTTATGTTATTTCAGGATGAAGTAGAACATGCTCTAACCATAATGTTGATGATTATGCATAACGATAGATGCAACAACTCGATATATATGATCAGGCATTATCTGCACAAAACTGCACAAAACCAAAACTTCACTAGACTTTAGGCACAATTTTCGAGAGGAGAGAGAAATATTCCGTTGTGCAACAACCGCAGGATCAGTTAACAACTAGCAATATTTAGTCATAGAGATGGATTTTAATCATAGATTGACTGAAATGGGTTAGAGCATAATAGACATCACTTAGGTAACATGGTCAATTAGCATGCTAGGAACACCATCTAGACAATGCATTCTTGGCATCACAACTTTTATATTTAGGAAGCAACCTCTTACAAGTGATAAAGGACATGTATGTCATCAAATAATAATGGCAACTGAGGCCAGCTGGGAAAAACAACATCCAGCTCAATGATAATGGCGACTATGGCCTCAACAATAAATGGAATGACTCAGAGGAGTTCATGTCTATGACTCAGAGGAATAATTCAAGATTATCCGTGTTCATAGCTTAGAGGAACCCTTGTCCATTCAAACAATAATGGAATGGCTCAGCGGAGTCCGTGTCTATGACTCAGAGGAATAATTCTAGATTATCCGTGTTCATAGCTCAGAGGAACCCTTGTCCATTCAAACAATAATGGAATGGCTCAGCGGAGTCCATGTCTATGACTCAGGAATAATTCTAGATTATTCGTGTTCATAGCTCAGAGGGACTCTTGTCCATTCAAACAATAATTTGCAACAATGGCCACAACAACAATGGCAACTAAGCCCTACAATAACAGGATGCCATAACGAATGCCTTAAGTATCAGCTTGTAAGATTAGATCTATCACATCACTTAGACTTCCATTAAAATCATGTTCCTCACATATTGAATTCATCAGCACTGTGTATATTTCTTACTCAACCATTTAACCAAAGGTGCCACCAATCAGTTTTTGCAGTCTTATAAAATGATACTTTTATTTTGTCACTAATGTCTTGCAATGATGACACAGTCAATAATATTTTTCAATGATACATAAATGTTGATATGAGAGCAAAGCAATCACCGTGAGCTCAATAGTTCGCAATTTTAATATTAGGACCATCTTATGATACCAACACACCAAGTGGTAGTGCATGATCTTCATGACCAGACTCCCCCTGAAGTAAAACTACAAGGGGGCAATGTAACTTCACGTTATAACAAGGTTTGTGAAGCAAAGAGGAAAGTGTCACAAAACACATTAACTTATATAGGCATTATGATCCACTTAGTTAGACAATCGAGATTGAAATTCAACCAACCAACCTTTTAAGGCACCCAGTCTCAGATACATAACAGATTTATTGAATTATGCATATGAGACTCAACATAAGAACTTTCAATAATCCATACACACATCATACAGACCAAACATAAAACTTCCAAGTAACTCAGCAGATCACAACCCATGGCATGTAATTATCAGACCATATTCCATTACTTAGTTAGACGGGAAAACAGGGCATGCCATGACTGGAGAGAACAGAACCACAGTATATGATATGCAAAAAGCCAGGAAAAAAAAACCTACCAAGAAATACAACACTATAGAGCAGCAATAAGAACACCCATATACATGTAATCAGAAACAGACTTGGAGACAAAACCGGCCGTACGTCAACCTATTATATAAACAAGAAGAGAGAGGAAGGTATAACACCTGATCATTAGGAATATAGAACCTGGAAGAGCAGGACTTGTTGAACGAAGTGCAGCAGCAAACATGCTCATTGCGGCCTACAATCAAGCACCTTGAGGCCACCATACATATAGACAATACTGGCCACTGACCGCATTTCACAGATTCATCGATCAAAACAAGGAGAAGATTTAATCTTTACGACTCCGATTATTTGATATTTAGGTATGTTGAATGATGATGAAGAACAGGAATAACATAGAATGGCATAGACACGACATATGCTCCTTGAGGAATTGTGTCAAACACCTTATGTGCATATGATAGGCTGGTTAATTTTCCAAACAAAACTATGAGATTGATCATATGGAAAATAAGAATTGGAGAAGCAAAAGACTGTATAACAGGTTTGAAGAAGTAATTAACACAGAAGATACATGATTTGAAGAAACGGAAGGTAGAAGGAGGAATGATAGAATACCTTCGGTAGGCAAAGAGCATTCGATTCCAACTAATGCTCTGATACCATGTTGGATTTATAAGATAAGTTTTGAATGTAAATGATAAATCAAGAAGGCAGAAAATTGAATAAAGGAAAGCTGAATTGAAGCAGAAGAACACGCGAAGAGGAAGAGAACAATCATACTTCATTATTTTCCATTCTCTCAGTTTCTCACTCTATAGCTTACAAAGATGATAAAGGAAGACACGTATATAAAGAAGGTAGCGTAATTGTGCCGTTGGGATTACCTGACAGAAATGCCTGTCACCAATGGCTAAAAATACCTTATTTTAAGTTTACTTGTGTGAACTTTAAATATACACATTTATGTATTTACATTGGTGTAGCGTGCAGTTTATATATTAACATATATATACAAATGTGTTACATTTCTCTCTTTCGTACGGTATTTGAGTTTGAATATAATATTGGTCTGAGCCCCGTATGATCGGCATATATCTCAATAGGAACAAGGTGCTTAGGATAGAAAATGAGGGTGATACGATCGAGGACTACTCTTAGGTGAAAGATATGGCCACCAGTTTCTTTGAGAACCTCTTCACAGACCCTAATTCAATGAACATCCTTAAGCAAGACTGGTGAACAAATTTGAAAATATTGAATCTTGGAGAATTGAACAACAGTAGTATGAAAAACTGAAAAGATTTCAGTTGTATCTTTGTATATATATTCTGTCCTTTTTATACTAGTCCTGACTGAAGACATCAACCCAATGGATACATCGTTTTAACGGTAACAATGTGGCCCTCCATCCAACTAACATTCTATACACTATTCTATATATATACTAATACGTATATCCTCCATTATACATTTGGTAAGTAAATCCTATGTATTTCTATACTCTCCCTCAAACTTGGTGCATATATTTATACACCCAAGTTTGTCAACAAGTGTAAGGAAGATGAGTGTGGAACTGGTTTGGTGAAGAAATCTACCACGTGTTCAATCTTGATGATGTTGTTTTCAATCTTTTCTCTTATGAAGTGCTTATCAATCTCCACGTGTTTTGATTTACCGTGTTGGATAGGATTCTCAACCATGTTAATTGCATAAATATTATCACAATAAATCCGCATAGGTGTAATAATATCTTGACCTAGTTCAGCAAGCACTCTTCTTATCCAAAGTCATTCACAAAGCCCAAGTGCTAACGCCTGTAATTCTGCCTCTGCACTACTACTCGAGACAACTGCTTGTTTCTTACTTTTCCCAGTGATTACCCCATAAGAATGTGTCATATCTTTTGTAAGTAAGAATGTGTCATATCCAGTAGTAGAGCGCGTATCTATTTTTAACCCGACCCAGTCTGCATCCGTATATATAAGAAGTTGCCTATCCAAATTTTTTGTAAACGACAAACCTTGTCTGGGAGCAGCTTTCAAATAAGTTTTGCTACTAGTTGTTGATATCTCAGTTTATCCGTAGGGGTGTTATTCCAGTCCTTCTTAGGTTTTTACCTAGGTTCTATAGGGGTGATAGCTGGTTTACCTCCTAACATACCAGTGTCATTTAATAAGACCAAGATATATTTTCTCTGAGAAATGCACATACTGTTACTAGTTCTTGCCACCTCCATACCTAGAAAATATTGTAATCTCCCTAGGTGTTTGACTTCAAATTCAATGGAAAAACTGTTTCTTGATTTGTTCTATTCCTATATAATCATTCCCAGTAAGTATTATGTCATCGACATACACAATAAGTACAGTAATAACATGAGTATTAGAAAAACAAATAAACAATGTATGATCACTTTGGGTTTGTATAAACCCATATTCCACTACAGCCGTGGTAAACCGTTTAAACCATGCCCTTGGAGATTGTTTAAGTCCATACAAAGATTTTCTAAGTCTACATACCATATTTTTATTCTTATTACTCTCAAGTCCGGGGGTATCCATATATACTTTTTCATGTAAGTCCCTATTTAAAAATGCATTCTTAACATCTAATTGGAATAAAGGGAAATCAAGATTCACAGCCAAATAAAAAATTATGGGAATAGTATTGAGTTTAGCTACCGGTGCAAAAGTGTCTATATAGTCCACCCCATATGTTTGGGTAAATCCTTTAGCCACTAGCTGTGCCTTATGATGGCTAATTGTTCCATTAGTGTTATATTTTAGAGAAAACATCCATTTGCATCCTATAGTTTTTATTCTAGGCTTAAGAGGTACTATATCTCAGGTTTTGTTTTTCAATAATGCTTCTAACTCATTATCTACTGCAGTCTTCCAATTAGGACTAGTTAAGGCCTCATTTATGTTAGATGGAATCCATTGTTTATCTAGACTGCATGTGAAACCACCTAAATTGCATCCTGATTTATCATATGCCAGAAATGTATAGAGAGGGTGTTTAGTACACTCACGGGTCCCCTTCCTTAATACAATAGGTAAGTTATCAGCATGGTTAGTATAGTTGTTACCAGAATTCTCATTGGAGAGCATTTGCAGCCCACCTGTGGTTTTATTTCTTCGAGTACATACCCGAGTTATGGGTCCCACATGTCTGTTCACTTCTAGCATGTTGTTTACAATAACAGTCAAGGTTCCAGAAGTCCTGGGATCCTGCCCGTAGTCACCCCCTGCAGTATTTCCTTGTTGTTTATCAGTATCTAGAACATTAGTAGAACAATCAGGTAAGCTTGAAGTTGCAATATCTAGGATACTCCAGTAACTTTGTAAATCACTCGCTGGAGCAGGATCCACAGTATCAGAGATATAATACGCATGTTGTTCATCAAATATTACATCTAAAACTATAAGAATTTTCTTGTGATAGGACAATAACATGTGTACCCCTTTTGAGTATTAGAATACCCCAAAAAGATACAACGAACAGTCTTGCTATCTACTTTGTTCTAAGATGGAGTGGTGTGTACGCATACACTACACATCCAAACTTCTTAAATGACAACTCCGAGAATAATTTTGAGTATGGATATTGGTTGATCATGCACTGTTTAGGTGTGTTAAAGGATAATACCCTTGAGGGCATACGGTTTATTAAGTAAGTTGCGCTGAGAATGGCTTCTCCCCAATAGAACTTTGGTACATTCATAGCAAACATAATGGACCTAGATACTTCCAATAAATGTCTATTCTTTCTCTTAGCAATGCCATTCTGTTGAGGTGTATAGACAAACGAGGTTTGATGGTGAATGTCTGGATTAGTCATATATTATTTTATCTCTCGATCAAGATACTCTGCTCCATTATCACTCCTAAATACTTTGATAGTGGTATTAAACTGATTTTGTACCAGTCTGATTAAATTCCTAATTATCCTTCCTACTTCAGCTTTATGCTTCATCAAATAGACTTAAGCCACCCTTGTATGGTCATCAACAAAAAGTATGAACCACTTTGCTCCATTTAAGGTTGCCACTCTAGAGGGCCCCCATACGTCTGTATGAACTAAGTTAAATGGAAAGCTAGGTTCATGTCTTAGGTGAAACTGAAGAATGAGGTCATATGGGAGTCATTACATACAGTTCCTGAGGCAATTCTATTGAAAACAACTTCCTATAGCAGTTAAAAGCATCCAAGACTTGTTCCCTATCTTGTGTTTGATGATGTAAAGCCCTTTTAATTTGTTAGCATTGACAATCATCTTCAACATAGTTATCTGCAAAAGCCAACACGTAGAGGATGAGAACAATGCTAAGCACTTATTGTCAATGGTTAGTTTTCCAATTGATATCAAATGAAAGTTTAGTTGTGGCACATATAAGACCTCGTGCAATACTATGGTATGTGTGAGATATATTGTTCCTTTCCAAAGACTTGGAGATTACCTCCATTAGCAATCTTAACTGATTTTGGTCTTGGAAATGCTCTACATGCACATAAGCTAGATAAGCTAAAGGTCATATGATCTGAGGCCCTCGAATCTATGATCCAGGAGTACCTCTTCTCATGTACCAAGTACGTGTAGAAGCCATGGTACCTTGCATGGAGTCTGATGGAGCCAGTTCTGACCCCAACAATTGAGACCCTTCAGCCAGCTGGCTTTTTTATAGTAGTTGTAAAAGGGCTTCTACCTGTCCTTGCGTTGGCAGTTGAGACTCAGGGAGTCCTGGAAAATGGAAATTGGTGGTATTGGCAACAGCTCCCTTAGATGGTCCCCAGTTAGGAGAGAATCGTGGATTTTGACCTTGGTCCTGTCCCCAATTGATTTGCATGCGTGGTTGGGATCCTTGTGGATGTGGTGGGTATTGTGGAGGCCTGGATCCAAGATTCGGTTGTTGGAACTGTTTAACCTTTTGAAGTTTAAAACATTATTCAACCTTATGGCCAGGTTTCTTACAATATTTACAAACAGGAAGAGGTGGTATATATTTGGTAACCCTACCTCCATAGTTTTTTCTAGCACTATATCTTGTGAATTCAGAGGGTTGAGAAGGAGAGGAAGAGGAATAACCAATTGCTAAGGAAATAAGGGCAGAGGCTTCTAAAGTAGGACTTGATTGTGTACCCATCATAACTTTATGTGACTTTCCTCATGCCTAAACTCAGAGAACACCGTGTTGAGATTAGGTAGAGGTTTAATTCCCAGGATTCGACTACGAACAGAGTCTACTGGATAAGCTGACAAGCAGAGCCAATAACTGGGCCACCAAAATTGACTCCTATGAATTCGGTCCTGCTAGCCATATGTAGGTATTGGACGGCATCATACTTTGTACCTAGGAGATTAATCAGGGAAGTAGAAAGGATACTTAAAAATGTTTGGGAAGGGACAAAAAAGCCAAAGTTAAATGGTCAAGCTTGTCAACCAAAGGAGAAAAGAGGTTTAGGAATCCCAGACCTAAGCACCATAAACAATGCTTATTTGATAAAGTCCATCTGGAACATATTTTTTTGTAAGTAGTCCATCTGAAACATTTGTGAGCTAAAAGAGAAGTTGTGAGTAAAATGGGTTCATATAATTATATTAAAAGGGAAATATCTCTGAGAGGTTAAACCCAAAGCAACTTGTGGCTATGGAAAAAGTTATTGATTGCGAGGGACAAATTCCACTCCTTTGTTAAGGAGATTGGGAATGGACAAACCACTTCTCTCTGCATTGACCCCTAGCACCCTTGGGGTATCCTAATCACTACACATCCTGAGTTGAAAGGTAAACTAGGTATATCGATTGATGCGAGGGTATTCTGTGTTTTGGAAGGTAGAGCATGCAAGATATCATATGGTAGGAGATGGGATAACCAAATAACACTCTTTAAGCAAGCATGCAATACAATACAAGCTAAGCTTGGGGAAGATACTTGGAGCTGGAAGCCAAGTAACTCCTTCTCCATGAAAAGTGTTACCAGCACTTCAAAATATCCTCCCGGATGTGGCCTGTAAAGACATTGTCTGGTGTAAGCAGTCCCTTCCACGCTTTGCAATCTTTCTTTAGCTTGCATGTTGGAAGAGAATGAATATACAAGACAAGCTCCAAAATTGGGGTATGATTGCTACTAATTCATGTGTCTTATGCACCAGGTTTGAGGAAAACCATAAGCATCTATTCTTCCAATGTCTTTACTCAGCTAATATTTGGGGAGCTGTCCTAAAAAAATGAAATGCAAGACTACAACAAATGGATGGCAAGAGAACTTAAACTGGTTAAAAACTCACAGGTGGTCTTCTAAATTGCAAAAGGATTTGACTTTTCTCAGATTCTCTACAACGGTTTATCATATACAGAGAGAAAGGAACACGAGACTGTACCAGCGAATTAGTAAAAGTCATGAGGAGGTAATCAAGAATGCCTTGGAGAACATATGCTACTATGCTTGCTCTTGGAGAAGATATAAAAAAACAAATTCAACTGAGAGCTATCTCTAGAACTTGGTATCACGGACAACATCTTTAGGAATTCTTAGCATGCCCACTAATTGTAGCGCCCCGGCCCGATACCGTCATCGGAACCAGTACACCCGCCGTAGCCTACTATGAGAACTACAAAGCGTCAAGCAGATCAAGCGTACATCCTTCATAATGTAAGATAAAAACCAGCGGAAACGTCATAAAATTTAAACCTTCATCGTCATTAAAACATCCATAAAATGCAGCGGAATTAAAAGATGTTTGTTCCTCTTGCCAACATAAGTTTTAGATCAACATAACAACAAATGAGTTTTCCAAACTGAAATAAAGTAGTCCAGCATCTATCTATTCCCATGTCCATCATCCCATTGAGCCCACTCGCCGTCGTCTTCAACAAATATCAACTCATATTCAGGCTCACCTGAAAAGGAGCAGAGTAATTGTTCTTAGCGAAATTATCGCTAGCAAGTAACCCGTCTATACACCTTACAGAATCACACACGTCGAGTCACCAGTGTATAAAACATTGCCCAAAAATAAGGTGCTCGGGTTAGCAAATAGCATCTTAATAAGAATTCCTCAAAGCAGATAAAGCACATATATGTACATAGATATGAGAACCAACATGTATTAAAACAACGTATCACATAGCAAGTCATAAACTGGTCACGTTTCTTGCATGTCAATTCTTATGCTCCGTGTATCATGATGCATGTACTTCTTTAAAATCACACACAACACCCATGCATATGTCTTCTTTCATAAACATGTCATGCATGTCATTTCACAAAACATTTCATCACTTTACATATCATATTCTTCGCGTAGCGGAACTTTATACCCTGTGGGTGATCAGTCCACAGCAAACATTACTTTATACCCCGTGCTGAAAGGTCCACGGCCCCATAACATATAACTTTATACCCCGTGCTGAAAGGTCCACGGCCCCATTACATATATCATATATCCGTGCTGATAGGTCCACGGCCCCATTACATACATCATATATCCGTGCTGAAAGGTCCACGGCCCCATTACATACATCATATATCCATGCTGAAAGGTCCACGGCCCCATAAAATAACTTTGTTTTCCGTGCTGATGGGTCCACGGCCCCATAAAATACTTTATACCCTGCTGTTGATTCACAGATCACGCTTTTATACCCTGCTTCCGCAGGCGTGACTTTTATACCCTGTGATCAACCAGCAGCCATTTTGTCTTTCGAAAACTTTAACTTTTCTTGTAAATACTTCTTTCGCAAAGCAAATCTCAAATCAAATGCAAGTGCCCATGTCATGATGCAGGATGCACATGTAACTTCATATCAAACATGTAACACACACACATACACCGTACATATCAAGTGTGCAGTCTTGCACCTCAAACAATCCATGTTCGTATCTTTCCAAGCCCATTCGTCTTACCAAATCACTCGGGATTCAATCTTATTCTTACATGATCAAACTTACCATCTATACCTCAATTACACCTCAATTACCTTTGCGTTTTATGTTCAAAAGAAGTGTGTAAGGTTACTACACGTACATAGGACACCTAAAGGGTCAAAAAGACTTCCAGTAGAGTTGGAACGCTACATGAAGCGCCTATAGTGACTTAAAGCGCCTATACTAGGCGTTCGAAGTGTTCAGGGATGTTCCGTAGACATTGAACGCCTACATGAAGCGCCTAATGTGACATAGAGCGCCTTATGTAGGTGTTCGAAGTGTTCGGGGATGATTCAGGACACATTGAACGCTACATTAGGTGCCTAATGTGACATAGAGCGCCTAATGTAGGCGTTCGAAGTGTTCTGACGGTTCTAAATTGCAGTTTTTCTGTACGGGAAAGCTTCAGGACACATTGAACGCTACATTAGGCGCCTAATGTGACATAGAGCGCCTAATGTAGGCGTTCGAAGTGTTCTGACGATGCCAAACTGCAGTTTTTCTGCAGTAACTTCCTCTCCAACACCCTCCTTCTTCAACCCTTTCATTTTCAACACTTAAAGATCCATCTTAATATCTAGATTCATCTTACTTAACACACATCTAAACATGAATTGATGCCTAGCCATGCCTAACAATATCCACTCTAGCCTTCAATCATTCACAACCTTCAAAAGATCTCATCAACTTCCCCAACACAACAAGACTACAGCAATGTCATCACTCATCTCTCAATTTCCTGCACTTACTCTCAACATGTAAGTGTAGACAATCAACATAAGAGTAGCGCAAGACAATAAGCACGTCAAAATATACACTTTTATGGGCATGCTTGACAACAACGAAGCACCACACAACTATTTTCATAAATATGGCCCAAAGAACAAGACTTTACACAATTAGCAACAAGACTTACGTATAACAAAGCATTTAAGATAGACAAGACAAGAATACTAATGTGTGATTCATGTTTTCTCTTTGTAAGAACATAGGGCCTTAAGTATCAAAATTTGCGTAAAGCGTATAGAAAGATTACTTGCCTTGGAATCGAGATAAGCTTACGAGTGTGTGCTAGAATCGAGACGAATTGGACCTAGGTTAGCCTTCTTCTTCTTCCTTTCTTCTTCTTCTCTCTCTCTTCTTCCTTTTCTTCCTCCTAGGCGTTTTTTTCCTCTCCTCTTTTGTGCAATAACCGTCCCCTAGGTTGAGATGGGGAGTTATACTAAAAGGGGTGTAACTCCCTATCTCTTAGTAGGGACCTTTTAGGTAATTTTCTTTAATTACCTTTAATTCTATTTTGAACCCTTCTTTCTTATTCTTCTATGTTTTAGGTGACTAAGTCTCATAACCTACAAAATTAATTAAGTTGTATTTAAGGTTGACCTCTAAGTATTGAAAGTCGTGCTTAAAAGTCACGGGGTGTAACATTCCTCCCCCCTTACAAAAAGTTTCGTCCTCGAAACTTACGTACCTTAGTCGAAGAGCTGAGGATACTTCTCCCGCATTTGTTCTTCGAGCTCCCAAGTGGATTCACGTTCCGTGTGATTGCTCCATTGGACCTTTACATAAGGAATCACTCGCTTCCTCAACACTTGATCCTTTCGGTCCACAATTTTCACGGGTACCTCCTCATATGTAACATCTTCCTTGAGTTCCAAAGGTTGAGCTTCAAGTACATGACTTGGATCCGCCACGTACTTTCTTAATTGTGACACGTGGAACACATTGTGAACTTGCGCCAACGCCGGAGGTAATGCCAACCTATATGCCAAAACTCCTACCTTCTCAAGTATTTCATAAGGACCAATAAAACGAGGGCTTAACTTGCCTTTTACTCCAAACCTCATGACACCCTTGGTAGGTGATACCTTCAAAGAAACTTTTTCACCCACATCAAAATCCAATGGTCGTCGTTTGGAATCTGCCCAACTCCTGCTGCGATCCTGAGCCGTCTTGAGTCTTTCCCGGATGATTTTCACCTTATCTAGCGTTTTCTCCAATAGCTCAGGTCCCGTGATGGTCCTCATGCCCACTTCGTCCCAATAAACCGGGGACCTACATTTCCTTCCGTACAAAGCTTCAAAAGGAGCCATGTCAATTGCACTGTGGTAACTATTGTTATAAGAGAACTCTATCAGCTTCACCATTCCGTCCCAACTCCCTTTGAAATCCAACACGCAAGCCCTTAGCATATCTTCCAAGGTTTGAATAGTCCGCTCGGACTGTCCATCAGTTTGGGGATGATACGCCGTACTCAACCTTAATTCTGTACCCATGGCTTCCTGAAATGATGTCCAAAACTTAGATGTGAACCGTGAATCTCGGTCGGACACTATACTTACCGGAACTCCATGCAAGCTAACAATACTGTCCATATACAAGCTCACTAATTTATCAAGAGGTGCTTCACTTGAAACGGGGAGGAAATGGGCAGACTTTGTTAAACGATCCACGATAACCCAAATCATGTCACATCCACTTCTTGTCTTTGGTAATCCAGCTACAAAATCCATTGTGACATGTTCCCATTTCCACTCCGGAATTTCCAACGGCATCAACAATCCACCGGGCCGTTGGTGTTCCGCCTTGACTTGTTGACACACCAAACATCTCTCTATGAATTCCGCAATATGTCTTTTCATCCCAGACCACCAACAATATCGCTTGAGATCTCTATACATCTTGGTGCTACCGGGGTGTATTGATAACCTCGAATTATGAGCTTCCTGCAAAACTTCCTTCCTAAGTTTGTCAACATCCGGCACGCATAATCTTTCCCTAAACCATAAGCTCCCATCCTCCTTGATCCGAAATCCTTCGACTTGACTATGTTTCACCCTTTCCATTATCTCACTTAAAGCCTTGTCTTTCTTCTGTGCCTCCTTTATCCTATCAATCAAACTCGGGGTGATAGTCAATGCTGTCAGGACATTCACCGTGGATTCCACCAAATCCAAACCAAATTCCTCAATCTCCCTCTCTAGTGGTGATTGCCTCGCATGGCTGGATTTCCTGCTTAAGGCGTCGGCTACCTTATTAGCCTTTCCCGGGTGATAATGAATAGTTAGGTCATAGTCTTTTAGCAATTCCAACCATCTCCGCTGCCTCATATTCAATTCCTTCTGTGAGAACAAATACTTTAGACTCTTATGATCCGTGAATACCGCGCACTTCTCTCCATACAAATAATGCTGCCAAATCTTCAAGGCGAACACAACCGCGGCAAGTTCAAGATCATGTGTGGGATAGTTTTGTTCATAAGGCTTTAGCTCTCTCGAGGCATACGCGATGACTCGTTCGTTTTGCATTAAAACACAACCTAAAAACAAGGTGTTAGTCTAAACTTAATGGGTATACAAGATCATAACCTTATACTATAATTTATGTACCTAACCCGTTCTTTGACGCATCACTATAAATCACAAATCCATCAGTTCCAGAGGGTTGAGCCAATACTGGAGCTGTCGTTAATCTCTTCTTAAGCTCCGTGAAACTTTGCTCGCATTCTGCCGTCCACTCAAACTTGGACTTCTTTTGAGTAAGGCGACTGAGAGGTACGGCAATTCTCGAGAATCCCTCAACAAATTTTCTGTAATAACCCGCTAGACCCAAAAAACTTCGCACTTCGGTGACGTTGTAGGTCTAGGCCATTCAGTTATGGCTTCCACCTTCTTCGGGTCAACAGCAATCCCCTCTTCTGATATCACATGACCCAAGAAAGCCACACTTCTTAACCAGAACTCACACTTGCTAAACTTTGCATAAAGTTGTTTCTGCCTCAAAATGCCTAGTACGGTTCTCAAATGCGCGGTGTGCGTTTGCTCGTCAGGAGAATACACAAGAATATCATCTATGAATACCACTACAAACTTATCCAACTGTTCCCGAAAGACAGGTATTCATAAGATCCATAAAAGCTGCGGGGGCATTTGTTAATCCAAACGGCATCACCAAAAACTCATAGTGGCCATATCTTGTGCGGAAGGCTGTCTTCGCGATGTCTTCGGCCTTCACTCGCAACTGATGATACCCTGATCGGAGATCAATTTTAGACAAAATCTTGGCGCCCTTGAGTTGATCAAACAAATCCTCAATTCGTGGAAGGGGATACTTATTCTTGATGGTAACTTTATTCAACTCTCTATAATCGATACAAAGCCTCATGCTACCATCTTTCTTCTTTACAAACAAAACAGGTGCTCCCCAGGGCGATACACTAGGGCAGATAAACTTCTTGTCCAATAACTCCTGCAGTTGTTCCTTCAACTCTCTCAATTCTGCCGGAGCCATTCTATAAGGAGCTTTAGAAATAGGTTCTGTCCCTGGAATCAAGTTGATCTCAAATTCGACTTCTCTCGGGGGTGGTACTCCTGGTAAATCTTCCGGAAACACATCAGGAAATTCGTTGACTACTGGAATTTGCTCAATAGGCGATACCTCCTTGGTAACATCCATGGCATACACTAGAAATCCCTCAGCACCTTTCCTTAATGCCTTGCGCGCTTGTGCAACCGACACGTACACCTTTTTGGGTACCTTCTTTCGTTCCGCATCTCCTTGAAATATTACCTCCTCCATCTTAGCATTCTTGATTGTCACTTGCTTCAACCGACAATCAATATTAGCGTGATTCTTGGCTAGCCAGTCCATTCCTAATATGACGTCAAAGTCATACATCTGAATAGGGATCAGTGTGGCGGGGAATGTTTGTCCTTCAAACTCCAATTCACAATCCCGGTACCGATGATACGAAACCATAATTTGATCTCCGGCCGCTTGAACACGATACGGAGTTTCTAACCACTCAAGCAGACTACTCAGGTGTTTAGTGAATCTCTTTGCTACGAAGGAGTGGCTTGCGCCGCTATCAAAGAGCACGTTGGCAGGCATCTTATTTACTAAAACCGCACCTAAGGCCATATAAAGTTTTACACAGAAGTTAAGCACAAAAACACTTAATTCAATATGAATTCAAACTTAGTTTAAATGATACCTGCTACTACATCGGTAGCCTCCTGCACATCCGTGTCCGTCATGAGATGTACACGAGCATTTGCTCGAGGCTTCACTCTCGGCTGCTGAGCCGCCTCTCCAGGATTATTCTTCTTCATCTCCGGACAGTCTCTAATCATATGGCCCACTTGACCGCATCTAAAGCATGCTCCAGCCACTTTCCTACACTCTCCAACGTGGTTCCTGTTGCAATGTGGACAAACTCCTATACCCTGCTGAGCTGCTTGATTCTGAGTTGGCAGTCTCTGCAAATTTCCAACGGGACCTCTCTTCGGAACCTTGACCCAACGTCCGGGTCTTCCACCAACTCGCACATCATCTCTTGGCCTCTTGCCTCTATCCGACCCTCCAGCGCTAGCTGCTCTTGCCGCTACTCGGCGAAAATCACTCTCCACACGAAAACACGCATCTAGCATATCCTCATAAGTTTTCATCCCTGCATTCACTATCGCCGATTGTATCCTCGAGTCCAAACCCCTCTCAAACTTCGTCATCTTAAGACGATTATCAGACATGATCGCAGGGGCAAACTCACCCAAAGCATGAAAACGATCTGCATACTCCGACACCGTCATCCTTCCTTGCTCCAATCTGTCAAATGCTCTTATCTTGTCCAATATTGCAGTCTCCGGTACGTAGTACTTCAGGAAAACATCACAAAACTGTGTCCAAGAGATTGGTGGGGTCATTCTCAACACCATTCCTTCTCACCATTCGCCAGCCTTGCCACTTAGAAGGGGCGTGGCCACCTCAACCTTTATCTCGTTCGGTACCTGCACTAGCCGAAAACATTTCTCTACCTCAGCCAACCAGTGCTGAGCCTCTTCAGGATCCGTACATCCTCCAAACTCCGGCACCCTCATCTTTCTCATCTCCCCATAAAAGAACCGGATGTTATGTTGTGGCGGTGGAGGAGGCAGAGGTTGATGCTGCTGCACATATCCTTGTGCAATCACTGTCAGTGCGTCAGTGAGCACCTGGGGTAACACAACTTGTGGTGGCTGGTTCTCCTGTCCATTGCCAGAGTTGCCTGTGTTATCTCTTCTTGGAGGCATATTTCGCTGAAAGGATAACATTTCATTAGCATTCAGTAAGTACAAAAGGTTACTGAAGGCTCGAATGCGTACTAATAGGTGAGGTGTGTAGTACAACTATTAATACAAAGTTAGATAATAAGACGCGCTCGCACACACCCAACCCATATCATACTTAACCACTAAAGAGATCAACACTTATAACTAAAGATCAACCTTAAAGGAGAATCATAGCTTAGGTGTCTAAAAATCATGAACCTAAGTTTCCGAGATAGATCTAGAGCCTAGGCTCTGATACCACCTGTAGCGCCCCAGCCCGATACCGTCATCGGAACCAGTGCACCCGCCGTAGCCTACTATGAGAACTACGAAGCGTCAAGCAGATCAAGCGTACATCCTTCATAATGTAAGATAAAAACCAGCGGAAACGTCATAAAATTTAAACCTTCATCGTCATTAAAACATCCATAAAATGCAGCGGAATTAAAAGATGTTTGTTCCTCTTGCCAACATAAGTTTTAGATCAACATAACAACAAATGAGTTTTCCAAACTGAAATAAAGTAGTCCAGCATCTATCTATTCCCATGTCCATCATCCCATTGAGCCCACTCGCCGTCGTCTTCAACAAATATCAACTCATATTCAGGCTCACCTGAAAAGGAGCAGAGTAATTGTTCTTAGCGAAATTATCGCTAGCAAGTAACCCGTCTATACACCTTACGGAATCACACACGTCGAGTCACCAGTGTATAAAACATTGCCCAAAAATAAGGTGCTCGGGTTAGCAAATAGCATCTTAATAAGAATTCCTCAAAGCAGATAAAGCACATATATGTACACAGATATGAGAACCAACATGTATTAAAACAACGTATCACATAGCAAGTCATAAACTGGTCACGTTTCTTGCATGTCAATTCTTATGCTCCGTGAATCATGATGCATGTACTTCTTTAAAATCACACACAACACCCATGCATATGTCTTCTTTCATAAACATGTCATGCATGTCATTTCTCAAAACATTTCATCACTTTACATATCATATTCTTCGCGTAGCAGAACTTTATACCCTGTGGGTGATCAGTCCACAGCAAACATTACTTTATACCCCGTGCTGAAAGGTCCACGGCCCCATAACATATAACTTTATACCCCGTGCTGAAAGGTCCACGGCCCCATTACATATATCATATATCCATGCTGATAGGTCCACGGACCCATTACATACATCATATATCCGTGCTAAAAGGTCCACGGCCCCATTACATACATCATATATCCGTGCTGAAAGGTCCACGGCCTCATAAAATAACTTTGTTTTCCGTGCTGATGGGTCCACGGCCCCATAAAATACTTTATACCCTGCTGTTGATTCACAGATCACGCTTTTATACCCTGCTTCCGCAGGCGTGACTTTTATACCCTGTGATCAACCAGCAGCCATTTTGTCTTTCGAAAACTTGAACTTTTCTTGTAAATACTTCTTTCGCAAAGCAAATCTCAAATCAAATGCAAGTGCCCATGTCATGATGCAGGATGCACATGTAACTTCATATCAAACATGTAACACACACACATACACCGTACATATCAAGTGTGCAGTCTTGCACCTCAAACAATCCATGTTCGTATCTTTCCAAGCCCATTCGTCTTACCAAATCACTCGGGATTCAATCTTATTCTTACATGATCAAACTTACCATCTATACCTCAATTACACCTCAATTACCTTTGCGTTTTATGTTCAAAAGAAGTGTGTAAGGTTACTACACGTACATAGGGCACCTAAAGGTTCAAAAAGACTTCCAGTAGAGTTGGAACGCTACATGAAGCGCCTATAGTGACTTAAAGCGCCTATACTAGGCGTTCGAAGTGTTCGGGGATGTTCCGTAGACATTGAACGCCTACATGAAGCGCCTAATGTGACATAGAGCGCCTTATGTAGGTGTTCGAAGTGTTCGGGGATGATTCAGGACACATTGAACGCTACATTAGGCGCCTAATGTGACATAGAGCGCCTAATGTAGGCGTTCGAAGTGTTCTGACGGTTCTAAATTGCAGTTTTTCTGTACGGGAAAGCTTCAGGACACATTGAACGCTACATTAGGCGCCTAATGTGACATAGAGCGCCTAATGTAGGCGTTCGAAGTGTTCTGACGATGCCAAACTGCAGTTTTTCTGCAGTAACTTCCTCTCCAACACCCTCCTTCTTCAACCCTTTCATTTTCAACACTTAAAGATCCATCTTAATATCTAGATTCATCTTACTTAACACACATCTAAACATGAATTGATGCCTAGCCATGCCTAACAATATCCACTCTAGCCTTCAATCATTCACAACCTTCAAAAGATCTCATCAACTTCCCCAACACAACAAGACTACAGCAATGTCATCACTCATCTCTCAATTTCCTGCACTTACTCTCAACATGTAAGTGTAGACAATCAACATAAGAGTAGCGCAAGACAATAAGCACGTCAAAATATACACTTTTATGGGCATGCTTGACAACAACGAAGCACCACACAACTATTTTCATAAATATGGCCCAAAGAACAAGACTTTACACAATTAGCAACAAGACTTACGTATAACAAAGCATTTAAGATAGACAAGACAAGAATACTAATGTTTGATTCATGTTTTCTCTTTGTAAGAACATAGGGCCTTAAGTATCAAAATTTGCGTAAAGCGTATAGAAAGATTACTTGCCTTGGAATCGAGATAAGCTTACGAGTGTGTGCTAGAATCGACACAAATTGGACCTAGGTTAGCCTTCTTCTTCTTCCTTTCTTCTTCTTCTCTCTCTCTTCTTCCTTTTCTTCCTCCTAGGCGTTTTTTTCCTCTCCTCTTTTGTGCAATAACCGTCCCCTAGGTTGAGATGGGGAGTTATACTAAAAGGGGTGTAACTCCCTATCTCTTAGTAGGGACCTTTTAGGTAATTTTCTTTAATTACCTTTAATTCTATTTTGAACCCTTCTTTCTTATTCTTCTATGTTTTAGGTGACTAAGTCTCATAACCTACAAAATTAATTAAGTTGTATTTAAGGTTGACCTATAAGTATTGAAAGTCGTGCTTAAAAGCCACGGGGTGTAACACTAATAAACTCCCGAAGAACCTCTATGGATGGTTTGTGGGAGGTGCTTTGGGCGGTTCCATACTTCTAATCAAAGTGCTTGCAAAGGACTGGATTTATACACATCAGCCAGGTGACACAAAACAGGAATATTTTGGGACTTTGGATTATTCTGCCACAACACAACAGTTCTCATTTATTCAGCAAAGTTGCGACCTTATTGTGTTTCTCGATTTACAGCTCAAGTATTGCTAATTTTGTTATTTTGTAAATGTTTGGCATAAGTGAATATGGCCTCCTATGGCTTCTTTTTGTAAAGGTGTGCATTAGAGAGTAGTTGATTGTAAGCCACCTAAATTTAGCTATAGCAAGCTTCAAGTTGCGACATAAACAACTAACTTTGTAAATTGCCATTTGGCTTATATATAAAAATTTTACTTACAAAAAAAACATAAACATAAGCGTGGGCAGTGGATACCTTATATCATATTAAATCTTTTGTAGATACTTGGAGGGAGATTAGAAAATCTAAAAAAACTGCGATATTGTGGAAAACATGTGTATAAACCATAGTGTTTCTATCGCTAGACACATTTCTAGCTTTTGTTTTTGAGGCATTTATTGCCATGTGATTACGGTCGTAACTTCTTGTACACCCTTGCAATCAATGAAAATTTTACTCACAAGAAACTGCCTGTGTTGTTAAACATTCCCATAACCGCATCAAACTGTATGTTAAATCATCCTCCCAAATCAACATTACCAATTAGTCAAGAAAACATGTTATAGCAATACGAGAATACAATTTTTTATAAAGAGGAAATAGGAGAAATAATATACCTGATTTCATCACAACCAAAACTGCAATCACCAGAAAAGATCCATGAGTAAATATAATCAGAGGCATGGAACACAAGCAACACAGTAAAACAAACAGTTACATGTACCAATAGAACCAACCAGCAAAGGATGCATAACCATATACATTCACTGCACTTCTGAAAGCTGCAAATCAAAATCCCGTTAAGGATGAGTTCCTTCAGAATTACATCTCACGATGTCATACCAAAAATTTTCTCAAAACATATAAGGCTGATCCAAGCAACAACAGTGGAGAAAAGGCGAACCTGTAAGAGCAGTTGCACCTGATGGCAGGCCTAGTTTCTGAGATAGAGGAGAGCTGATCACGTCCACAAAGTTATATTAGCAAATCAAAACCACCAAAAGAATTAAACTTAGAGATAGTTATGCTATAAGACCAAACACCAAGAAAATATCTAGCAGCAAATGAAGGTTCCAGGAGAGCTGGAAAATTGTTGGCGCAAAACGATGATCAATGCTCCATCAGAAAAATGCTAAACCGTCCAACCCCAGTTACCAATCATTTGTTCTCAAAAAGGTCAAATGTTTGAAATAGTACAACCTTATATAACAGATGTAGCAAGGGGAACAAAATCTCAAAAACCTACGCAAGTTGCATCCCTCAGCTGTGTAATCCGCATACCGAAACAAAGAAAGTGCCAACGTTGTTTAGTGTCCAAAGAGAAGAGTTTTTCTGCATACGCACTTCAATAACAGTGAACATCCTTGACAACATGGCAGCTTCTCATTCATTGTTAAACACTGGCTTTATACATCTACACCATCAAATTGCAAATGTGACACTAGCTATGCTCTGTAAGTTGCTTTTAATTATACACACTATATTATATTCTATTTTAAGATCAAACACAAAATTCAAATTTTCATACCATTAAACTTTTGTTTTAATTGTCCTCATTGATATACACTAAATATTGCAATAAGTCTTCTGAGATATTATGACAAGGTTAACATATCATATCAATCATTGTATCAAGGTTATACATTCCAGTTTAGTATAACCCAATCTGAAGATGCTTTAGACTCAAAATTAAACCTTCCTACCTACAGCACTATGTGTGAAACCAACTTTCAGCCTCTCTACCTTCCTCTTTTGCTTCTTCTACAGGTTGCCCCACTCCTTCAAAAGAACTTCATGTTTTGTGTTCAAATCCTATCCCTACTGAAGCGATCCGCTTTACAGATAAGTCTATAACAGGGATAGCTTTCTCATCATAAGGCTGTCCAAAATGCGAAGTGGAGAAACCTTACGCAAGCAGAAGTTGACGCATTGGAGTTCAAGAACACTTGAGTATTTGTGGGAAGAACTTAGAACAGAACACCAAAAGCATCAAAATTTTACACAAAGTCACAAATATATATTACCTAGAAAAAAATCGAGTATTTGTGGGAAGTGAAAGCTTGTTGCGGCAGTTATGTCTGAAATCGATCAAGGGTTAAACAAGCGCCGTCAATCACACAAGGATTTTGCATTCAAAAAAAGGCAGAAAGCAAAAGCTACGAGATATCCTACCCCATCCTCGTTGCCATCCTCGTTACCATCCTCATTGCCATCCTCGTAACCCTCCGAAAGAAAATCCACAACCAGTACGCTCTTTCTTTTCCCCCCCTTTTTTTCCTTTTTTCTTTTAAGTAAGAGCTTTTCTTCACCGAACGAAATTCGAAACCGCTTGTATTTTTTTCTTCTCTACGGGCGCGTCTCATTTGAAGTTACGTATCACAATTAGAATGATATATATTAGAATGAGAATAGGTTTCAAAGTTAAATATATCTACAATTGTTCTAGAAAGTGGAATAATTATCATTATCATACATATTATTTGAAACACATTTAATAGTTTGTATTTGGCTATACGGCATCAGAATCGAAATAGTAAACGCTCGAATTGGAATGAGTTTGCTATAACCTCATATTCGTTTGGTATACTAAACTGGAATGGTATCATACCAAACATGTTGTAGCGGGGTGACGGGGTAGTGGAGGCGGTAGGGTAGCAGGGTAGTGGCGAGCTGGCGTGGTTGGTGGCGTGCTGGCGGCACAAGATGGCGTAGTGGCAGTACGTTGTGGTGCGTCGGAACGGAGGAATGAGTTTTGATATCCGAGTGCAACCTACGGTTGGGTTTTCACTCAGTATCAATCTATGGTTTGATACACAAGTATGATTCTCATATCCTTCGAACAAACTAGTAATATCATTTCTTTGATATTCATTCTTTGATTCTAAAACTCACCAACCAAACGTCCCATAACTTTGTCTTTGACTTTGGACTTTTTATATGCTCATGTAAACTAAATTATTATTGTTGTAATTATTAAATTATTATATAAATTAATAATTAATATATTAGTTATTATTTTATACAATATTTTATTAATTATATATATTACGTATAATATATAATATATTTAGAAGGATGCTTATTTTAATATAAGATAATTAGATTTTTACCAATAGTAAAATTATTTTGTAGAATAATTATTTCTCCCGTGATAGGAAACTGTATAAATGATGACGATATATTGGGAAGCAAACAAAATGAGGAAAAAGATATTGTTTAAAATAGCAGCTCAGAAATAATTTGTAATTCGTTTTTTTTTGAAGAAAACTCATACGGTACACATTTTGGGAAGGATTGCTCGAGCACTCTTACATAACCAAAAGAGCACTATACCCCAAAATTAAAAAGGCGTAATATGCAATATATAACATATGAAAAGTAAAAAAAATACAAAAAAAGTAAGAATGTATTTTTCTTATAAAATGTGTATTTAATATGTCCAACATAGAGTCCTATTTATAGGACTTTGAAGATGAAGATATTTTGAATTGGTTACGCCCTTTGTTGTTCTCAAGAATACCTTGGACATCCACAATTTCATAATATTCATAACACTTCCCCTTTGATGTCCAAATTTTATAGAATATGTCTTGTTAAAACTTTGCCAATAAAAACTCGGTAGGATAAAAACTTGGACGAAGGAAAAAGAGTACACATTCATAAAAATTGGTTTGTACGATGTAGTGCCTTGTTAAAACCTTTTCAAGAAAAGCCTAGTGGGATAGAAACTTGGACGAAAGAAAAAGAGCACAGTGTGTATGTAGCAATCACACTCCCACTGATGTCGTCATGATGTCTTTAAGTCGTTGCATTCTAATGTTGTAGACTTTAAACATAGTCGTTGGTAGTGCTTTGGTGAACTAATCAGCAAAATTGTTACTTGATTGTGTCTGCTGGATATCAATGTCACCATTCTTCTCAAGATCATGAGTGTAGAAAAATTTCGGTGATATATGCTTTGTTCTATCTCCTTTGATCTAGCCATTCTTAATTTGAGCAATAAATGCAGCATCATCCTCAAACAATATTGTCGGAGTCTCCTTTAGTGAAGATAATCCACATGACTCTTGGATATGCTGAATCGTCGACCTCAACCATATGCATTCACGACTTGCTTCATGCAATGCCAAAATCTCGGAATGGTTGAAAGATGTGGCTGTTAATGTCTGCTTCACTAATCTCCATGATATGGCTGCACCTCCACAAGTAAAGGCATATCTACACTGATCTTCTCTTATCAGGGTCAAATAGATATCCATCATCACTATAACCTACTAATTGTGACCCGGAATTCTTTGAGTAGTATAAACACATATGTGGTGTTCTATGAAGATAATGTAAAATGTGTTTGACACCATTCTAATGTCTTCGTGTTGGTGTTGAGCTATACCTTGCTAGTAAATTCACTAAGAATTCTATATCTGGTCTTGAGCAATTTGCAAGATACATTAATACACCAACATCACTAAAATATGGTACTTTTGGACCTAATAATTATTCATTATCTTCTCGTGGTCGAAATATATCTTTATTTACATGTAAATATCATACAACCATAGGACTACTCAATGGATAAGCTTTATCCATATGGAATCGTTTTAAGATATGCTCTGTATATGAAGATTGATGGAGAAAAATTCCATTAGGCAAATGCTCGATCTGCAGATCGAGACAAAATTTGGTCTTGTCATGATTATTCATATCAAACTCTTTCATGAGATAATTAGCAGTTTTGGTAAGCTATTCAGGAGTTTTGACTATATTTAAATCATCAGTATATACCGGAATTATAGACAATCCACTATCAGATCTCTTGATAAATACACGAGGACAAATAGAATTATTTATATATCCTTCTATAACAAGGTACTCACTAAGACGATTATACCACATCCTTCCAGATTATTTAATTCATACAAGATCTTTGTAATTTGATTGAGTATAATTCATGCGTCCTTTGATTATATGCTTCACGCGATTTAAATCCTTATGAGATTTTCATATAAATATCATTATCTCGTATGGGGTAACCACATCCATTAACCATATATCAATGTTTTTAGTTAGTGCTAGGCTGATTAGATATCGCAATTTTATGGCATTAATTATCGGAGAATATGTTTCATCATAATCAAGCCCAGATAATTGTGAAAAATCTTGCACAACAAGACGTGCCTTGTATCGTACAACCTCATTTTACTCGTCGTGTTTTCGTACAAAAACACACTTATATCTAATAGGTTTTATCCCTTTAGGGATTTAGTCTACAGGTCCAAATACTTCGCGGCTTTCTGAAGATTTTAATTCTGCTTGGGGTGCATCTTTCTATTTTGGCCAATCATTTTTGTTTCGACACTCTTCAATAGACCTCGGTCCAGGATCCTTATTCAGAATTTCACATGCCATTACA
Organism: Eustoma russellianum; assembly: GCA_036186865.1. Classification (NCBI taxonomy): domain Eukaryota; kingdom Viridiplantae; phylum Streptophyta; class Magnoliopsida; order Gentianales; family Gentianaceae; genus Eustoma; species Eustoma russellianum. Next base: position 13,369,655 of record AP025062.1, on the reverse strand, counting down.
TAAGCAAAAACATGATCAATGATAACGCATTGTCTATCTCAATTTTTCCTTGTACTTACATAATTCAAAGAGATCTCTTTAAAGTTTTGTTAACTTGAATCTTTAGGAGCAGCCTGTTCATCAATTTTATACTGAGTAAATTGCAGTTAGCACCCAAACGTTGGTCACATTTTTCAGTTAGCATTTAATCATTATGAACCTCAGTTGGCATCCAAACGTGGCCAAAATTGACTCAACTAACACCAAAAACCAGCTGTTGACCTGCTGCAGCCGGTTTCAGCGAATTTTACCGCCAAAATCAAGTTTCCCCACCAAAATAACGTCTTCTCCTTCTATCCCTCCTGCTGCAATTGGCTCCCTCTGATTTTCCTTCATAAATTAGCCTTCCAATTCACAAAATTACCCAATATACATCAATATGCATTGAAAATAATGTCCTGGTTTTCGCGGATGAAGTGTATGAGAAGCTGGCTTTTGAGATGGATCACATTTCTATTGCTTCACTTCCAGGTATGTATGAGAGAATAGTTACAATGAACTCGTTAGGGAAGACATTCTCGTTGACAGGATGGAAAATCGGGTAGACAATTGCTCCTCCACACTTGACATGGGGAGTAAGACAAGCCCATTCATATCTAACCTTTGCAACTTCCACACCTATGCAGCATGCTGCTGCAACTACACTTCGAACCCCAGATTCCTATTACAAAGAGCTTAAAGACGATTACTTGGCCAAGAGAAGGATCTTGGTTGATGGTTTGAGAGAAGGCAAAGTTCCACCAACCTGCATCCATAGATATGTCTTCATGTACAAGGTATTCCATACACGTGTTTGACGTTGTCCCCAATGAAAAAGCTTCCTCAAATTGTTGCATATTGGGTGGTTTTAGAGAGTAAGGAGGGGATGGGCGAGGGAGATGGGGTGGGGGATGGTTCTGATGGGGTCTGGGCAGTGTGGTCGAGGGTATTGGGTGAGGAGTGAGGTGAGGGGTAGTGGGTTGGGGAAAAAGTGGAACGAGGGAAAAACATGCATGTATATACGTGTGTATGCGCATGCATGTATATATATATAGACACACACACACACAACTGAACAGCTGGTCAAATAAACTTCTAAGTGCGGCGGGCAGATTGACACTCATACGCTCAGTCCTCACGTCTATTCCTCTAAATCTATTAGCGGTGTCAAAACCTCCCAATAGTGTGATTAATGACATCCAGCGGAAGCTAGCTTATTTCTTTTTGGCAGGTAAATGTCATTGGCAAACGTGGAATGATCTTTGTAAGCCTACTAAGGAAGGGGGTCTGGGTATTCGACAACTGCAGTCAATTCAAAAGTCATATGATTGTAAGATGTGGTGGTTATATCATCAACGTTCCACGCTTTGGGCATCATTTATGCATAGCAAGTATGCCTGTAGGGGTCATTTCCGAGAGATGTTATATGATTCTCCAGAATGGAAGCGCATTTGCCGTATACACTCATTTTGTATACTCCGTGTAAACGAGGGCCTTGAGGGACTCTCTTGGAAGCTGGATGTGAATGGACAATTTTCTTTACAAAGTGCCTATAACGAGTGTCGCATTGAGGGGGGTCTCTCTTAGTTCCTGCCGTTATATTTGGTTGCAGGGAATTCATCAGTCCACTAAGATGTTTATGTGGAAGCTATTGTATCCCACTGTTGGAAAACCTTACGGCATTTACGGTTGCTTTTCCCACAATTTGTCTTTTTTGCAGGCAGACCGAATGTATCATTGATCACATTTTTGTTAATTGTCAGGCCATATCTTATTTGTGGCGTAAGTATGCTGTGCTATTTGATGGTCCTCTTGCTTTTCGGCCTTCACTACGATCTTACTTAATGAGTTGGTGGCTTCCCTCTGCATCGCGAACCATGTTTGGTCAACTAAAGGTGGTTGCTACACATATCATTTGCTAGAATACATGGAAAGAATATACTGCTATCACTCTTGGCAAAGAGGATTTTAACCTACGACGGCTAGAAGAGAGGATTCGGCTGGATATATACACATGGTGTACATTATCTTCAGGGAAAAAATATGCAGCATCAATACCGTCACTAATAGTCGCACATGTTTCACCTCCAATACGTTCCTCCCATAGCAAAATAGTAAGATGGATGACACCTCCACCAGGACGGGTTAAAATAAATGTAGATGCTGCGGTTGGCCAAAGACAGTCCGTAGTTGGCACGGTTGTAAGAGATTTGTGTGGGAGACTACTTTCTGCAATTTCTTTTCCCCTTTCGTGTCTACCTCCAATTCAAGCAGAGCTTCAAGCTGCATTCTATGTCACTATCTTTTACTCTACCAAGTATACTAACTTCATCATAGAGACAGATTGCTTGGAGTTAACACGCATACTGAAGAATACAACCTCGGTCATGGGAGTAATAAGGGTAGACATATGTCGTCTTCATACATTCTTACAGCTTACGCGTTCAGAGTTGATATATACGCCGCAAGAGACAAACTCAGTGGCACATCATCTTGATTCATTCGGCTTGACTCTCACAACTTTCTCGAAATACAAAACCTTGCACACGTCGCCGACGTTGCTCGTGGTTGTCTCATCACTGACTTGCACACGCCATACTCGCAGGCTTGATCATCGTGCTGACATTTTGTATTCCTACCTACATTTCAATATGTAGGCAGGTTGGGTATGTACATATGCTTTTACTTGCCTACATTACTTATTCTGTCGGACCTATGTTAAATTCACAGTCTAATAGGTATTTTACTCTTCTTGCATGCTGGATTTCATTGCGTCGGGGGATGCTGATTCTCTTGATATGCGTCGTACTGGAAGGCACACTTGTGTTGAGGAAATGGTTGAGCCTATTATGTTATGATGATGGCATTGCACTTCGGTTCTCTTGTCCTGTCTCATGCTGGATAAATATGTACTCTTTTCCCTTCGTGCAGGATTTTATCCACAAGGGTGGTTTTGTCTGTCAAGGTTTTAATGAGGCATATCATATACAGTCTGAACAGCTTACATTTACTCGACTTGTATCCATAGCTTATAGACCACACAATTGTTTCATGTTGTTATGCCGAGACTTGCTCCGTAATATGGTTTTCCTCTGCCAAAAGTGAGGACATATTTCATAATAAAGGTCTGGGTGTCGACCCATTTATCTAAAAATAGACACACACACACGTGAGTGGTAGTTGTTTAGGAAATCGGTATTTGGACATTGATATTTGATATCTGATTATTTGGCATAATTGTATTGGGTGAATTGGAATTGATATTTGTTATCGGTTGGAAATTATTTGGTTTTGAAAAAATTTAAAATATCGGACCTTTGAAAATTGTTTTTGAAACATTGACATTTGAGAATCGTTTTGGAAATCGTGCATCACTTATTTTGTAAGTTCACCTTTACGATGAATATATATCAGTAAGCCTAGTTGATTCCTATTTTATTGTCGAGCACTACAGATGCAACTACCTCATCAGGGACATGGTTTCTGTATGCCTATTTGGATCGCTACATATATAACTACCACGTCTGGCAGGACTTCTGTATGCATATTTGAGCCTGAGCGTAACTACCTTGTCTGGGACAGGGTGCAAAGGTATGTATTTGTTACTATAGATGTAACGACCTAGCCTGGGACAAGTTGTCTATAGTAAATTTTGTTATTGGGAGAATCGATTCGTAAGTCTTACGGTATAAGTCACTTGTAAGGAAAATGTTATAGCCATTGCATTGAAATTTAGATTTGTACTTTGGATTTGGTACCGAGTTGGACTCGAATTTGGATATTGGACATTTGGTTTTGGACCGGATTTGGTTTTGGAATTTGGAACTTGGAAGACTTTGGAATTTTGGTATCGAACTTTGACTTTGGTTTGCATTGCATCGTTTTGGAAAGTGCATCATCAATTTTGATTATACTAACCCTTGGTTGACTATCGATTGGTTATTTGATGCTTGGATATTAGATAACATTGTTTAAGGGTATAATTGTAATTTCTTATTTGCGAATGGAAACATGCTATTCTATATATCATTATTTATTTTATAACACTTTTTCCACATGTATGATCACATGGTAAGTACAGTGAGGCTACTTACTGAGCAATGCATGTCGCTCATACAATACTCTGTTGTTGTTTTACAAAGATTTAGGGGTAAGATAAGTATACATCGAGGATGATCAGGAGTGGAGAATTTGAGATTCAAGGATATGCCGATGAAATTCGTTGAGGACTTAGTTGAGATAGCTGTTTGATATTCCAGGTTTATGTATTTTACAGACTTAGTATTTATTATCTACATTTGACATTTGTATCGAATGTAGCGCCCCAGCCCGATACCGTTATCGGAACCAGTGCACCCGCCGTAGCCTACTATGAGAACTACGAAGCGTCAAGCAGATCAAACATACATCCTTCATAATGTAAGTTAAAACCAGCGGAAACGTCATAAAATCTAAACCTTCGTTGTCAATATTACAACCAGAAAACTGCAGCGGAAATAAAACTGTTTGTTCATCTAGCCGACATAAGTTTTAGGACAACATAATAACAATGAGTTTCAAACTCAAACAAAATAGTCCAGCATCTATCTATTCCCTTGTCCATCATCCCATTGAGCCCACTCGCCGTCGTCTTCGATAAATATCAACTCATAATCAGGCTCACCTGAAAAGGAGACAGAATGATTGTTCTTAGCGAAAACTTCGCCAGCAAGTAACCCGTCTATACACCCTACGGAATCACACACGTCGAGTCACCAGTGTATAAAGCATTGCCCAAAATAAGGTGCTCGGGTTAGCAATAGCATCTTAGTAAGAATTACTCAAAACAGATAAAGCACATATGTGAACACCGATACGAGAACCAACATGTATTAAAACAACATATCACATAAGCAAGTCATAGACTAACCACGTTTCTTGCATGTCAAGTCTTATGCTTCGTGTCTCATGATGCATGTACTTCCTTAAAATCACACACAACACCCATGCATATGTCTTCTTTCACAAACATGTCATGCATGTCATTTCACAAAACATTTCGTCACTTTACATATCATATTCTTCGCGTAGCAGAACTTTATACCCTGTGGGTGATCAGCCCACAGCCATCATAACTTTATACCCCGTGCTGAAAGGTCCACGGCCCCATTACATATATCATATATCCGTGCTGAAAGGTCCACGGCCCCATTACATATATCATATATCCGTGCTGAAAGGTCCATGGCCCCATTACATATATCATATATCCGTGCTGAAAGGTCCACGGCCCCATTACATATATCATATATCCGTGCTGAAAGGTCCACGGCCCCATTACATATATCATATATCCGTGCTGATAGGTCCACGGCCCCATAAAATACTTCATTTTCCGTGCGGATAGGTCCACGGCCCCATAACATACTTTATACCCTGCTGTTGATTCACAGATCACGCTCTTTATACCCTGCTTTCGCAGACGTGACTTTTATACCCTGTGATCAACCAGCAGCCATTTTGTCTTTCGCAAACTTTACCTTTCTTGTTCTTTTGCAAAACATATGTCCAATCAAATGCAAGTGCCCATGTCATGATGCAGGAAGCACAGATAGCTTCATATCAACATGTAGCACACACACACATACATCTTGTCTATCAAGGATATGGTCTTGCACCTCAAACACTCCCTAAACGTGTTTTACCAAGTCCATTTGTCTCACTTATTCACTAGAATTCAATCTTATGCTTACTTAATCAAACTTACCATCTACACCTCAAATATACCTCAAATACCCTTGCATTTTATGTTCAAAAGAAGTGTATAAAGTTACTACACTTACATAGGGCACTTAAAGGGTCAAAAATACTTCCAGAATACTTGGAACGCCACTTGGAGCGCCTAATGTGGACATGAAGCGCCTCTACTAGGCGTTCGAAGTGTTCGGGGATGATTCAGGACACATTGAACACCACATGAAGCGCCTAATGTGACATGAAGCGCCTCATGTAGGCGTTCGAAGTGTTCTGACGGTTCTAAATTGCAGTTTTTCTGTACGGTAAAGCTCCAGGACACATGGAACGCTACATGAAGCGCCTATAGTGACATGAAGCGCCTCATGTAGGCGTTCGAAGTGTTCTGACGATGCCAAACTGCAGTTTTTCTGCAGTAACTTCCACCCAACTCCTTTCTTCTTCAACCCTTCCATATTCAACTCCTAAAGATCCATCTTAACATCTAAATTCATCATACTTAACATACATCTAATCATGAATTGAAGCTTAGTTGTGCCTAACAACATCCACTCTAACTCTTCAATCATTCACCATCTTCAAAGATTGTCATCAACAACAACCAACACCACAAGTCTACAACAATGTCAACTCTCATCCCTCAATTTCCTGCACATACTCTCAACGTCAAAGTGTAGACAATCAACATAAGAGTAGAGCAAGACAATAAGCAAGTCAAGATATACACTTTATGGGCATGCTTGACAACAACAAAGCACCACACAACTATTTTCAGGGATATGGCCCAAAGAACAATACTTTGCACAATTAGCAACAAGACTTACATATAACAAAGCATTTAAAATAGTCAAGACAAGAATACCAATGTGTGATTCATGTTTTCTCTTTGTAAGAACATAGGGCCTAAGTATCAAAATTTACATAAAGCGTATAGAAAGATTACTTGCCTTTGTTTCTAGTTAAGCTTACGGATTTACTGCAGAACTTTGATGAGAATTGAACCTAGAATGGCCTTTTCCTTCCTCTTTCCTTTCTTCTTCTTCTTCCTCTCCTTTTCTCTTCTCTCTCTTTTTCTCAGAATTTTTCCTTCTTCTTTTGTGGTATAACCGTCCAATATGGCTGAGATGGGGAGGTTATACCAACTTTTGTAACTCCCTCAACTTCTAGTAGGGGCCTTTCAAGTAATTTCTATGAATTACCTTTAACTCTATTTTGAACCCTTTTTTCTTATTCTTGTATGTTTTAGGTGACTAAGTTTTATAATCTTACATAATTAATTAGATTGCATTCAAGGTTAACCTCTAAGTATTGAAAGTTGCGCTTAAAAGACACGGGGTGTAACATTCCACCCCCCTTACAAAAAGTTTCGTCCTCGAAACTTACGTACCTTAGTCAAAGAGCTGAGGATACTTCTCCCGCATTTGTTCTTCGAGCTCCCAAGTGGCTTCACGTTCCGTGTGATTGCTCCATTGAACCTTTACATACGGGATCACTCGCTTCCTCAACACTTGATCCTTTCGGTCCACAATTTTCACGGGTACTTCCTCATATGTAACATCGTCCTTGAGTTCCAAAGGTTGAGCTTCAAGTACATGACTTGGATCCGCCACGTACTTTCTTAATTGTGACACGTGGAATACATTGTGAACTTGTGCCAACACCGGGGGTAATGCCAACCTATATGCCAAGGCTCCTACCTTCTCAAGTATTTCATAGGGACCAATGAAACGAGGGCTTAGCTTGCCTTTTACTCCAAACCTCATGACGCCCTTCGTAGGTGATACCTTCAAATAAACTTTATCACCCACATCAAAATCCAATGGTCGTCGTTTGGAATCTGCCCAACTCTTGCTGCGGTCCTGAGCCGTCTTGAGTCTTTCCCGGATGACTTTCACCTTCTCTAATGTTTTCTCTAATAGCTCAGGTCCAGTAATGGTCCTCACGCCCACTTCGTCCCAATAAATCGGAGACCTACATTTCCTTCCATACGAAGCCTCAAAAGGAGCCATATCAATTGCATTGTGGTGACTGTTATTGTGATAGAGCTCCATTAACTTCACCATTACATCCCCAACTCCTTTTGAAATCCAGGACACCAACTTTTAACATGTCTTTTAGGGTATACGTAGTCCGTTCAGACTGTCCATGTCTGAGGTTGATAGGATGTACTCATCCTTAACGCCTTACCCAGGGCCCTCTAGAATACTATCCAGAGCTTGGAAGTGAACCGTTGGTCTCGGTCAGACACTATACTTATTGGAACACCATGTAGGCTGACAATGTTGTCCATATCTAAATTTACCAACTTCCGAGAGATACTTCCTTCGAGACCGATAGAAAATGTGCAGGTTGGTCGATCGATCCACAATCACCAAAATCATGTTATATCCACTTCTTGTTTTCGGTAATCATCCACAAAGTCCATAATAATAAGTTCCTATCTCTACCCTGGAAGTTCCAACGGTATCACTAATCCACTAGGTTCTTGGTGTTTAGTCTCAACTTACTGACACGCCAGACCTCTCCCAATGAACTCCGCAATGTGTCTCTTCATCTTACACCACCAATAATATTGTTAGCGATCCTTGTACATTCTGGTGCTACCATGATTTATTGATAACCTTGAGCTGTAAGCCCCCTTGCAAAATTTCTTCCCTTAGCTCGTCTAAATCATGTACACACATTTTTCCTCTAACATAAGTTCCTGTCCACCTTGGTCTGAAATCCATCAATCTGACTATACCTCAGTTTCCCAGCAATATCACCCACCGTCCTATTCTTCTTTGGAGCTTCTTTCAACCAATCCATCAAACTCGGGGTGACGGTCAATGATGCGAACACATTACTACAGAGTCAACAGAAACCAAGCTAAATTCTTCTATTCCTCTCTCAAGTGATGACTGTCGCGCATGGTTAGATTTTCCGTTTAATACATTGGCCACTTTATTAGCTCTTCCTGGATGGTAATTAATGGTTAAGTCGTAGTACTTTTGTAGTTCCAACCCTCTTAGCTGTCTCATGCTTAGCTGTCCTGAGGCATACGCGATAACTCGTTCGTATTGCATCAAAACACAGTCTACAAGTGAAGTATCAACAAAACTCAATTTGGATGGAAAGTCATAACTTATGCTACAGTTTGCGTACCTAGACTGTTTTTCGACACATCATTACATATCACAAACCCATCAGTATCAAAAGGTTGAGCCAATACTGGAGCTATGGTTAACCTCCTCTTAAGCTCCGTGAAGCTTTTCTCGCATTCTGTCGTTCACTCAAACTTGAACTTCTTTTGAGTAAGCCGACTGAGGGCTTCGCTATTGTCGAAAGTCCCTCGACAAACTTCCTATAATAACTAGCTAGACACAAGAAACGCTGACTTCGGTGTCATTCGTAGATCTAGACCACTTGGTAATAAGTTCAACTTCCTTCAATCAACAGCAATTCCCTTGAAAGGTTATACCTTCCATCACAGAATTCTTAACTGTCACTTGTTTTAATCGATAGTCAATGTTGATGTGAAATCGTAATTTGATCTTGGACGCTTGGACACAGTATGGAATCTCCAACTATTCTGGTGAACCACAAAGGCGCTTAACAAATTCCTTTGCCACAAAAGAGGGGTTCACGCCGCTATCAAAAGTACATTGGTGAATATCTTGTTCACCAAAATTGTACCTCATACCACATCGGCGACTTCCGAATATCCTTGGCGATCATGACATTAACGCGGACATTCGTCCTCGGTTGCTGAGCAACTTCTCCTAGAGCATTCATTCTCATCTCTGAGCAATCTCGAATAAGGTTTCCCACCTGTCCGCATCGATAACATGCTCTTCCCAACTTCCTATATTCGCCAACATGACCCTTATTGAAGTGCGGCAAACTCTTTCAACCTGCTGTACAACTAAATTCTGTTGTGGGGGTCTATGAAATTTTCTCAACCGAGCCTCTCTTCAGAACCTTGATCCAACGTCCTGGCCTGCCACCAACTCAAATCTCTTCTCTTAACCTCTTACCTTTTTTCGGAGTATCCTGCATCGGCCTTTCTTGCTGCCACTCTGCGGAAATCACTCTCGACGTGAAAACATGCATCCATCATGTCCTCGAATGTTCTCATCCATGCATTTACAATTGCAGACTGAATTCTTGAGTCCAAACCTCGTCCGAATTTTGTCATCTTTAAGCGATTATCAGGCATAATCGCAGGAGCAACTTACCCAAAGCATGGACATGGTCGGCATACTCCGACATTATCATCCGCCTCTGTTTTAGCCCGTCGAACGCCCTTATCTTGTCTAAGATCGCTGTCTTGAGCACGTAATACTTCAGAAAAGCATCACAAAGTTGTATCCAAGAGATCAATGGGGTCTGACAATTTAAATTATTATAGAAATTTAAATGATATACGCGCTCGCACACACCCAACCCAGATCATACTTAGACTCTAGAAAATCATCACTTATACCTAAGGATCAAACTTAAGGGAAAATCACATCTTAATTTGCTATAAGATCATGAACCTAAGTTTCCGAGATAGATCTGAAGCCTAGGCTCTGATACCACCTGTAGCGCCCCAGCCCGATACCGTTATCGGAACCAGTGCACCCGCCGTAGCCTACTATGAGAACTACGAAGCGTCAAGCAGATCAAACATACATCCTTCATAATGTAAGTTAAAACCAGCGGAAACGTCATAAAATCTAAACCTTCGTTGTCAATATTACAACCAGAAAACTGCAGCGGAAATAAAACTGTTTGTTCATCTAGCCGACATAAGTTTTAGGACAACATAATAACAATGAGTTTCAAACTCAAACAAAATAGTCCAGCATCTATCTATTCCCTTGTCCATCATCCCATTGAGCCCACTCGCCGTCGTCTTCGATAAATATCAACTCATAATCAGGCTCACCTGAAAAGGAGACAGAATGATTGTTCTTAGCGAAAACTTCGCCAGCAAGTAACCCGTCTATACACCCTACGGAATCACACACGTCGAGTCACCAGTGTATAAAGCATTGCCCAAAATAAGGTGCTCGGGTTAGCAATAGCATCTTAGTAAGAATTACTCAAAACAGATAAAGCACATATGTGAACACCGATACGAGAACCAACATGTATTAAAACAACATATCACATAAGCAAGTCATAGACTAACCACGTTTCTTGCATGTCAAGTCTTATGCTTCGTGTCTCATGATGCATGTACTTCCTTAAAATCACACACAACACCCATGCATATGTCTTCTTTCACAAACATGTCATGCATGTCATTTCACAAAACATTTCGTCACTTTACATATCATATTCTTCGCGTAGCAGAACTTTATACCCTGTGGGTGATCAGCCCACAGCCATCATAACTTTATACCCCGTGCTGAAAGGTCCACGGCCCCATTACATATATCATATATCCGTGCTGAAAGGTCCACGGCCCCATTACATATATCATATATCCGTGCTGAAAGGTCCACGGCCCCATTACATATATCATATATCCGTGCTGAAAGGTCCACGGCCCAATTACATATATCATATATCCGTGCTGAAAGGTCCACGGCCCCATTACATATATCATATATCCGTGCTGAAAGGTCCACGGCCCCATTACATATATCATATATCCGTGCTGATAGGTCCACGGCCCCATAAAATACTTCATTTTCCGTGCGGATAGGTCCACGGCCCCATAACATACTTTGTACCCTGCTGTTGATTCACAGATCACGCTCTTTATACCCTGCTTTCGCAGACGTGACTTTTATACCCTGTGATCAACCAGCAGCCATTTTGTCTTTCGCAAACTTTACCTTTCTTGTTCTTTTGCAAAACATATGTCCAATCAAATGCAAGTGCCCATGTCATGATGCAGGATGCACAGATAGCTTCATATCAACATGTAGCACACACACACATACATCTTGTCTATCAAGGATATGGTCTTGCACCTCAAACACTCCCTAAACGTGTTTTACCAAGTCCATTTGTCTCACTTATTCACTAGAATTCAATCTTATGCTTACTTAATCAAACTTACCATCTACACCTCAAATATACCTCAAATACCCTGGCATTTTATGTTCAAAAGAAGTGTATAAAGTTACTACACTTACATAGGGCGCTTAAAGGGTCAAAAATACTTCCAGAATACTTGGAACGCCACTTGGAGCGCCTAATGTGGACATGAAGCGCCTCTACTAGGCGTTCGAAGTGTTCGGGGATGATTCAGGACACATTGAACACCACATGAAGCACCTAATGTGACATGAAGCGCCTCATGTAGGCGTTCGAAGTGTTCTGACGGTTCTAAATTGCAGTTTTTCTGTACGGGAAAGCTCCAGGACACATGGAACGCTACATGAAGCGCCTATAGTGACATGAAGCGCCTCATGTAGGCGTTCGAAGTGTTCTGACGATGCCAAACTGCAGTTTTTCTGCAGTAACTTCCACCCAACTCCTTTCTTCTTCAACCCTTCCATATTCAACTCCTAAAGATCCATCTTAACATCTAAATTCATCATACTTAACATACATCTAATCATGAATTGAAGCTTAGTTGTGCCTAACAACATCCACTCTAACTCTTCAATCATTCACCATCTTCAAAGATTGTCATCAACAACAACCAACACCACAAGTCTACAACAATGTCAACTCTCATCCCTCAATTTCCTGCACATACTCTCAACGTCAAAGTGTAGACAATCAACATAAGAGTAGAGCAAGACAATAAGCAAGTCAAGATATACACTTTATGGGCATGCTTGACAACAACAAAGCACCACACAACTATTTTCAGGGATATGGCCCAAAGAACAATACTTTGCACAATTAGCAACAAGACTTACATATAACAAAGCATTTAAAATAGTCAAGACAAGAATACCAATGTGTGATTCATGTTTTCTCTTTGTAAGAACATAGGGCCTAAGTATCAAAATTTACATAAAGCGTATAGAAAGATTACTTGCCTTTGTTTCTAGTTAAGCTTACGGATTTACTGCAGAACTTTGATGAGAATTGAACCTAGAATGGCCTTTTCCTTCCTTCTCTTTCCTTTCTTCTTCTTCTTCCTCTCCTTTTCTCTTCTCTCTCTTTTTCTCAGAATTTTTCCTTCTTCTTTTGTGGTATAACCGTCCAATATGGCTGAGATGGGGAGGTTATACCAACTTTTGTAACTCCCTCAACTTCTAGTAGGGGCCTTTCAAGTAATTTCTATGAATTACCTTTAACTCTATTTTGAACCCTTCTTTCTTATTCTTCTATGTTTTAGGTGACTAAGTTTTATAATCTTACATAATTAATTAGATTGCATTCAAGGTTAACCTCTAAGTATTGAAAGTTGCGCTTAAAAGACACGGGGTGTAACATCGAATTAGATTTGCCTAGGCCTTTGCACATTATTTATTATTAATGATGATTTCGAGGTTTGAATTTTGACTTCCGCTGACATTGAATTGCGTCACTTTGCTGACGTGTAATTGTATTGCTTTGGATGCCTTGTATTTCTTTAGCGAAATACGACAGGTGAGTGGTTTTGAGTACTAGGGCTCAGGACGGGTCGCTATAACTTTGGACTAAAAAAATCAGCACTAGGCAGAGTGCAAGAACCATTCTCTGCTGCATCAGTGTCTGAAGCCCTTCTGTTGGACATTGCCAGGTCATGTGACGTTTCATCAAGAGCCTTCTCCAGACCAATACACGTCTCTCTAGAAAATTCATACCTTGTTTGAATGTCCAATTGTAAAGAATTGTTTGGCAATTGAAATATTTCTTTCTCCATTCAAACACATCAAATTTATAATGACATAAGGCTAGGATATTTCCTAAATTATGGCTAATCTATCTAATATCAATGTCTATCCATATCTTTATAATTGATGACCATCATCCAAATCATGTATCTAAGGAAAGATAATTTTACAATAATCTTCATAATATCTCTAAGGAATATTATTCCGAATATTCCTTAACACCCCCCTCAAGTTGGTGCTGCAAATCTAAAACGCCTAACTTGGACAACGGAAAACGAAAGTCATGATTGCAAGGGACTTGGTGAGTATATCAGCATGGGGAACGTCCGAGAAGCCATTTGAGTTCACAAGTGGTGTAAGCCTGACACGATATTCAGCTTCAATAGAGGAATGATAAACCATAGTTTGTTTCTTAGTTTTCCAAGAAACATGTGTAGTACCAAGCTTAATGAAATAGACAGTCAGCGACTGAAGGGTAAGCGGACAGCTGGCCCAATCAGAGTCATAGTAAGTCGTAACACAAAAATCACTAGTTAAAAGAAAGAAAAGACCTTGACAGGAGCTGCCCTTGGATAGCGAACAACGTTGTGGGGAGCATTGCCAATGATCAGGAAGATTGACAGATAGACATACCCAACGCCCAACAAGCCGGTGATTAGGAAGTGGATCATCCAAGAAAGAGATGTCAGAGTGAGGTAATCAATGCTACTGCTCGAGGGGTGTGACCAAAGGTTTGGAGCCGAGCAAGCCACAATCAGAGATAATATCAAGAGTGTATTTACGCCTTTAAGTAACAACGAAATTGTGTTACATAACAATCGCAACACACTATAAGATCCCACTCCTTCAACAGTAGAGCGCATCCGGTTACCAGAATAGATGCATTGCTCACTTTCATTTGGCTTCCTCAGGTTTGGAAGGCCCTGCATGGTTTTCGCATGTGAATTGTAGAACCGCAACCAATCCACCATGTATTATCAGAAACCTCGGTAAAATTAGATTCATGAAACACAAAGGACAAATTACCTTTCTTCTCTAGCCATCCTTTATACTTCAGGAAATCTTTCTTCCAATGTCTTTTTTGCTTGCAAAACTGACATTTGTCTTTATTGTCAGTTTTCTTCATTGGAACACATTTGCCCTTCTTTGCATTTCTCTTAAAATGAGTCGCAAGATGCACAGACTCAATGGACTCATTCTTCAACCTCTGCTCCTCTTGAACACACATGGTCAGAAGTTCATCAATTGACCAGTTTTCTTTATGTGTGTTATATGAAATCTTAAATGGAGTGAACTCCGAAGGGAGAGAGTTGAGTATGAAATGCTCCAGGAATGGCTCCGAAATTTTAACCTTTAGGGAGCTCAATTTAGCAGCAATGTCCCTCATCTCCATGATGTGGTCACGCACACCACGGCTTCTGTCATAGGTCATATTTGAAAGCCTCTTCATAAGGGTGCTGGCTACCGCCTTGTCAGAGCTTTCAAATTGATCATCAATGGCTTTCATGTGAGCTTTGACATTATCAAGTTTAGGGATAGAATCCCTAATGCTTGGACTTATACGAGACTTGATGAGCATCATGCTGAGACGATTAGATCGCTCCCAACGCTCGTAACTAGACCTCTCAGATGGCGTACTTGATTCCATGGGATTTGGTGGTTTTTCCTCACGGAGTGCCACGTCTAAGTCTATGCACCCTAACGTCAAAAGGATGATATCCTTCCATTTAGTAAAATTATCACCAGTCAGTATTGGAGTTTTAGCAGAATCAAATAAAGCAGTGGTGGGAATAAATGTATTACCAAATAAACACATATCATGCTATGACCATATATAACTAGAATGAATTAATCAAGTTAATTCAAATAGTATATTCTAAACCTTCCTGTGGGTAGAGGTTGCACTCATGCATAGAAGATACTTAAACAATATGAAAATTAAACAAGCCAAAAATATTTCCGTACCTGTGGGCATAGGAAATATTTATGTTTAATTTTCTTGATCAATAAAATAACTAATTCCCTGTGGGGCAGATTGATAACTCTATTAATCAAAATCATGTGTATGATGACATTTTATTTTCTGCATACCATAAAATTTTAAGATGATGTGGCAATATTAAAATTAGAAAAATAATCCTTAATATGGCATCAACATATTTATATAGTTATTCTTTAACACGATATGAAAATTAAACAACCAAAATATTTCCGTGCCTGTGGGCACAGGAAATGTTTATGTTTAATTTTCTTGATCAATAAAGCAACCACTTCCCTGTAGAGCAGAGTGTTTAACTTGTTAATCAAAACACTAGTTATGATGACACTTTATGTTCTTTATATGTCATCAACTTCAAAACCCTTTATATGACATCAACAATAGATCAAATCATAATGAAAATATGAAGTGAACCGATTCGGCAATATCCCAGGAAAGATCATGAATCAAGTTCGTAGACAGTATTACCATTCCACGTAAAATCCCAGGCCGTACGGTGGGGTCACAATGGTCCCGCTTGAGTACCGACATTCTAGACAGAAATTACGTGCACGGTGTGTTTATGACACCTTCAATAATTCACCTTTTGCATTTGCCAAATATGAAGGAAAATCAAACTTCTTATTTAAGCAAAAGAAAAAAAAAAGGTTTCGATATAAAAGAAGCAGGAGTAAAACCACTAACGAGGTTGTATCCAAAGTGCTTTCACTCAATTTGGTCTCAGATTCAAAATCTATGTCAGGGACTATATTCAACACAATCCCATCAAAAACATTGACAACCTCAAATCCCGGATTCTATTATCAAAAGAACTTTAAAGGCCAAGGAAATCCCAAACCCTTTTTTTTTAAAACTTGTAGTGCACAAAAATTTCGGATTCCACAGGCTATCTAAACAAATCTCAAATTGGTAACATAAATTGTCATCGCTGTTTTGTCATGATGCTTGTTCTAGATATTAAGCTGCACAGGAATTCTAACATTCATTCAGACTCGTTCTAGCGCATAGTCAGGAAAATCATTTAGACAGCATGATGCTCTTTTCATTTACAAAATAAGCACATCAAATTACCAACTTTCTTTCTAGAAGAACTATCATATCGTCATGGAACCCAAAATTTTATAGACTTTAATCATACGCATAAATGAATATTGAAATTTCTGCATATTGACTTGGAAATTACGAAAGCAACACTTCAATTGTGCACAATATCTAAAGATAAAAAGGTAGGAGACAGCTTATATTCATCGTGCAAAACCAACAGCCTACAAATTTTTCACCTTTGCAAACATGCATGCATATCATTTTTCGAGATACTAAAACTCAAGCATACTCATAATTCAACGTTAAAGGCCTCGAAAACTATAATTCCGTAACCTTTTAACGATTAAATTGCATTAAAAGATACGAAAGAATGTTTTCTAAATACAAACGATATGGTCAGAGGTGGCTCTGATACCAAATGTTACGCCAAGAAAACAACGGAAGCATAAAAGTTATCTCCGGCCATTATCGTTTAGTCGTCGACTTTGAGTCGGAAGCCTGCTGCAGAGAAGAATCCTTTCGGAAATGGAGCCTTCCAGCCTATGCCTATCTGAATGCTGTATAACCTGGATTGATGGAATACCACAGGACCTCTATTTATAGGCTATGCCAGGGACCCCATTACTTATTTGACTGACAATTAATTCCTTCCATCAAGGAAACATAATAATTGCCAATCAATCAGAATCAAATCTGATAATTAATGTAGTCAATAATTGCAATGTATCTAGCCAATATGACGTACGAACACATTATACATGTGATCCACATTAGTGATTTATAAATAAATCACGAGATTCTTGTAATCAATTATATTAATTATAATTGATTCTAACACTGGTAACATATCTAGAACTCTGAATTTGACAGCAAATCAGCAGGTTCGGAAACACATTTGTTTAGGCAATCATTTTGTACATTATTACTAACTTGCGCTATAAGATTTTTATATATATTTGTTTTCCTTAAATGTTTAGTTTGAGAGAGTCTTCCACCATAGATAGGACTGTTATGTAACTACGGTATTCCTCCACCA
Source organism: Eustoma russellianum (assembly GCA_036186865.1). Classification (NCBI taxonomy): domain Eukaryota; kingdom Viridiplantae; phylum Streptophyta; class Magnoliopsida; order Gentianales; family Gentianaceae; genus Eustoma; species Eustoma russellianum. The sequence continues at coordinate 13,352,071 of AP025062.1, read as the reverse complement.
CAAGTGAAGGTCCATTATTAATAAAATATCCAGACGGTACTGACCGTCCTTCACCTAAAAAAAATTATATTAGGTGTATATATGATGAAGGAAGGTATGTGTAGAAGTTGCAAATAGTAACTTTGGTATTACTATGAACTTGCAAAGAAAAACAGTGGGCCGGTTACTTGATGTAAATCTTTATATGTATACACACACACACACACATGAGACACACATATTTGAATATATACAAGTAGAAAATCATTTATCCAAACAAATATACGAATGCATGAACCAACGTTGATAATGGAAAGTATAATCATATAGTTTTTGCAAAAACATCGCAAATATAGTAGGGTTACTTGCATGATTTGTAGACTATACCGCGAACGGAATAAGGTTGATCGGAAACGAAACGGTTTTCTTCCCCTGCCGTCCCCAGGAACCAAGAGAGAGAAAAAAATTATTGTCATTCCTCCCACAGCCGGATTAGCATTTCCCATTTTCCATTCCCATTTCCATGATTACCGTTTCTATCCCTTGCCGCCTCGCCGTCCCTTTCTTCTTAGTTCTTTCATTCTCCTATCCCCTATGCAAAATGCAAATGCCGCAATCGCCCTGCCCCCTGCCGCCGCTATCCCCCATAAGCTATAACCAATAATCGTGTTGATTTGCTATTGTTACCTGGTGGGTACCCTTGTTCTAAAAATTTGTCATACAGCTATTGCGCACGTTATTTACCAATTTACTTTCGCTAAATTATGCATAAGTTTTTATGTGGTTTTCTCATACTTAGGAAGTTGTTTTGTGATACATTCTGGTTTCTTCAGTTCAGGCGTTGCATTTGAGTTCTGCATGCAAGACCAGAAGCTACAGGTTTTTTTTTCTCTGCTTCTGTTCTTTGTTGTTTTTTCTTTTGTGTGGGGGGGTGGTGGTGGTGGTGGTATGATTCTAGAAACCAACCTGTGGCATTGAATTGTCTAGCAGCACGTCATTTTCGCCGAAGTTCTGAATTAGTTCCACTGACGGTTTTCCGTTTTTCTCTTCGTTTTCCATTGTTTCCCTCCATTTAGGTGAAAATGCTAGATACTACGATGCTTTCTTGACCAACATTTTCACCTAAATTTTTCTTCCCATGGACTTCTCTGGGAAAGCATCGAACTTTGAT